>BSBK01005480.1:597500-705000 GCA_027943335.1 Chamaecyparis obtusa
GCCTCCATTCTTTGACATGCGATAGTGACAGAACATTGTGAAACCATGAGCCAATAAAAACATGAATCCAACTAGCTTACTTTTCTTTTATAGTTTCCACTCTTGGTTTAAACTCAATTTGAATCCAACAACCAATTGCATAAAAATAGTGAGTTAATCGAACTCAATTTTTTGTGTTTTTTACAGTATGGACTTAAACTCTAACCATAGAATATAGCATCAAGATTTGTTTGACCCTGCTGATATGGGTAAATTTGTGCTTTGACAGTGCACTATGACTAAGCATGAAATTCTTTCAGTCATTTTTTTTTTTGTGATAGTCTGAAAATTATTGATCTGCATTCAACCATATGAGCTCCTTTCTAGTTATTTCATCAAAGTCGTGAGCTTATGACTAAAAGATGTGGTAGATGTACTCAATTTTACTATGACATATTTTAGTCATAAGCTTCACAAATTTTGGGAGCTGACTAAAAATATGACTGAAAGACATCAAGGAATAAGAGTCACTTTGCTCATAGTAGATAAGTACATTCCTTCCTGTGAAATTTCTTTTTCTTTCAGCTCATGTTCATTTACATCTATGTTTTCAATGCTATAATAAATGTGCACACACATCACCAAGAACATCATATTATACACTATCATCTTTGCTTTGAAAAAAACATTCTATGGACTCTGCCTGTGATCATGAACCATGTTGAAACTCATGCTTTCTGTTTATAAAAATACCCCTACAGCTTGCATCCTGTTTGATTTGTAAATTTAATATTTCAACTGTAGGTATAATATACCATGCACATTTGTTCAATAGCATAAATTTTCACTTTGAAAGAACCCAAAACATAACTCATTCTATCAAAGTTCTGATACATATTAGCATGTTTGAACTCGGTCCTTTTTCTTTTTTTATACGAAATCTACACTTTAAATATGAGAAGTACAACAAGATAAAAATGTTTATTTATTGTTAATGAAGTTCGAGCATGGGCTCGTGACACTCACTAAAAAAAAACTGAAAATATTTCACAACTTTATGGCTCAATCTTGAAGCATTCTTTCTGTAATCAGCAACAATAATTATATTACTTAAAACTGTACCTTTGAAACAGTAAGGACATCTATTGTACCAATATTTATACAACTGCATTTTGTGACATTTGATCATGATTGTTGGCAATATTGGCACTTCCTCTAGCACTTTATTTTGAAATTCCAGCTTGAACTACATCTTTTCCTATGACTGAATATAAAAACCAATTGACTCTTTTCTGCAAAATAATTTGTTTAAGCTTTCAAACAAAATCATTTAAACATGATTAGATTAGTGAACATAATAAACAACTTTGTCAATCAATTTTCAGACCATTATGTTCACTAATTATCAAAACACTACATCATCTGAAAAGGGTTTCTCAGCTTGAACATACTAAGTCCCTTTAATTCAGATACCTGGTTAATAAAAAGGACAACATACACTAGAATGATCATAAATAGTAAAAGGTTTCATGTTTACATAAACAAGTCCCTTTAATACTACCTTGTAGTGAGTGTTAGTGTACATTTCCTTATTGCATTTGGTTTTCGAAATTGATGTGTAGATTTTGAAAACTTGATTGTTATAGTATGTTATTTGTTTCTAATGCATTGCTTAGATCCAACAGGATCTAACCACATTTTCTCCCTCTCATGCAGATATGAACTCTAAAGACCTAAATGTAGATGAAGATGTGGATTTTGAAGACCCTAGGGCCTGAGACTCAGCAGACAACCAACTAACTCAAAGACAACACAAAGGCAATGCATGGGACCCCTATTCCATACTTCAATATTTTCTTTCATTTCTGCAAATGTACTCTACTTATTGATATGAAATATGAACATGGAAAGACATTTGTATATTACATTTAGTTTAAATGCACAATGTAATGATCATTTATGAATTTTGAAATCTTTGGGACAGTGATCAATTCTTAGAGTACAATAATGACATCTAGAATTAATGCAATAACGAAATGTAAATTAACAAAACCTACAAGGCAGTGTTAATTTGACAAACAAATGTGTAACCTTTTCCTATTTATGCTTATTGTGTTGTATGTTGTAATTTTAAGTAACAATAACAAACAACATACCAAGAAAATTCACAATCTTTATTGCTTCTCTAGTCATTTAGACATTGTCAAGGTGCAATAGAGGTGTGATCAACATCAGTTCAAGAAGTTTTGCGTGTTGTTTGTGTTTTGGGTTCTAGCTTGTTGAAGTGTGTAATGTTAAGGAAAATTGTTTGATCATTCAAGTCTATCATTTGTTTGGATTGATGATTTAATTTTTATTTGAAGTGTTGAGAAACACTATTTGGCAATGTCTTCACATTGTGGGGTGTTGAGAAACATTGTTCTATGTCAGTGATGAAACTTTCGGTGGTTTTTGGAAAATGACTTTGATTTTTTTTGGATGTTTCTTTGACTAACTATCATGATAGGAAACTATCCCCTAGCAAGACTTGAATGTCCTAGGAAAAAAGATAAAAACTGATTCCAATCCATGGCAATGTTGTGTGAAATAACTAATTTGTCACAAAAGTGACTGAAAGCTATGAACAAACTAAAGCGAAATGAAAGGAAAGCATGAAGGATGCCAAGACTCACATTGATAGATGGAGCACTTGAGTTTACAAGTGACTCATGTTTACCAAATTTTCCCCACTTAGTAGATATTCTATTCTTTGCTACCAAGGCGCCTGTTTACCAGGTTTTCACCAAGGCACTTTTTTTTTTCTTTTTTCAAATTTTTTGCTCTTTTTTATTTATTTTTTTATTTTAGATTTTATTTTTATTTTTTTGGGTTGATGCATCAAAGTGCCATTTTTCCAATTTTTCAGTAAGATAATCATTTTGTCATCACTTTTTGTTATTTTAAAGATTTTTTCTAGGACTTTTAGATATGTACAAGTTGTTGGATATCGATAATTCTTAGGCATAAAACTTCTTCAGATGGAGAGTATTGATGGGGTCTTAGAGTTGTTCTCCTTCTAGTGTAGAGATTCGGTAGGCGCTAGAGCCAAATGTTGTAGTGATAATGTATGGAACCAACCAATTAGGCTCAAATTTCCCCTTTTGTTCTTGATGTGACTAACTGCAGGGATTTTATCTCAACACCAGGTCACCAACTTGAAGTTCTCATGGTTTGAACTTTTTATTGTATCCTCTAGACATTATCTTCTGATATGCTCTAAGGTGATCGAATGCCACTTGCCGATGTTCATCCAATAGTTCTAGCTCTTTCAATATGGATATGCGATAAACTTCATCTAGTATTAGTTGGTGTAAAGAAACCCTCAGAGATGGGAGTTCTACTTCAATGGGTAGGACTATTTTTGTGTCATATACTAGAGCAAAAGGTGTTTCCCCAATAGGTGTTCTAATGCTGGTGTGGTAAGCCCACAATGTAGGATTGAGTTGCAGGTGCCAATCCTTTCCCGACTTACTAATAGTGTGATGCAATATTTTTAGTAGATTCTTATTTGAGGCTTTGGCTTGGATGTTTCCTTGTGGGTAGTAGATAGAAGAACAATGTTGTTTGATCTTTAATTTATTATAGAGCTCAAATATATCACTATTCTTAAATTGTCGCCCATTTTCAGTTATGATGGAGGAAGGGATACCATACTGATAGATGATGTAATTGATAATGAATATAGCCACCTATTTTCCTTTTGCATTAGTAAGTGGGACTAATTTAACCCACTTGGTGAAGTATTATGTGGTTGTTATTATGAACTTATGTCCATTTGAAGAAGACATATATATCTTCCCGATGAGATAAAATGCCCATTGTTGAAAGGGCCAATGTGTGATAAAAGGAATAAGCTCCCTGGCTAGAGCTTGTATAAGATTTCCATGTATCTGGCATTTCTTACAAGATTTTGAGTACCTTGTTGCTTCTTTCTCCATGTCTGGCCAATAGTAGCCAGCTCTTAGTAGTTTACAAGCTAGAGTCAGACCGTTAGAATGAGATCCCCACACACCCTCATGAAATTCAACTAACGTATTCTTGGATTATTCCTTTTCTAAACACCTAAGAAAACTACCATCTAAGCCTCTCTTATATAGGTCATTAGCGATGATGACATACCATAAGGAGTTTCAAATAAGGTGTCTTTTTGTTTTTGTTTTTGGTTAAGTTATTACGGATAACTCAATCTTTGAGGTAAGAGTAGACATGGCTATATATTGTGAGGAGTCTTATCCTACGATGGTATAGATTATCTAGGAATCAAGGGAGTTTTATGATGGGTAATGGAGTTCTTCCACTAGGAACTCATAGCAAAAATATTCTCCTTGCTGAGGTAAGGATCCCAGAGTAGCAATTGTATCAACAGATTTGTTCTCTATCCTTAGGATTTGCTAAAATATGATGATGGTGAAGTATTTCTTGAAATCATCAACCATTCTTTTGTAAGGTATGATTTTATCATCCCTTGTCTAATATACATCATTGATTTGGTTGGTCACCAATTGAGAATCACCAGGGATATGCAACTAAGAGATATTCCATTTGAGAGCCAACTTCATTCAATTGACTAAGGCTTCATATTCAACAATATTGTTTGTACAAGGAAAACATATTTTTTATGCCTTCAGAATAGAGTATCTCTGAGGAGTGATAAATAACACACTAGCTCCTAAACCTTGTTGAGTGAAAGAAATATCAAAGAACATCTTCCAGGACCTATGAGTGTTATGCATGATGGATCCATCTAGGAACTCCATGTTAATAGGTTAATTTTCTTGTAGTGGAGCCTCAACCAACAGATTTTTAATTGATTACCCTTTGATATCCTTTCATTCAACATATTCAATGTCAAACTTGCTGAGGATCATGACCCATTTAGCTAACCTACTAGTCAAGGTGGCTTTGCTCAAGAGATATTTAAGTGGATTGATTTTGGAAACCAATTGTATGGGGTGTGCCAACATGCAATGTCTCATTTTGTGATGCAAAGACCACTTCCAGATAAGCCTTCTCAATCATTGATTAGTTCATTTCATATGAGACAAAATTTTAACTGATGTAGTAGATAGCCTATTCCTTTTTGTTCTCATCTTGTTATGCAAGAAGTCCCCCTAGTGATGTTGTAGTGGATAAGATGCACAAAATTAGTGGCTTTCCCTGGATAGGAGACATCAAGATTGGTGGGTTTGTCAGATATTCTTTGATTTGATCAAAGTTATTGGCATGTGCTTTTTCCCATTCATATACTACTCCTTTGAATAGAGGTTTTATAAAGGGTTTCACTTTTTCATACAATCGGGAGATGAATCTTCTTATTTACTAAATCCTCCCTTGAAGAGTTTCCATTTGGTTGATGTTCTTTGGTACATCCCAATAATGGCTTATAACTTTGAAGGAATAAAAATTAATTCCTTTTTCTAAGACAATGTATCCCAACAATTTTCTATAAGTCACTCTGTATGCACATTTATTTGGGTTCAACCTCAATCTGAACTACTCCATTATGTCTGGAATTTGGCCTAGATCTTCTAGATGTGTGGATCATTTCCTTATTTTGACAATTGTATCATCTACATAATCCTCCATTTTCTTCTAGATCATGTCATGGAAGATAGATATGACATCTCTCTGGTAAGTCACACCTGCATTCTTCAAACTAAATGGCATGATGTTCCACCAAAAGGTTCCCCAGACACAGGTGAACGTTATTTTCTCTTGATCTTCTGAAGCAATTTTGATTTGGTTACATCCAGACAATCCATCCATAAAGGAATACATTTCATATCTAGTTTTCATATCCATGATCATATCAATATTGGGCAAAGGAAAGTCATCCTTGGGACATTCCCTATTAAGATCTCTGATGTTTGTGCACACTCAAATGGACTTATCTATTTTTGTTACATGCATAATGTCGGAGACCCATTCTACATAGGCAATCACTCTGATGAACCCAACTTTGAGAAATTTTTCCAACTCAAATTTAACTAGGAGGCCCACATGAGGATGAATCTTTTGGATCTTATGTTTAACTAGTTTGACTCGAGGTTCAATTGAGAGATGATGCATTATGAGATCTAGATATAATCTCGACATGTCAAAGTACGTCCATGTAAAGTTGATTTTCTTTTCTTTGAAGAATTGGGTGAATTCTTTGAGTTCTTCTATTGACAGTGATTGCATTAAATGGATCACCTATGCATTCTCTTTATTCCCAATGTTCACTTCATGTGTTGGTTCTATAAAAAAATGATGGTCATTCCTGGAGGTGACTAGGAAAGATATCAAGTACCCCATCCTTTGACACCTCGAGGAGGTTTTCACCAATGGATGCATCTTTTCTTTTTACTATTTTATGTTATGAGACCAGTACAATGTGGTTTTCACCCTCATAACATTTATTTCTTTTCATTTATATTTTATAACTAAGGTACTTGATATTTTCTCCAGTCATGTTCATGCTAGGTTCACTAATGGAAGAGGTAATTTGTTCAACATCATTGAGATAGCAAGATAATGAATAGTCATTAGGAAAGGTGGGGATACCAAGTGACTCATTTTTCTATGTCCATTTGATTATCTCAAGATGCATGAGGGGTAGGTCATTGGATGGTTCCAGGGAATTCATGGTATGTTCATCATAACTCGCAACCAGTAAGTTACAATCTAGGTTGTCACATTGGAATAAAGTGACTAGACCAAAAGGAATCTCATTATTGTCATCAAAATTTGTGTTGGTGATATGTGTACCTAACTCATTTGGTCTAGCTCTAGGACATAGATTCCTTTCTTGTGTTTTCCTAGCATTGCTTTCATTTATTTTTTGAAGCCATGTCCTGAGAGGGATTATTTCAATCCTGGACTTTGAAAGGAATCTATTGATGTTATTGTTTATCTGGTCTATTTTTTTTTCTTCACCTATTCTTTTAGGTTCTTCTTTAATCACATGGGTGTCTATGTTTGTCTCATTTATATCCTGAATTACTAGGTCAGAGTACCTATGAGTTGATTATGGTAGGAGTTCTAGAGATTCCTCATCTTTCCCAAAGTCCCAATTTTCTGTAGCCCTTGCATTTGAGCTTTCCCCTTGTTCAAATTGAGTGGCATATTTGTGTATCACATACACATATATCTATTATTTCATCTGAGAGTACATCCCATTCATACTCATTTGAATTAGTTTGGCTATCATTAGACCTACCTTGGTATCGTGCAAGGGTCATGGGAGGTTCTTCATCCTCACCTGGATTTTTTCTCTCTTGTTGTATACCTTCTTGAATACGTCTTACCATTTCATCTTCTTGTGCTTATATAGATGATTCATTGGGATCAATAAAGTGGGGTAGATCTAGTACATGTGTTATAGTTACCAACTTCCCCTATTTAGGATGTCTATCATCTAGTCTTGGGTTTAGCTCATTCTCTTCCATATCATATTCTTGATCTTAATCATGTTGAGTTATTAAGGGTTCTTCTATTGGTGGACTTGGTGGAATTGGGTCGAGGAGATCTCTAAGCCATTGTGGAAGGAATGGTCCTCTGTGATGATCAGGATCCTCTACTTGTATATGCAATATCCTTCTAAAGGGTAGATTTTCACTTTCATCTTCCTCCTCACTTTCTGTATAAAAATGGGCCCTCCCTGATCGACTATAGGATGGAACTTTTCTTATTAAAAACCAATGTCAATTTTATCCTTTGGATTCCTGAACTCTGCATAAAGTGGTTCAACAAGTCTTGTCTTAGTCATGCCTAAAGGACCCTTCCCTTTATAACCAATTTGTTTCATCGAGTCATACCCCTTGCTGTATTTTTTAGGAGATATTTCACAATGTTTAACCTCATTACCTTTTGGTTCTCTATAGAGCCACACCGTAATGGATTTCTCTTCATTTTCATCTTCAAGAGGTAAAAACACTTGTATGAAGCTACCATCGTAGATGACTTGAATGAGTGCAGTTGATGGATTCATTTCCTCTAAAGTTTTCCCATAATATCTGGGGGATGTGGGCAATGATGTCAATGACAGGACAAGCTCTATCATGTTTCCACTCATCCCTATGTCTTTGATTTTTAGCTTTTCCATCTCTTTCATTATGTTTCTTCCAGGCTTGGAGGTAGAAGCTTCCCTATAGTGTGGGATAAGGGTATCAATTGATTATTTTAATGCATTGCAAAAATAACTGGTATATGCAAGAATATTGACTTCAACACCATTGGAAGGGAACTTTATGCACTGGTGATAAGTGGATGGGACATATTAGATTTCATGGATCCATGGCCATCCCAACCGAATTTTATATGCAAGTGGGAGATCCAATACTTGGCATATGACCTCTCTTTCAAAAAGTCCCACTTTGGTAGGATGACATATGAGACCTTTGGAAGATCTCTCTTTTTTATCATAGGATTTTATTGTGATCTTCTTCTTTGGATCAATATAAGATTCTTAAAATCCCAACTATTCGATCAATCTGTAGGTACAAGTATTCAACCCTGTACCTCCATCAATCAAAACTCATTTGACCTAACGTGTGTGGATCATAACTTCAATGTGTAGGGTATGATTATGTGGTTTAATCAAAGAATTATCATCTTCTTCTGAAAATGACAAGTAGCAGTGTGAGGTCAAATGACCCACCATGGATTGGAACCGATCTAAGTCCAATTCCTTAGGGACATTGGTAGATAACAAGGCATTATCCAAGATTTCTCTATGAGCTAGAGTGATTTTGAGCTATTCAAAGATTGATATATGGGCATTCATCTTTTGTAGTTCCTTGACAATGTTGTAGTCAGCAACATGTGATGAAACTAGCTATTTTGAATTTGATGACTTAGACATGGTTTTAGTTGGTTGTTTGTTTGATGTGGAGAGTTTTGATGATGTTCATTGATTGCCAAAGTTGGAAGGTCATGCTCCCCCTAGGGTGACCTTTTCTTGTGCTCACTAGTTGTATGGCACCAGTGATAACAATGTCATTCATATGCTTGAGGTGGTTCATTTTGAACATTGCAATGTCATTATCATCAAGAAAGAAGAAAGAGAGTCTAGAATCACTAACATTGTGATTAATTTAGGCACCATCCTTTGGTTTGGAACTTTCCCCTTTTTCATACTTGGTTTAGGGGTCTTTAAATGCCTCTTGATCAGTATTTGTGGTGTGATTGTCAACCATGATCACCTTGTTGTCAATGAGATCTTGGATCTCATGTTTGAGTTGCATGCAATTTTCAGTCTTATATCCCTTGTTTCTTTGAAATTCACAATAATTATTATCATTCCACCATTTTGGTTTCACGTCAGATTCTTATGGTCTTGAATTATCTGACAACGTGATCAATTGATTTTCTAGGAGAGTCTTAAGTGTTGATTCATATAACTCACCTAGAGGAGTGAAGTTACGCTTAGGCTTAACCTAAGGTTTCTCTTTCAAAATATTACTTGTCCCTTTTGAAGGGACCTTAGTGGTAGTCTCAGCAAATTTGAGGGCCTTTGTGCCACTTTTTAGGTTGAAGACTACTGGTTTTGATTAGGGAACAACATGGTCAACCACCTCATCATTTACCACACTTTTATTCTTGTTCCAATACTTTTTCTTGTCTTTGGAACTAGAATTATATTTGTTTTCTTTGCAAAGGGTGATCTCACCCATTCAAAAAAGCACATCTTCTATTTTGAGTGCATTCTTTACTAACCTGTCAAAGGTATCCAGGCTTTTCAATTGGATGGGGAAACTCAACTCATGTATCAATGCACTAGTGAATATATCCATCTCCTCAGATTCAGGTATGAGCTGGCATGGATATTGAGAAAAAACTTTCCTCCATCACTGGAGAAATGTCATAAAAAGGCTCTCCCGCTTATTGCTTGATATTACACAAATTAGTCATTGTCATGGGATGCTAGATGTTGTAAGAATAATGTTACAAAAATCACTTGATTAGTTCATCAAAAATTTTGGTTCCAATGGGTAACTTTGAAAACCACTTGATATCCTGACCACCTAGAATCTAGGGAAAGAGATGCATGAGATATGTCTTGTCATGCATAAACTCAATACACAGGGCATAGAATTCCTAAACGTGATCATGTGGATCAAAATTTCCAAGGTACTTGTAGAATTTTGGGATCTCAACTCCACACAAGAATGGAGGTAAATACAAGTATTTATCAAAAGGAAATGGACAAATGGAGTCTATGGAATATTTTGTTGTCGGCTTCTCTTGATTCTTCTTAATCTCTTGCAACTCTATTTGCAAGGCTTATAATTTCTTGGTTACTAGAGTGAAAGGAGTTTCTTCCTCTTTGACAATGACATCCTCAACTTTGTATTAAGGAGGAATTTGTGCTCCTTGTTTTGCAAACTTAAGAAAGTATTGCTCTTTCTCCCGAGCCATGATAGTTTTCATCATTTTGAGAAATTCTTTGTCATCTTTACACCTAGCGATACTAGCCTCATCAAATTTAGATTCACTTGAGGAGCCCTCGCTATCTGTTGCATGGGTACTAACCTTGTGATGTGTATGTCTAAAATCCTCATGCTCTTTTATTTTTCCAGACATATTTGGGTGAGCAGATCAGTCTTGGTGATGGGTTAATCTCATGGAAGTTTTTGGTTGTTTCCCAAGAAGAGGATTTTAATCAAACAAAAAGAGTCTCTCCTCTTTTCTTAGATATTGTCTATAAGAGCTTCTAGTTTTTATAAGCATAACTCAATTGGTCATCAGACATGTGTCAAAGTAAGAGAAATCATTCTGAACAAGTCCAAGATAGATGATGATGAAAATAAGATAATGTCCACTCAAGAAGGAGATGAAAATGACTCAGATGTGAGTCAAGGTTTAGAAACCTAGATGATAATGCACTCACGCCTCAAAGAAGGAAAACTGATAAGGAATATTGGAGATAATGTTGATGGAACTGATCAAAGGACTAGATCAAACAAGACATAACTCATGGTAGCAATAATCTGAATGACCAAATATTAGGATTAATTATGACAAGATCACAACCTCATAGATATATCTATGGAACATAGGAAAAATCAAACTAGATATCTGAAGAAAGACTGACGAGACTTTAGATTTTTGCCAACTATTTTGTCAAGTGTTTGATAGGATTGTATCTTGTTTCATGATTTGGATTTATAGTTTATTTTGAAGTTTTTGATGTTAGGTGTTTCAAGATGTAAAAACATAACAAGCACATGTGAAAAAGCATCACTTGCTATGCCTTGTAGTCATTTGTATGAGTGAGAAAATCCTTGCTTGTTGCTTTAGGTGCACACCCAATATCTAGTCAGAATACGACCACAACCAACTATGCAATTGGTATAATGATGTCTTATTATCCAAATCAAAATGCTAATGGGGGAACAATATGACAAGTGTCTTGGGGGAGTTACTATTTCCCTTGCACTTGGATTGTCCCACTTTTAGGAGTGAGCCAGGTAGGTTTCTAATCTATGGAATCTAGTAAGAGTCTCCATTTGAATACATTCTTTGTGTTCGTGAAAGCGTGATTTAGGCCTATATCCCCATAAAGCACCTTTACACCAATAGTCATGTAAACACGATTTAGACCTAAGGCCCTATTATTTGGTCAGGCGAGAGTCAAGTATAATCTCAAATGAAATCCAAAATCTAAGGCTTTAGCCTCAAATAATTAATTTATTTAACATGATTTGGAGAGGTGTGGCTACACCTCATGTTCATGTGGGTCATTCTCCAAGGGTGGGTACTTTTTCCAACTTGGACAGGCCCATCTAAAGAAATGCAAAAAAATAAAAGAATAGCTACGAAGGTCTAGATTTCTAATTTTCCCTTAAGGAGAAAAGAGCATAATCTCCTATCCTTTTCACTATTCCCGAACACACCAAGAATTTGTTCTTTTTAAAATGTCTTGCATGTGAGGTACCTAAGAAAAATATTAATGTAAACAAAATGTTTGATCATTTCCTTCTTAGGAAACTTGCACAAAACACATCAGTAGTCTTTTTTGTTTCTATCTTTGGCATGTGTCTTGCATAAAAAAAAATCTAGAAAATGTATAAAACACCATGCATAAATATATTAGGCTTCCAAAATAAAACCACAGAAACAAGAATGAGAACCAACTTGTTAGAATCAACAAAGAAACAATTAGAGAAATTAGAGAAACGGAAAGAAATTTGTTGTTTATAATAAAAACCAGAGAATATTCTTGTACGAGAATCTACATATCCCAGTATGAGTATCTGTGCATCCTCGTACAAGACTCAATCCTAACTTGTATTGTCTTGCACAAATTCTTGTATGAGCAAACAGGGCCAAAGTACAAACCAAATCTTGATATTTTACAAAAAAAATAGTTGTGAAGACAAAAAAATAATTTTTTGCCCACAATGGCCACCAGAAATGTGAGTGTGAAAAGTGACTATTACACTACACTTCAATGAGTCATTATATAATCTATCTAAAAAATGAAAGTAGATTAATCTAAAAGTGAGATCAATCAAGGCAACTCATTGCCTTATAGTAGACACAAATATGAGTTTTTCTCTCAGGTCATTGCAAAACCCAATGACTATAAACGCAATCTAAATGAAGGATTTAAGCTAACATACAAGTGAAAATTTCATCTAATTAGCTAATGATTAATCCATATTAAAAAAATGAAGTGTTCCTAGATTTGATCAATGCAATAAATATGTGATCAAAATAAACTAAATTATGCAATGTTAACTAATAATGATTTTGATGCATAAACAAATAATAAGCAAAATGATAGCATTACAATACTTAGAAAAAGAACCAATCCTCTTATGGGAATGTGAGGCCTAGTTATATATGAATCCTCTCAAGAATGAATAAACGAGATCGATCAAAGATGGGTGATTGAGATTTATTCCAAACTAGCATAATCCATGTGCAACTGATTCGATTGTTGAGAGAATCAGTTAACTGAACTAGTTTGGTCAGTTGTTTTGTAAACTTCTACGACTGAATTGAAGTTGCTAAATTGATAGATGAGTTAACAAAGATGGTTTCTCAGTTAACTGGATTATTTCCAAAATCATGTTCAGTTGACTGAATGATGACTCCATAAGTGCATTTTTTAAATAATTAAAGGATTTAATGCATTTTTCTCCAAAATATGATGACATAAATAATTTAATTCCCTCTTGTGATTAATCAAAAATTCTTTATTTAGTTAATCAACATCCTAAAATATTAATTAAATAAATAATATAAGGTTGATTTAATTGTCAACAATATTAGGATTTAGGAATTAATTAATCAAATAAGATAAGGTGCAATACTTTAATGGGGTCCCTAGAGTATAGGTCAAATCCAATTGATGAGTTGAATTTCCTTAGGTTAGGACTTAGGAGATTTAATCAAAATTAGGGCTTTCTTGATGAATAATCGAGATTAGGGGCTTATGGTTTTTGTGAACATTTTTAGGTGATTACAAGACGATGCTCACAAATTTGTACTCTTCTAAAGTACTCCATATTAGGAGCTTAACCCTATTAGGAGTTTACAAAGACACCATAAGGTACCACCTAGTGATGGGATTTACCTCTAGTCTTGTTAGGAGCTTTACCCTATTAGGAATAGCCTTGTTAGAGGACTTCAGACACTAGTTAAAGTGTCACATTGTTAAAGGATTTACAAATAATATTTGTTAGGATCTACCCGGTTAAGGGATTTTAACCTGCTGCAACTATTAGGAAACAACAAGAAGGTTGATTTGGAAAATAGAAACTCCTTTGCTTGATCATATCCTTTGTAATACATACATTCTCTCCTCATAAGACTTTGGAATACCCTGGCTTGATTACACCATCACAATCATGATCTACACACACAAATATTTGATTTCATGATATAAATATCACTTCTCAAGCCCTAATCCTACCACCACGCTAACAACTCATCCAACACATTTGAAATAAAATTTTCAATCTTCACTCCCAGGGAGATCACACCAAAACATACATTCCAATATAACAACCACCTATACCAAATAGGTCGGCCAAAGGGCAGACCCTTATAATTTATTTTACCAAGAATAGTCAAACATGTTTTGACCAACTCAACCTTCATCTTGATAAAACATCTACCTCGATCAATGTAAGGCCAACACATCACCACAAATGAATTGAGACACATCAGCATGATAGATGGAATACAAATGATTCATCACAACTCGATTACCAGTCTCCAATAGAAGATCTACCATCAATAACATGAGAACACTATCATCGGTCACTGAAATAACTTTTGTAACCACAAAACATGCTTACCGGTCATCCAAATTAGTCATGGTCATAACCATGAGCTCAACATGGTATCAACAACATAATTTTATGATTGGGCCACCTAACTCATCATAGATTTGATAAAACAATTAAATCACCCATTTCTAGTTACAAACTATTCTAGCAATTTCCCTATCATACTTCAATCAATCATAACTTATACAAATCATAGATTCAATAGTTGTGATCATACAATTATCATCTATAGACATTCCCAAGTCTCCCTTAAGAATCACAACCACTGGAACCACTTGCAACACACTGTTCATCCTTGTCACATACTTGGAAACACACTAAGAAAATTAGGTCAATGCTTGACATCAATGAAAACAAAATAACTGATCATCTCAACACCAAATCTATACCATCACATCACTTATCAGTTATACCAATAGGGGGTTGCAGGATCTCTCTCCTTCTTCTCATCTATGGGTAAGAGTATTTTTTCCTCCCATGGGGTTTTTTACTTCTCATACATCAAAGAGTACATCCTTTCCCCTGTTTAAGGGGATTCTTTTCCCATGAGGTTTTCTCCTCTTCTTTACGAGGTGAATTGTACTTGGCTACCTTATTTGAAGTCAGGATCCACCATTCTTGCCTCACCTAAGTTATGCTTAAGGATCGTGTTAGTCTATAATCATGCTTAGGTGCTTAAGTGGCTTGTCCAAGTGGAAAGTTAGGTAGGGTCATAGGTAGGATATTTTTTATTTATATACCTTTACTCCTCTCCTATTTACCCACTCACATTATGCATTTATCTTCATTTCTTTTTAATTGTGTCCCATTTTTTTTTTCTATTTTCCAAGTGTTCATGGATAAATATCACATTCCTCTCACTATGTCTTGAATAATTATAGTTCAGTACCTTATAAGACTTTGAAGTCGAGGTCCACCCTTCCTACCTCACCTAATTTGTTCTCAAGGAGGGTGTTAGTATATAATCTTCTCAGATGCTTAGGTGTCTTGTTCGTGTGGCAAGTAAGGTAGGGTGGTAGGTAGGATATTTTTTCTTTACATACCTTCACTCCTCTCATATGTACTCACTCACTCACATTATGCATTCATCTTCATTTGTTTTCATTTTTCTCTCATTTTTGTTTCTATTTTCCTAGCATTCTTGATTAAATCTCACACACTCCTCTCATTATATCTTGAATATTAAATAAATTATACACACAACCAATGTGATTTTACCCTAATTTACCCACCCTAGCCTATAAATTTTAATGATCTTTTGGAATCTTAAATTATACCATCCTATGGTTGCTAAATTGTACCAAGTTAAAATACAAACATTAGGCATATAACACAAATTCTACAATTGTGAATGAACTAACTAGAACCAAAAATACAAAACTAGGCAATTTTGAATTAAAATGACTTATGGGAGAGATAAATGCAAACCCAAGATTATCAATAGTTAAGATGAATTTCTCTACCAACCTCTCTTACATAGGGGGTTTTCCGCCATTTGTCCCATGCCCAAAAATAGTTTTAACTTGTATGGAAAATTATCACCAACAAGTTAAAAAAAGTACATGATGCAAGTGGAAATATGGTTGTGAAATTGGACGTAGATTAAATAGGAAATATGCTCAAATTTCCTTTGAGAGATCAATTATAGACATGTCTATAGAAATATTGATTCACTATATTAGAGAGACTAGTGTCTAACAAGTATTGTTAAACATTAGTTTATAGCTCAAAAGAAAGGAAAATCACACGTCCCTAAAATTTACATAGGGCTCACTTCAAAGAAGACATCTTAGATTTGACTATGCTACCCCACAAATTAGTATAAGTGATGATTCCAACACTTTTTTAGAAATGGATCTACCAATTTACATTAGTTATTTATAGTAAATCTCAACATGTTGATTGGGAAAAATTGATTAGTGATCATAGATATGACCAATATGTTAATTTTCCTAGAATATGTGTAGTCTTCACATATGTTTTCATATTTATTTTATGATATTACAAGTACCAGAATAGTGTGGCAAATATTGATTTTTTCCAAAGCCCTTACACCCTCAATGTAAGTATATGATTATTTCCCCCCACTACAAGAAGAATATGGGATGAAAGACTACATAAAATTAGTTGATGCCTTTTACATCATTAACTCATTTGAGTGCATTTTTCAATCAAATTGTTTGATGAACTATGGGAATTTTTTTTGTTTTGTCAGATCTTATGAGGTTAAATGTGTCAAATTTTATTTTTTTTTAAAAATGCCCGATGTTCGTCGAAATTCTAACAATGTCTAAGTTCATCAAAATTCTGATGAACAAGTTCATCAGAATTTTGACGAAGAAGAAAACTTAAAAAAAGAAGTAAGAAAACCCTTAGGGTTAGCCTTGTAACAAATATATATACTTGTGCGGACAGTGTTTTCTGTACTTGTGACAACATTTTTCTAAGTTTGTGAAGGTTATAGAATTAATTTTTATAGTTCAATTTTGTTGCTTATGAAGAAAAATCATGTTAGATAATATTAGTCAAGAACATAAATAAAGAGACAATTACTATATTGTGGTATAGATTGAAAAGAAAAGGTGATGAGAAATGTAATTTTCCCTGCAATAATTACAAGGGCTTAAAGACGAGAAGACTTTTAATCACAATAGTCGAGAAACATTGTAGGAAGCATGGTCACATTTGAGGGGGGCATGATTATTGTCCATTGGTAAGTTATTTATTATATGTGTTTATATTGATTGTATTTCTAAACTTTTATATCATTTTAAAATTTTATATATAAAAAAAAATCATTGGATAATGAGATTATGATCATGGTTTATTTATGTTGATCATTATAATATAGTTGGGGTGCCTTAGGGCACATGATATAAACTATCATGGCTTGAATAATGTGGTTTTCAAAGTGGAGGAACATGGAGGTATGGATATCAAAGATGAAGTTAATGATCCTATGGAAGAAGATGTCATGCACCAGAAAACATAGTTGAAGATGATGGTACAAATACATTTATCCATGAAACATTTAGTATTGGTGCAGCTAATTGTGATGATCAAGATGAATTTGATGTTGTTCATTATTTACATGTACTTGAGAAGTCATACAAGCCCCTTTATGAAGGCTCCCAAACAAATCTTCTCTCTATTGTATTGTTTTTGGTAAACATGAAGGTTGTTAATGGTTTATCCAACATAACAATCTCACATATGTTAAGGTATGTCATATATGTCATCTATTTTTATTTTTATTTCATCACTAGTAAATAAAGGGTGAAATATGTACCATTAATATCCTTTATATTAACAAATTATTTTTTTCATTGTAGATTGATAGGTGAATTTTTGTTACCACCATCAAATATTCGACCTCACTCATACCGAGAATTATCTGCCATTATAAAAGATATTGGAATGGAGTATCAAGCAATAGATGCATGTCCCAATGATCATATTATATATCATAAAAAATATAAATTTGCAACAGAATGCCTAGAATGTCAAATTAGTAAATATCAAATAGATCAACTAACAAAAAAGGTGCCTCACAAGGTTCTTCGTTATATTCCCATTTTTTGATGTATACAACAATTATTTAGGTGTGCAAGCTTAGCACAATTTATGGATTACCATGCACAAAATAGAAGTGGAGATGACATTCTTTGAATGCATGTGGATGGTTCTGCATTTAGGGACATAGAGGAAAAATGACCATACTTTAAAGAAGAACCTCGTAATCTCAGGCTTTCATTGGCAATGGACGATATCAATCGATTTGGAGATCTAAGATCTACTTACTCGGTGTGGCCAGTTTTTGTTAGCAACAATAGCATTCCTCCATGGATGTCAATAAAGAGGGAGCACATAATGTTGGCAATGATTGTTCCATGTATTTTTTCATTTAATAGTCACGTACATTAAATTTTATATATATATATATATATATATATATATATATATATATATATATATATATATATATATATATATATATATATATATATATATATATATATATATATATATATATATATATATATATATATATATATATATATATATATATTGGTAAAATGGTTATAATAATTACATAATGTTTATGTTCATTCAATTAGGTAAGTACCAAGTTAAATATATGAATGTATATATCGAGCCTTTTATCGATGAGTTACTAAAGTTATGGAATGGTGTCACTATGTATGACATCTCTAGACCAAGAGGACAAAGAAAATTTCAATTCCATGCAATGCTTGTATGGAAAATTCAAGATGGCCCAGGACTAACACATTTTTGTGGTATATTATAAAGTTCAACTTGTCCACTTTAACAATATTTAATTTATAAAGTATATATCATGCATTTTTTTTAAATAATCTATTCAATATATATAATTATAAAAATTAACATATATAATCCAATTATACATGATCTTGCAGGTCCTCAAACAAAGGAAAAATTTGCATGTCTAGTTTGTGGTCCAAAGATGAAATCTCATCTTTCAAAAAGTTTAGAAAAGTCATTGTTTGATGAGTATAGTAACTTCCTCCATAGAAATCATAAGTATCAAACTACTGAAAAACAAATTTTCAATGGAAAAGAAGAGAATACATCAAAACCATGAAGAATGACACCTCGCTCATGGAGTTGGAATATAATAGAATTAATCACTTAGGTAATGTCATTCAATTAAATTATTTATCTATCATATATGATATGTTTGGAATTTATATTTTTATATTATGTTTTGTTTACTCGTGTTGTAATTGACAATGATTGTCATTGTTAATTTTTTTAACTTATATGCTTCATGAAGGTCATCAAGGCATTAATGACCAACTTCTAAAGAGACTAAAAAGTTATCCCAAATAATTTAGTAGGTTTCCCTACTATGAGAAGCTAAAAATTGTGTATTTGTTTGATACTATGCATATCAGAAAGAATATAATAAAGACGTTATGGAAAATATTGGATGGAAGGCGTGACAAAGAAAATATTGTCAAAATTTGTAATGACATTAAGGAATCCAATCATGCAATGAAAAGATTCATTTAATTAAATAGAGGTGGACACCAAATTAATATAAGCTTCATTCCTTGGTTATTAACATAGCAACAAAGCAATGTTCTAAAATAAGTCATACAAAAAATTTGATTTCCCACAGGATTTGATGCGAACATAAACAATATCATAACAAAGAAAGGTGAATTTGGGCCAGGGATGAAAATGCATGATTGGAATACCTTCATTAATGTAATTCATGTTCTTATATATTTACTATATATTTGTATACTACATGTAATTTTCATTGTAATATGTTTACTAGTTTTGGAAAAATAATGAAATGATCATTTTATAATTATTGCAGTACATTCTACCTCTATCTCTACCAGGCAACTTCGACAACAATGTCAAGAAAGTTATATATGATCTTGGAAAATACACGAGGTAAATAGTAATATTTGTTCAATTTATTATATATATATTATATTTTCCATTTTATTTACTTGTTATGTAATATATTGTATATTATTTTGTTAAATCTCGTTAATATATTTGCATCTTGAATCACATGTAGATGGTTTTCATCTAAAGAAATACATAAAGAAGATATAAATTATTGGAAGAAAAAAATCCATCATCTAATGTGTGAAATGAAAAAGTGTCTACCTTCGCTATTTTTCAATGCACAAGAACAGTACCTCGTACACCAAGTTGAGGAGATTGAATTGTGTGGACCTGTACACAAAAGGTCCATGTGGATGTTTGAGAGGCACTTGAAATTTTTGAAAGCTTTGGTTTGAAAAAGAGAACATCCTGAGGGTTCTATGGTGGAGGGATATATGGTATACTAGACTATGGTGTACATTATTGAATATCTTCCTAAGTTCATAACAAAGGTCCATGTAGATTGCATTTGGGATCCCAACTCCATTAACAAATTCAAAGGGGAGTACCTAATGGGGAAAGATAGATTGAGGAAAGTGAGAGGTAATTATAAGATGTTCATGGATATTAATTAGAATATATTTTACATTTGGTTTATATATATATATTATACTTAATTAATTATTAATATTCAATATACATCAATTGTAAATTAAGGTTGTATAATGTGGTTATAATTAACTAATTATATGTTGTTTGTAAATTTTTATTTATTTTTTATACAGTTGGTCGAGAGTGGGATGTACTACTTTTGTATATTGCAAACAATCTTGATTGGATGATAGTATGGATTGAATGATGTCAATAATATGGTCGCACATTAACATGGGAAGGTGTGGCTTCATTGGTTAAAGAATCTCATTGTAATGGAGATTCTAATGTTACACCAAGGGAAATTGACTTAGCTTATGGTTTAAGAGATAAACATGTACATATAAATATACAAATCACTCATATCATTTAATTTTTCTCAATTATATTGATGTATATACATATGTTGTTTTTTTGCATACATTCGACCAAGATTAAATATGTTTATCAATTGGAGATGCAATAATTTTTACATGTTTGACATGTTGCAGGTGAAACACCACAAGGCTATGTGGTGCTATGGTCATAAATTTTGAATCAAAAAGTTGGATAACATGAAGAAAAATTGTGATTTTGGGATAACTGCAGTCTTTCAGGTGACTAATGTTTCATCTAGAAGCAACATACATCCTGAAGTCTTAGAAAATCAATACTATGGAATTTTGGATGATATACTTGAGTGTGACTTTAAGTCCTTCAAATTAGTTATGTTTGTCATACAATAGTACGGGCTATTATTGAATGAAAATTATCATGAGAGAAATATTATTAAACATGATAATGGATTTACAATGGTTAGTACAAGGTCATTCGAGAAAGCTGGAAATGAGTCCTATGTTCTTCCAAGCTAACGTGACTAGGTATTTTACTTAGAGGTTCCACATAAACTGGGTTGGTCATTTTTTGTTAGAAATAATCCGAGATGAAGGCTGGTAAATTATAATGTGATGGGAGAAGAAGATGCCAAATAAGTAAAAGATGGTGTAGATGATGATCAGGATCAATAGTTAGTTGATGATGTGCTTGAAAAAAATGTCAAAGAAGAGGAACTAGATCATGATGATGTAGGAGTTAATGTTCATGAAGATGATATCTGTGTGGATGATGACATTATCAAAAAAGATATCAATTATGATGATGATGGTATGACCAATCCTTACAATGTCAAATCTGAATCGAATGATACAAACAAAGATTTGGATGAAAAAGAATATCAATGACATGATTGAAATATATGAGGTATGCAATTAGTATATTATCTATTTGATATTGATTTCTTGATAGAATTTTATTTGACTTATATGGTTACATAATTAATTCATTATGTTTTTAATTTTAATGCCATTACATAATTAACTCATGATGTACCTTTTAATGTTTTTAATTCATGATTGATACATTGTTTTTGATATATATGAGACGAGGAATTATTTTTGCAACAAAATTATATGATGTGTTTATTGATGGAATATGGATTGTTTATTGTTTATGTGATGGATGGTGATTTATGATGCATATGTGATGGATTACAACCTGTTTATGTTGATTCTAACATGTTGTGTATGTAATATGTGTGATATGCTTATGATTTATCATGATATGATGTGCTAACATGTGTAATGATGTAGGATGGATGTGATGTAATGTATGATTATCCTAACGTATGCAGGCATGATATCTATAATGAGTTCCTATTATGATTTATAATGCACCCAATGAGTTATGTTATGTTATGCATATGTTTCCTATGATGTATGTTTACAATAGATGCTTATGATGTTTATGGATGAAAATGATGATGTCTTATATAATCAAATGCATTGTGATTTCTATATGTATGAATGTTTATGTAATACAAATAATATGGATGGATAAAAATGTATTTCATATAACTTAACAAACTAACTAAATGTACCCTATATGACTCATTTTACATCAATAGATTATCATGTACCTAAACCTTAATTATAGATCAATGGATCAATGTAGTACTAATTTATATTAGTGAATTAATAAGTATAATTAATAAACACCTAAGGGTTAATGAATATGACTTATAGTTAAACTAATATATCCATATGAACATATTTTGTATTAGGGTTACCCTTAAATAAGGTATATTTAGTTAATTATATGCATTAGTCTACATAAGATCATATAAGGTTTCTATAGGGTGTATTGACTTATAGTGAAGGGATTCTATAGGGTGTATTGACTCATTTTACATCAATTATTAATTCTTTTTTTTTATACATTCAAATTTTATTAGGTACACTTAGGTTCACATTAGTTAAGTTCATATGCATTTATCTATTCATCTTAGATAAGTTCATTTGAGATACATTTAGTTAATTATATGCATTAGTCCACGTAAGTTCATATAAGGTACATTTAGTTAATTATATGCATTATAATAATTATCTATTGATTAAAATGATAGATCAATAAACCCCGTATAATTATATATACCCTATAATGATCTAGATACTATTGTTAAATTAAGGTATTAACTAGTATGTAGGGTATAATTATGTTATCTAAAAATCTTAACAATGTATCAATGCATATAGGTTATCATTAATTATAGATAATAATTAGGTTTAGGGTTTAGGATATTATAAATTCTCAAAATCATTCATCATGTATGTATTGAAAAAGATGTGTGCATCCTTGTGTAAAAGTTAAGCCTTATTTGTGTAGCATTTATTGTTTCTTCACACAAAGCCACATGTACATTTCGTAAATTAAACAATAATTAATTTTTATTTTAACTATTTTCAACTTATGGATCGATGAACATTAATCATAGGTAAAGACATATTGTAACTTAAATGTATTTGTATAATTTTTTATTTTTATTTATTTATTTATTTATTGATAAAAGGCCAAGGCCAAGTTTATAGATTATAAATAAAGTTACAAAATATTTCATTTGGTGCAGGATTTGGTAGGAAAGAATGGAATTAAGAAAACCTCAAGTCTCACTTGGGACTTATTCAGTCCAGATATCTTTACATAAAAAAGTTGTATGCAGACACATTTATAATCAATCCTATAATTGTTACAGAAAGCTAATTTTGAGCTATCCAGGCATTCCCAGATTTACAAATAAGGCTCAAATATAATTGCTCCTATATATATTCCTTCTACCAAACTAAAAGAAAAATTAAAATAGTTGTCCATTCAGATGATGTCAGTCCATCTACCATGAAACAAGGTCTTAGCCATCTAAACAAACCCCCCAGCAGGAGAGCCATCCAACTGCTATGAACTTCTGCAAAGGAGAGTTAGTACTACCAAAGAATTTAAGTAGATTCTAATCTTGGTTAGCATAGGGCTAGATTTAAACCAGCCAGACTATTAACTAATATCTGATTTCCATACCCTTGAGTTCAACAATTCACTATTTCCAACATCCACTTATTCTGCAATATTTTAAACAAATAATTGCCTCAAGAAGAAATTTGAGAGTGGAAAACCATAGAAAGTTCTAATCATCAGAAAAATGATAACCAACCATCTTGCAATATTTGAAGGTAAATTAATAAAGAGCCTATCTTTCCTAAAATGTGAATTTTATATATACATATATTGTAATCACCTGAAAATGGACAAGAACAATTAAGTGAGCAATCAAGGCAAAAATCAAAGCAATTAAATCAAATCAAGCTAAAATCAAAGAAAAATTACAATCAAGCCATAATTCAAATTTAATTAAAAATCAAAAGCCATAAAATTAATTAAAATTGAATAAATCAAATGAAATCAATTAATTGTGCAATTAATCTAATTAATTGTGCAATTAATCTAATTAATTGCATAGCTCATTTAAATCAAATCAACCCATTCAAGGGGCACACATGGCTAAACATATTAATTAAATTCAATTAATTAAATCCTATTTTCCCTCAACCACCAAATGGGAGGAAAATGCATCAACCAATATGATTTGAGAACCAAGCTCACATGGATCAAGCTCACATCGAATCTCCACCACCCATAAGGAGAAAGAATCTTGTCCACCCATTTTGTCCTCTTGTCCCAAGCTTTGAGGAAAAAAATGTTTAAATGGTCTCCAAAAGTGGAACCATGGACTTAACCCTAATCAAACCATGATCAAATCAACTCCACCCCCTACCCTTGCCAAAATCTATAAAAGCAGGGCATAATTCAAGCAATAATCATCCACAATTTTTTAGAAGCATCAAACCTCTTGCAATTTTAAGCTAGAATAGACAAATCTAGGAGCTAATTAGTCTATTTCATTTGGAATTAACTTGTTTTAGCTTACTTTATCATACTTTCTCATATTAGGATTGTCACTAATGGAGGCTTACTGAGAGCTCCTCATTAGCATCCCTAATTAGAGAGTCATAGGGTGCTCATTTATCTTTTAAATAGCTTAATTGGATTTGCTTTTGTGGTAATTTAGTTCTTTTTTTGATTTATTTGAAAAAGATAACCCTATGAAGGTACTAATTGTATGGATCAAAAGTGACCACACTTCTATGAATCCTTACATGCAAGGTTTCTCAACAATGAGGCCTCACAAAGTGACTCATAGCTCTTTATGCATGGAGTTGCAAGGAACTTGATAGATTTGCTCTCAGCTAGAGCTATGAAACTAGTGACCTTGCTAGTCAACCATACAATGAGAGATTCACAATGAAGATAAGGGAAAGAGTACCAATATCTTCAATGAAATCAAAGTATTGAATGCAATGCAAATCTAAATGAGAATGCAAACTATTTTATGGAAATGAAAGTACAAATTAAGCTATTGAAAGGAAATACAAAGGATTACAACCTTCCTAATTAAGCTATGTGAAGTTATCTATTGCATAAAAGAAACTAAGCTATGAAATGAAGCTATGGATGCTATGATAATGCAAGAAATGAAGTCTAAACTATGAAGCAATGAGGAAATCCAAGAAAAGCTTGATGTAGCAATGATCTCCAAAAGCTCCAAATAACCTAGAAAACCTACAGCATAACATTAGCATAAAAGAGATGGATCTCCAAATGAAGGAGAGAGCTCTCCTTTTATAAGAAATGAACTGAAATGGACCATTGAAATTAAAAGGCAAAAGTCTTAATCAACGATGGAGAAAAATGGAAGCTTGATCCTTTTGCACAAATATCCTCCAATGAGAAAATGGAAGTTGACTTCATGTCCATATGAGACAAAAAGTACTTTTTCACTTTTTATAAAATAAGAATAATACTTTATTTGTGCAACTTAGGATAAGAAGAAAAGGTGGGGCTTTTTTATTTAAATAAAAGGGGAGGAAATTCCTTTTAATTAAATAAAGGCTTAGGATAAAATGGTTAGCCCATAGGATAAAAATTCAATATATGATCGAAATTAAGATTTGATTAAGAAATTGATAATGTTGAAAATATTGATTATTGATCAAAATGATTCAGGGTTGATAAATCAAATAAATGGGGCCCAAAGTCTAGGTGACCATTTTTGGGTGCATACACTAATCATAGTACACAAAATGGCACCCACCATGGGGCATTAGGCCACACTAATTTTTAAATTCAGAGAAGTAAAATTTTTCTTTCAAATCCTTCTATTGTTCTTTGTTTTGTAGGTTTTTCAATGCTTTTGTAGGTTTCTCCAACACATACAATACTTTCTCCATTGCGTACAAGGTCTGAACTAGCGCATCCACAAAAAATTTTTGCATCTTTGCACATAGTTTTAGCACATTCAATATTTCTATCTTCTTATCTTAATTCTTTCAACATGTGTGCCCTAACTCTGCAACGCTTCCAATTTGTTCTCCTACACATTCAAGGATTTCTTTATACGCCTTTTCTTAATTAAACATCGCATTTAAATTATGTTTATGTGCTTTTAATATTTTTTTGTAGCGCATTTGATAGTTTTAACAATGCTTTCAATCATTTAGGCATCACATTTAATAGATTCTGTTGCACATTTTATTAAACTACAAATTTCCAGAATCTAACATTCAGAAAATGATTTTTCTATGTATGCAGGATGACTGGTCATAAAAAGGTGAAAAATCCATAGACCATATTCAATAGTGAAGCAAAATCCTTGGCCAAAAAGATCAAAGATTCAGCTGGTTTTGGAGAATTTACAACAAGAAACAGAGGTATATGAGCAATATTTGAAAATTGTAGAAGCCTATAAATCTAAATTTGCTTCATTAAATTGGATTTACTTACCTTAATTAATTTGCTTCAAATTTTATAAATAAGGTTAGATTTCCAATGTTGTTCTTGTTTTTCTTCATTGTGCTTGTTTGTTTTGACTAACTTGTTGGAGGAGAAGCAAAAAGGAAGGAACGATCGCCACTAGGTAAGCATAAATCATGGAAAAATCATCAAAAATACCCCTAGCCTTTGCTAGCTTCGATTGAAGGTAAGCCTAAAACTTGATCAAATTTTCTTTAAATTTTGGCCTTGTGATTTTCATTCAAATCTAAAAATTAAAATAGCATAAAGGATAAAATGAAGCACTTAATCAAACAACCCCTTGTTTGTGGAAAAGACTAGAAATACTCGATTCCCATTAGTTAGTGAGTTTTGGAAATTGAACCTTGTTAATATTGTTTGGGAATCAAGAAATAGATAGGGGTATGCTCTTCACCTTTTGGTGAATCAAACCCCCAAAACCTATCTCTTAATTCCATTTTTATTTCTTTTAATATGAACATGCTAGATCTTTAATGGGCTCGCCTCTTGAGATTTGCCTTAATGAGGCCGGTGAGAGGGATAGCCCAAAGTGGGATATAATTGCCTTTGCCACAATAATTTGGCCCACTATAAAATAAAATGCATGCATCCTTAATGGGGTGTGTGACAAAAGGATATTAAGCTTTCGAACTTCCTCAAGTAGTCCTTCGGGATTGCGCAAAACTCTGACATACCAGTGGTGGGAAGCCTCCTAATTTTGGGGGATGAAAACTTAATGTCCATTTTGAATGGAATCTTGATTAAATATCTTGTTAAATTAGCAAAGCCTACCTTGTAGAGCCATGTTTATGAACCAAATTATAAACTGGGTAGATTGCTTGAAGTGCTTTTTCGTGAAAAAGCCGTGATAACGTCCTTACAAATTCAAACACTTTTTGTGTAGAGGGTTAAAAAGAACAAGCGTATTTGTGGTTGCCTTGTTTAAAAAATACTTACAACAAGTAAGAGATATGCATTTTGAAAATTCATCTTATATTTTTAATCTCTTCATAAAAACAAACAATTACCAAGTTTGGGGAAAATAATTTGAAATCAAACCTTATTGAATGTCAGTTTCTACACACTCTCATAGACTCAAATTATCTTTATGAGAAGACAACACCTACATTGCAAAAGAGGTCCCTGAATTTGAATCCCAAAACTCTTTCGTGAATCACAACCAAGGGGATAGTCTCCCAAATATTTTCAAAAATAGAACTGATCCAATGGATAGGAACTCCACATTTCATGATTACATCCATGGAGGAAATAATGAAAACATTAATCATGCCAATCAAGGGCAAAAGGAAACAATCAAAGATAAGGAAAATAGAGCAGCTCAAGAAATTGAATTTCTTAAAGTCATGGATAAATTAATAGAAAGAGATAGGGAAAGATATTTTCTAAACTTAGCCCAAGCAGGGGTAAACTCTTGCATGATTATGACATTGATAAAATTAAGAAAGACAAGGAAGATGATAACCCAATAGGTGTGATGAATAAACAATTAAAAATGTTCCAAGCCCAAATCAACCTAATGAAGAAGGCAGTCGAACCTAAGCCATTCTCTATCGAGGCCTTGTGCCCATTTACTTTTTGACAAAAGCTTGGTTATGGCACCTTTTTCGATAAATGTGGTTTTTCCTAACTATGATAAATATACAGGTAAATCAAATCCATAGGACCACCTTAGAGAGTTTTGTGCTCTAAGTATTAAATTTATGCATGATACAACCTATCTAATGAGACTTTTTCCAAGAAGTTTAGGAGGTCAAGCCATGGAATGGTTCTCAAAACTTTCGCAAGGGATAAAGACATTTGAGGAATTAGCCTCTAAATTCATGACTCATTATTCTTACAACATTGAGCATGAGATCACCATGCTTAACCTATGTGATACCAAACAAAGAGATGGTGAATCTTTCCTAGGGTTTCTTCAAAGGTGGAGAACAATCTTTGCAAGATACCCACAAAGTATACCTGAAAAGGGAAAAATGGAAATATTTATGAATAACTTAAATATGGAGATGAACTATAGGCTCCAACTTCAATGTCCCCCTACTTTTGAAAAACTTATCGAGAATGGGATCAAAATTGAAGATGTGTTGGTTAAGAGAGGAGAAATCAAATTATTCAAAGATAATAAACCCTATACCAACACTAATGACAATCATAATTTATCTTATTATAACAATAATAAAGGAGACAATAATCACAATGATAACCGAGACTATGGTTGAAAAACAATAATAAAAATCTTGTGAATGATGGAGTTATGGAAGCACACAACTTAAAGGCTACTCCCTTTAATTTATCAAGCGGGGCAAATTCAACATATAATGTCAATCAAACAACCAAAGCCCCTTACAATAATAATAATACCAACAACAAAAACAACAATGCTAACAACAACAATAATCCCTTTAATAGTTCCAATGTTAATAAACCTAAACCATTCTTTTCCACATATCAAAAGAGAAAATTTACCTTTTTAGGTGAACCATTGAAAAATGCCTTGAGAACTTTTGTGGCTAATTAAATTATTACCTTACCCTAATCGAGGCCATATGAACCCCAAGTCAAGCCCAATTGGTGGAATGATTCTCATCATTGTGAATACCATCACAATAAGGGACATAAAACAATTGAGTGCATAAAATTGAAACATCTTTTCCAAGACCTAATTGATGATGGAGAAATAAAAGTAGAAGGGGCCTCAAAATAACAAAGACCATACAACTTTTAAAAACCCTTTCTTAAATCATGAAAAAGGGGAATCATCAAGTACCAATCCTAACAACAAAAGAGGTAATGAGAAAGTTAACTTTTCTCATACTTATGATAACACCATTAATACTCTAAGTGGTGATGAAAACACCATAAATGTGATTTTGGTGAAAGAGAAACCAAGGGAAGCAACATATAATGTTGTAACTAGGGGGCAAGCATCAAAGATTACCTTCCCAGGAAATGCCCCAAGGGTTGTCTTACCAAATTAAACCTCATCTTCATCTTTGAAATAATATAATTTGGTAGATCAATTGCAAAAAACCCCTACTCAAATCTCTATTCTAGAATTACTCAAGCTTTCACCAACTCATAAGGAGATTCTATAGAAAGCCTTAGTGGAGACCAATGTGCCTCTAAATTTTGATTTGAATAAATTTCAAAACATGGTAGGTCATCTTGTTGCACCCTATTGTCTAAACTTTTTAGAACAATATGATATGTCACTAAACCACCCACAAAATCTGCCCTTGCATATAGAGGTCCTAATCCACAAGCATGGAGTGAAAAGAGTCCTCATTGATGGGGGAGTCAGCCTAAATATTTGTACCTTGAACTTGGTTAAATCCCTAGGATTTTTGGAGGAAGCTATTGACCCTAACAAAAAGATAACCATAAAAGCTTATGATGATGAAGAAAGAGCTTCCAAAGGTATCATAATACTTCCCATTAGAGTTGGTCCAATGCAAAAGGAGACCATTTTCCAAGTCCTTGACCTAAAATTGACTTACAATATCCTATTAGGAAGGCCATAGATCCATGAAATGCAGGTTGTACCTTGAGCTTACCATCAACGTCTAAAATTCCCCTATCTAGGACAAGAAATCATGGTAAGTGGTGATTCAAACCCCTTTCAATATTGTAATAACATGAAGCCTATTAATGACTCCTTTGTCCCACATAATGCAGAAGGGTCTATAACTCAAGGAATAGAACAAGGGAAAAGTTCAAAAGATCTTCCATCTTTGAAGGGAAAAGAAAAATAAGAAGAAGAAATTGTTGTTGAAAATAATCGAAACCCTGTTGACCTAACTACATCGACAAAAAGGAAAGAGAAGGTTAGTGAGGAAAGTGCTCCTAAGAAACAAAAAGAAGACCAATAAATATCCATTGAAATATACACCAAAGATGCCCATTATCAAAAAAATGGATCATATGATGAAGAATTTTGAAAAGCATTGTCAAATCAAACAAAAGGGTGTAGGTGAATACTCCTTATCTATGATGGATCTACCCTTATCTCAAAAATCACATGGAAGACCATCTAATATACCTCATAAATATAATGATCACTTTGTGAGGGAAAGCACTTCTTCATCCATGGAATAGGAAGATAATGAAATCTTAAATTGCCTATATAAAGATGAGGAATCAAGTGCCCATGAAAAGCGCATTCAAAACATAAGCATTCCTACTCACCATTATGGAAAAGGATTTCAAATCATGTAGAAAATGAGATACAAAGGACAAGGACCTTTAGGTACAAGAAACAAAGGACTAATAGAGCCTATTGAAATTTCATGGAGAGATAGTAAAGAAAAGACTGGATTGGGGTACCCAGAACAAGGGTACACTCAAAAGAAATATCCTTTGGTTTATGACCAAATCTTACAACTAGGTTCCCAAAGTGATGAAGATTCAAACAATTGGGAATGGGACTAATTGTCAAGTGAGTCATGCCAAGATAAAGAAGTTTATGTCATCCATACCTACACTCCTAGCAAGGGAAAGAACAAGTCTTAGAATCAAATCAGAATCAAGCTTCAAGTTCTAACCAAGTGGTCTTAGATAATATGCCAAGTCAGGAAATTGAAAGAAATCAATGTGTAGGAGAGCCTTATGTTCCAACATGGAGACCTACTATAGGGGAATCTAACCCTAGGTTTAATCCAAGAGTTTTTTTACCCAACGGAAACCCTAGAGGATTCTAGTGAGGAAGATTTTGACCCTAGTTCTCTAGAGCATCTCGAAGAAGCACATATCATAGACTTAAGCAATAGGATGTTTGAACCTTCAAATGAGGTCATGTCCTTAAACCCTATGGAACCAAACAAAAGCATTGATCACTTGACCCTTATCTATCCAGACCTAAATGAATGGGATTCTATTGAGCCTACCATCTTCCCTACATTCTTGAATGATAACTTGGTGTCCCAAATTTTTAATGTGATTGAGCCTTCTTCTACCATAGAATATCAGGAAGAAGTGAAAAAGGGGAGTATTCAGCCTTTCAATTTGGAAAAAAGTGAAAAAAATAAATAAATAAATAATGGAAAGAATTTAATGTTGAAAATCACATTGTGGCAACATTAAATAAAAAAGAAAAAGAAATAAAGAATGTTTTCGAAGGTGAAAACCCAACAGAGGCACCTAAGGAAGAAAGGTTGGATACTTTACCCAAGCACTATGAGGAAAGATCACCTATCTTAATTGAACCAATAGAGAAAGTGAACATTGGGTCAGAATCAAAGCCAAGAATCATACACCTAGCAACATCCCTATCTAGTGAGGAAAGAAAGGATTTCATCAAATTTTTCAAAGAAAAACAAATCAATTTTTCATGGTCATATGATGATATGCCTAGATTAGATTGAAATTTAATCATGCATCATTTGAATATCATAGAAGGAGTAAGGCTAGTTAAGCAGAAACTAAGAAAGAAGCATCCACACATCGCTTTGCTTGTAAAAGTAGAGTTGGAAAAATCTTTGAAAGTGGGGTTTATAAGAGCCATTGACTATGCTAAGTGGATTTCAAACATTGTGCATGTTTCTAAAATAGACAAATCTGTCAAAATTTTTACGGACTTTAGAGATCTTAATCTTGCATGTCCTAAAGATGATTTTCCTCTACCAAGCATATACGCCATCGTAGATCTAACAGTAGGACATTCAATGTTCTCACTTATGGATTGGTGTAGTGGTTATAATAAAATAAAGATAGCACCCAAATATTAAGATAAGACAACATTCACATGTTTATGGGGGACATTCTGTTGTAATATTATGCCCTTTGGTCTCAAGAATGCCAGAGTGACATATCAAAGAGCCATGATGACTATATTTCATGACATGACGCACAAGTTCATGGAGGACTATGTAGATGATATACTTGCTAAATCCCACTCAAGGGATGAACATATACCCATATTAGAAAATATATTTGTAAGACGAGCAATTCAAAGTCAGGTTCAATCCAAATAAATGTGCATTTGGTGTACAATCAGGAAAATTGTTGGGATACATAGTTTCAGCAAAAGGAATAAAGGTAGACCCAGCTAAAGTAAAATCAATCATGGAAATGGGGGAACCTCAAAATATCATTAAAATGAGATCTCTTTAAGGCAAGATTCAATCCATCAAAAGGTTCATCTCTCAATTAGTAGAAAAGTGCCACAATTTCACTCAACTCCTTCACAAGGACATAATTTTCAAATGGAATGAGAAATATGAAGAAGCATTCACCTTATTGAAGAAGTACCTAATGAGTCCTCCAACATTAATGCCACCAATAAGAGGAAAGCCCTTAATTTTATATATCTCAGTGATAGAACATGCATTAGGGGCACTCTTGGCTCAAGAGGATGAAGCTAGAAAGGAAAAGGCCATATACAACATAAGAAGAACATTGGTGACGTATGAGTTGAACTACACCTTCATTGAAAGAGAATGTTTGGCTGTAGTTTTTGCTTCCCAAAAATTACGCCATTATATGTTATCTCACAAGATTCAACTCATTGCAAAGATCGATCCCTTAAAATATCTTCTCAGTAAAACAACATTGAATGGGAGATTAGCCAAATGGGTCATGGTTCTAAGTTCAACATAGAGTATATGGACCAAAATTCTATCAAAGGCCAAGTAATAGCTAATCAATTAACATAATCACCTTAACAAGATGAACATCCAATCCAAGTGGAATTTCTAGATTCTAAAATTGTTAATGTTGAAGCAAAGACATGGCAATTGTATTTTGATGGTTCTTATACACAACATGGGTCAGGAGCAGGGATACTTTTGATTACTCCTCAAGGGTCTACAATTCCAAAATCATACAAATTTCTATTCCCATGCACAAATAGCATAGCTGAGTATGAAGCATTGGTCATTGGCATCAAGTTGGCATTAGAAAGGAAAGTAACAGAACTACAAATCTATGGAGATTCCCAACTGGTTATTAATCAAATTAATGATGAGTATCAAACTACATATGATAAGTTAATACCATACAAGAATATGATTGATAATCTTAAGAAATACTTCACCCTAATCACATTTGAGAAAGTAATGAGGGATAAGAATAAAGCAGTAGATGTAATGGCTGCTTTAGCATCACTACTCCAAATACCAGATCAAAGCGCCAGATACGACTTCCTAGTAGAAGAAGTTGAGCAACCCACATTTGACCGTTCCCATCCTCAGATAATTTTTTAACTAACAGGACATGAATCACCTTGGTATGGAGCCATTTACACCTATTTGAAAGACCAAATCTTACCCTTAGACCAAACTAGAAATCAAAAGAAAAGCTTTATATGCCAAGCTTCTCGCTATACCTTGATATCTGACACGTTGTATAGCAAGGGTCTAGATGGAATGATTCTAAGGTGTCTAGAGAAAGAGGAATCAACCATAGCCTTACAAGAAATTCACGAAGGGATTTGTGGGTCACATTTGAATGGTTTAACCCTAGCTAAGAAGCTTCTTAGGATAGAATATTTTTGGCCTTCTATGGAAAAGGATGCTTGTCACTTTGTAAAAACATGTCGTAAATGTCAATATCATGGGAACTTGATTCATGTACCAACACAAGAGCTTCATCCCATGACAACACCTTGGACCTTTTATCAATGGGGCTTGGATTTGATAGGGATGATTTATCCACCATCTTCAAATAGTCATAAATTCATCATTACTGTAACAGAGTATTTTACCAAATGGGTGGAAGTTGTATCCTTATCCATTGCCACAGGAAATCATATATCCTTATTCATATTAAATCACATAATCTGTAGATATGGTGTTCCTCATGCCATCATAACGAATAATGAAAAACATTTCAAAAATAAGGAATTGAAAGAATTATGTACAAAATGTCATATGGTACATCACTCATCTTCAATATATTACCCACAAGGTAATGGACAAGTAGAAGCTACAAACAAGAAAATTCTAAAGATATTGAAGAGAACTGTGGATAATTCAGGTAGAGATTGGCACATTCAAATAAACCTGACTCTATGGGCTTATAGAATGAGCATTAATAGAGCACCAATAGGAGCTACAGCATTTTCCCTAGTCTATGGAGCAGAAGCAGTTTTACCTTTGGAGGTAGAAATTTTGTCCTTAAGAGTCTCATTGCATGGGTTACTAAGTGAAGAAGACTATAGATTTGCTAGGTTACATGAACTAGAACTGCTAGATGAAAGACAACAACAAACTTTTTATCAATTAAAAGTGTATCAGAATCAAATGACCATAAATTATAACAAGAATATCAAACCAAGGGCATTCCAAATAGGTGACCTAGTTTTGTGAGAAAATCTCAAGAATCAAGCAGAAAGGGAGAAGAAAGGAAAATGGGAAGAAAATTGGTTAGGACCCTTTGTGATCACTTCATCTTTTGGGACATGCACCTATAAATTAGCTGATTGTGAAGGAGAAGAGTTGCAAGAGCCAATAAACAGTATACACTTGAAAAGGTTCTACAAATAAAGCAATTGCAGAAGGATAAAGAAAAAGAGTATCAGAGATAGTGTGTGCTAAAATGTTGAGACACTTTTATGAGTCATTATATCCAAGACTGCTCAAGAATGAGGTCTCAAATGGCAACTCATAGCTCTCTATTCATGGAGTGCAAGGGTTTATAATGGAGGCCCTCAGTTTAGACCTAGCTTGTGCCCATGCAAGTACACCATAAAACAAGAGATTCAAAGAGGAAAATCAAGAATGCTAGTCTCCATGATCATCAAGTATGCATGCAAATGAAAATGAAAGTGTATTCTATATGACAACAATGCATGAAAGCAAACTAATCTATGAAAGGAAATGCTTATGCAAGATTATTCTCTGAAAGGAAATGTGAATATAATCTAACATGCAAATGCAAAAGTAATCTAAATGGATTGCCATGGAGGCATGAGAGCAGAAGACAAGAAAAGATAAGTTTCAATATTCAAGCTCAAGTGCTCAAATCCTCCTCCAAAATCGCTCTCCAAACCTGCATAACAATAACATAAAATCTTGGATCTCTAAAATCTCCATGCATAAAATGAGAAGGAGAGGGCTCCTTATAAAAGATTTTAGAAATGAATGGATGGTCAAGATTAAGAGGCAAAAAAAGAATGATCAATGGTGGAGATTAAATCTTGGTTGATCCATGTGCTCAAGATTCTCAAGAGGCAAAATCAATGGACATGGTTAAGAGGCAAAAAGATGTGTGGAAGAGATTAAGAGGCAAAAGGATATTCCACTCATCTTGGAAAGTGTGCATTCAATGTGTAGAAAAATAGTCTTTTTATTTTTATTTTTATTTTATTATTTATTTATCATTTTTAGCAAAGTGGTTTCCATTATTTAATTAAAAGATTTTTTATTTATTTAAAAGAGATTTGTTCTTTTAATTAAATGTGCCTTAGGATAAACTGATTTTTTTATTTAATTAAAAGGGAGCATGTTCTCTTAATTAAATAAAGCTTAGGATAAAATGATCAAACCTTAGGAAATATTAAAATAATTGAATTAATTACGATTTGATCAAGGAAATTGATTTGAATTGAAAATATTGCAAGGCAATGATTCAGGAAATTGATAAATTGGTTCCATCATTTGATAAATTGAAGAATGGGGGCCCATAGTCTAGGCGACCATTTTAGGATGCATACATTTTCCCTATTTGACTAATGTGTGATCTTCATGGGAACACATGTAGTCAAAGAATGAACTTGAAATGTGAGATCGATTTGGGATCACAAAACAACCCAAACATGTGATCGACAGATGGGAACACATCAGGACAAAGATACATCGATTGAAAAAGACAAGGCCAACACCCCTATAAATAGGTAATTGTAAATTCTCAAGCAAGGTTTCCCCAAGAAAAGCAATTGATAGGTTTGATAAAGTTGAATCAAGGATTGAAGTTTGATAGGTACTGCCCCCTCATGATCAAAATTGAAATGAGATAGAGGAGAAATAGTGAATTGATAAATTTGATCAAATCGAACTAAAAATAAGGTTCTTGATGTAAGATGAAAGATATAAGCATCACAGAACCAAGGTAGATCATCAAGCATGAAATATTATGCCCCAAGGTTGAATTAGAAGAAAAGAAGTGGGGTGAAAGTGAATGGAAGATAGAAGTTTGGAAGAGGTGGAAAGAAATCGAGAGAAGAAAGAGAATTTGCCTCAAGAAAGAGAATGCCTCGAAATCAATCAACTGTTTAAGATAAAAAATTTCAATTGAGATCACAAAAGAAGATAAGGAAATGAAGATCAAAACGTGACCACAGTTGATTAAAATTCTAAAAGAAAGATGAAGGAAAACCCTCTCAAACTCCTAATGCAGCCTAAAAATGCAAATTAACATGAAGTCTAATAATGCAAGCTACATGAAAATGCAAAGGTGTACTTACAATAGAGCAACTATAACATAGGATTTTGTGTTCATCATTCATTAGAGAATGTTAAGGAACTTATTTTCATCATTGGGCCATTATTAACAGACATCGAGAAATCACACAATCATCACTAGTCATAAGCGCAACTATGAAGATATGAATGTGATTCATATCGGATTGGAATGTGGAAAGATTCTAACATAAGCATCAAAGACATAAAGGTCAAGATGACTTCAATGTTAGATTACCCAATTTAATGTAGCAAAACCACACTCGCATCAAGGCATAGATGTCAGGATGACCATAAGAATGATTGTGCAAAAACAGTCAAGGATGATGCCTCAAATCTCCTAAGTGTTTCAAGGGAACAACAAGAGACACTCTAGAGTTTCAAGACCACACCCACAAGTAGAAAGTAAATAAAAACATGCCCAATGTCCCAAGTCCTCTAGCTATGCATCCCAGATAGACTTATTAGACAAGGATACTCAACAAAAATCAATAACAATCAGCACACAAAGAAAAGATCCTGACATATCTCAAGCATTAAGTGTTGTGTTTAAAAATTTAAGTGTGTTAACTGATACTAAGTTCCAAGAATAAGGATCGAATGCTTGCAAGTAGGTAAGATCACATGACAAAACTAGGTAAGACCAAGCCGATAAGTGTTTAAAAACACGCGATGTCAGGGGTTGTGTTGAAAAACATAGTTGGGGTGGTGTTTAAAAACACCATTTGTGAGGTGTCCTAAAGACTAACGCATCCAAGAGACCAAAGCATAGTTATGCCCCCTAGACAAAGACAAAGACCAATTCCAAACCAAGGCAACAAGGACAAGGCATGATGGATAAAGGCTAAGTGTCGAGGACGCATGCTAAGAAATAGGGGTGCAAAGGCCTCAAGTAGCACATGTTTCCATGTTTTCACCACTTGGATTTTATTGCAAAAATTTTCCTTCTTTTTTTTTTCAAGACTTTTTATAATTTTTTTGTATTTTTGCTACCAAGGCGCCTGTTTCCAAGTTTTCACCAAGGCACTTTTTCTTTTTCTTTTTTATTTTAGAATTTTTTTGTATTTTTGGAATATATATTTTTTTGAGACACAACAAAGCGCCTATTGCTAGGTTTTTACTAAGATGATCATTTTTTAGGACATTTTTTTATTTTTAAAATTTTTGACAATATATCATTTTTTTGGATTTTTTCATGATCAATAAGTATGTACAAAGGATGCCCCCAGACAGAATGGGCATCATGGATAGAACTTCTTTAGGTGCAAGACATTGATAGGATCGGGGAGCTGCTCTCCCTCTGTAGTAGATAATAAATAAGCACCTTTCTTAAAAGTTGTTGTAATGATGTAAGGTCCAAGCCAATTAGGTTCAAATTTTCCCTTTTGATCTCTATGTTGTTGATTCTTAGGATTTTCACATAGGACAAGATCTCCCACTTGGAATTCTCTAGGGTGAACCTTTTTGTTGAAGGCTTTGGACATGCACTTTTGATAAACCCTCATATGGTCAAATGATGCTTGATGTTTCTCATCTAGAAGTTCTAACTCTTGAAGTCTCATGGCGCGGTAGTCTTCATTTGTAACTAGACCTTTGAGGGAAACTCTAAGTGAAGAAATCTCAACCTCTAAAGGTAACACTACTTCAACACCATATGTAAGGGAAAATGGAGTAGCCCTAGTAGGAGTAAAAATACTCATTCTATAATCCCACAAAGCTGGATTTATCTGTAAATGCCAATCTCTACCACTCTTACAAACTATTCTATGTAGGATTTTAAGAATGGTTTTGTTTGATGCCTCTGCTTGACCATTTCCTCGCGGGAAGTAAATGGAGGACCAATGTTGCTTAATCTTGAATTTCCTGTAGAGTTGTTTAAGGTCCTTATTTTTGAACTGGCCTCTGTTGTCAGTGATAATTTCAGAAGGCACTCCATATCAACAGATGATATGGTTTAGAATAAATAGAGAGATTGTCTTGCTTGAGGCAACAGAAAGTGGGATAGCTTCTACCCATTTAGCAAAGTAATCAATAGCAGTGATAATAAACTTGTGTCCACCTGATGAGTTGGGATGAATCTACCCAATAAGATCAAAGGCCCAGTGCTGAAATGGCCAATGAGATATAGAAGGAATGAGCTCCCTGCCTGGAGCATGTGTCAGGTTACCATGTTTTTGACACTTTTTGCATGACTTTGCAAAAGCTACTGCATCAATCTACATCGTAGGCCAATAGTACCCCACCCTACGCAACCTTTAGGCCATGGCAAGACCATTGGAATGTCCCCCATAGATGCCATCATGGATGTCAACTAACATTTGGCTGGATTCTTCCTTTTCTAAGCATCTAATAAGTGTTCCATCTAGACCCCTCCTATACAAATCACCATAGATAAGGGAATGGCAAGAGTAGTTTTGAATGAGGTTTCTGCATTTGAATTGGTTAAAGGTTTCAGGGATAATGCCATCAAAAAGGTATGAGTAAATGGCACCATAATGGGATGACTCATGACCCACAAGGGCACAAATGGCATGACTTTCTTGGGAGTCATAGATAGGGTGATGTATCTCTTCCACCAGGAATTTGAATCTGGATTCATGTTCCCCTAACTAAAGAAGTGAAGCAAGTGTAGCCATAGCATCAGCTGCTTTATTTTCTATTCTAGGGATTTGCTGAAACATGACAGATGTGAAGTATCATTTCAAGGAATCAATCATTTTCTTATAAGGTACCAGTTTCTCATCTTTTTTTTTATATTCATCATTGACTTGGTTGATTATCAGCTGTGAATCCCTATAGATGTGTAACTCTATGATTCTCCATTCTAAGGCTATCTTAAGTCCATTTGTTAAAGCTTCATACTCAGCAATGTTGGTTGGTTCAATAAGCACTGAAGATCTATCTTGAAAGTAGCTAGGGAGATGATCAAGTACCTCATCCTTAGGTGCCTTAGAGAGGTTTTCACCCTTGGATACATCATTTATTTTTACTTTTTTTGGTTTTGACACCACCACACATTGGTTTTCACCATCAGAACTCTTATTCTTTTGATTTTCTTTTATTTTTTATTTTTTGACTAAGGTACTTGATGTCTAGCTCTATCATGCTAGTAGTCGGTTCACTAGTGGAAGAGACTACAGGTTCAATGGCATTCAAGTAACAGGTTATCTCATAATCATTTTGGAATGTTAAGAGCTCATGTTCTTGATAGCATTGGGACTAATCAATGAGGTTAGGATGAACAAGAGGTAATTCAATGACCGGTTCAAGGTTGTGAATGTGAATGATAACAGCTCTGGTGACCGAAGAGTTGAAGTCCATCAAGTATCCTTCTAAGCTACCCAAATCAGGATTCCTCCTAACAAGTGAAGAATCATCCACTAATGCAACATGTGGGTTCAAATCCTCCAATCCTACATGTAACTCGTCAGCTACCTCAGGTTGAGAACTATAAGTGTGGATGACATCAACATCCATGTCAATTATAGAAGCCTCTGAGAAGGAGTCCCATTCATACTCATATGAACTTGTGTCTAAACTACGACTAGGATGTTTACACCATAAAGGTTTGGGATGTCTTGATGTGGAAGCTCTAATTTCATCAAGGGTAACACCTTCTCTCTCCATCAAATGAATAATATTCTTGCATTGACATTCTCTGATGGGATCTTCTACATCCGATTCATCTTGTTCTAAGGTTGCAACTATCTCATGAGTGACTGGACTATCTGAATCTCCCCAAGGGAGATTAGTGGAAGGGAGCCAATCCTCACACATATCTTGTTGATTTATCAAATTAGGTATGTATTTTGGTTCATCTTCACTATCCTACTCATCAAGAATAGGAGTAGTGTTCTTGTTATGATTCGTAAATCCTAGGCCAACCGTCTTCTTAGACTTGCATCCAAAAAGAGCATGATCAAGAGGTTCAACTCTAGCATCCAATCTGTGACTAAGAGGTCCATGCCCAGGATATCCCATCTGTTTGACAAAAGTATACCCTCTTCCATAAGCCTTAGGAGAGCGAGAGAAGTTCTCATTATGCATGTATTTCTCTTCTCTATAAATCCAGTCTTTAACAACCACCTCTTCTTTTTCATCTTGAATAGGCACTGAGGACTCTACAAATGTGCCAAATAAAGTCATAGCTGAAGAGGAAGGTCTCATTTCTTGTGAAGGCCTACCATAAGACCTAGGTGAAACTGGTAGTGCTGCAAAGGAGTTGAGTTGATACCCCCCCATGCCAAGGTTTACTGACTTGAGCTTGTCTTTACATTCCACTAAGGTTGCATTGAAGTATTTTGCTTCTCTATTGAGGGGAACATGAGTACTTGATGAAACTGAGTTGATAGATAAAGTGCTATCCCCAGGTATAAAAATCTCTACTCCATTGTAGGGGAACTTAACACAATGATTATAGGTAGATGACACTGCTTACATATCATGAATCCATGGTCTACCAAGTAAGATAATGTACGCAAGGGGACTAACATCAACAATTTGAAATAAAATATCCTTCTCAACAGGGCCAATCCTAATAGGAAGGACGACCAACCCCTTGGAACTTCTTTCCGCCTCATCATAGGCTTTGATAGTGATCTTCTTTCTGGTATCTATGACTTGTTCAAAATAACCCAATGTCTTCAAAAGACTCAAGGAACAAATATTAAGCCCAACACCCCCATCTATCAACACACACCTAACATGAGTTTTGTGGATCATGACTTCAATATGGAGGGTGAGATTGTGTGGGTGGCTCAAAGCTTTATCATCATCATCTGAAAAGGTAAGGTAATGAGGGCTGGCAATATGGTTAACCATGTTCTGGAATTGGTCAATGTCTAAGTTGTTAGGGATGTTCGTTGTGCGTAAAGCATCCTTAAGGACTTGCTTGTGTCTCGGGGACATCTCTAATAGCTCAAAGATCAAAATCTAAGCTGGGGTTCTTTGCAAATGATCGATAAGATTATAGCTCAACTTAGGATTGATTGCTAGTTTTGAGGTGACATTCTTGGATGCCACTTTCTTTGGTTTACTTGGTTGACTTGAACTGGGTCCTCTCATGACAATGGGACCTTGACTTCATGTGACAACATTGAGAGTTTGAGATGACACTCTGGAGTTAGGACCCCTTAGCACCATGATAGGTTCTTCATCAAAGATAGGAGGAGAGTCCATGTGTAGATTATAACCATAGGGATCTTTATTCCTCATCATGTTGACATTTTCTTCTACAACTTCAAGCATGTTGACAACATTCTCCACAACTGTGTAAGTGCAATTGACCTCAACCTTGCCATTCTTAGGTTTAGAAGTTTCCCCCTTCTCATACTTGGGCAAAGGTTCTTTGAATGCCTTATAATCAGCGTTGGTGTTCAATCCATCCACCTTAATTTTTCCACTCTCAATGAGATCTTGGATGATATGTTTGAGTTTCCAGTAGTTTTCAATATCATGTCCAATGCCATTGTGAAATTTGCAAAAGGTTTTCTCATCCCACCAATGTGGCTTAACATCAATTATATAATGCCCTGTGGGATCTTGAGGATGCATAATATTGTTGGCAATGAGTGTTTTCAATACATCCTCATATGAATCACCAAGTTTTGAAAACTCACGTCTCTCTTTCTTAGGCATGTCTTGGTATCTTAGCTTTCTTTCTTGTTGATGAGATGCATTGAGTTTCATGTCTTGAACAACACTAGACAAGTGGAGAACAACTTGATCTTTGGGTTGAGAGGATTCCACAACTCCATCATTGACCACTTGTTTGTTCTTATTCCAATGTGAGTTCCTTAATTTATCCTTGTTAGAGTTTTTGTTATTTTGACCATTATTGTTGTTGTCATTTCCATGTTTGGTCAAAATTCCTTGTTCTCTCAAAACATCCTCAATCCTACATGCGGTTTCAACCATGGTGTCAAAGGAATCAAAAACCATCTTCCTAACTTCATACTGCATTTTGGGAACCAAGTTTCTAACAAGGATGTCAATCTTCTCATTTTTAGGAATGGTCCTAGAGTAGCGAGAGCATTGTCATCTCCACCTTTGCAAGAAAGTGACAAAGGATTCCCCTTGATTTTGCTTCAAGTTGCATAAGTCTAGCATGGTGATAGATCTTAAAAGGTTGTATGCAAAGTGTTGGACAAATCTATGGATGAGCTCTTTGAAAATCTTGACGGGGGGAGTTATGTTGGTGAACCATTCCATCGTCTGACCCTTAAGACTCTTTGGGAACAATCTCATGAGGTACGAATCATCTTGATGGAACTTAAAACTCATAATATAGAATTGACACACATGATCATGTGGATCTGCATTCCCATCATACTTGTCATATTGAGGGATCTCAACCTTTCTAGGAAAGTCTTTCATGCTCACACTCTTGTCAAAAGGATTAGGATAAATTGAGTCAAATGAGAATGAACTCTTGGGTGCCAACATCTTTTCCATCATACTCTTAAGTTGTTTGATTTCTTCTTCCTAAGATGGACCTTTGCTTCTTGATCTTATTGTCCACATCAAGGTTATAGGGGACTTTGGCACCTTTGTTTATTAAACTCTCTAAGAACTTGTCTTTGTTTTTCTCTAAGTATCTGTCCACATACTGCTAGAAGAGTGGTTCTTATTGTATCTTCATGAAGTCTTGAGAGTTGAGGTCAAAACTCGAACTACTACCCCCATATTATGAACTATGGTGAGCATGTTGTGAAGGTTGTCTTGAGTTCTTAGGAGGTTTTTGTCTCCTATAATGATCATGTTGTGAAGCCCTTCTTCCTCTATGACTAGGAGATCGTGAAGGTGTTCTTGAATGTCTTCCACTTCATGGAGTCTTGGAAGGAGTGGATGGAGGAGAGTTGTTTCCACCACCAACACACATGTTGTTGAATTGGTCATTAAGTTGTTGAGCCAAAAGTCTATCTTTCTCTTCTTGTGAGGCTCTCCTTTCTATCTCCAACAAGGCTTGTCTCTCTGACTCTAGGAGTCTAAATTTCTCTTCCTTTTCAGCTTGTTCATCTAGGAAGGGTTTCTTTTCATGCTCAATTCTCTTAAGTCTTTCACTTGTGTATCTTGAAGGTAATTTGAGCGGTGAACCTAGTCTTGAATGCCTAAACAACTAATTGGTGTATGTTGCATTCACATGAGTATCATATGGTTCATCATCTTGGATAAGGGGTGAGACTGGTCAATTTTCATGAGAGGAACTGCCAAACAAAATGGTATCTCTATGCCTTTAAAATATGTTATCCATGCTTGTATCCATTTATTCCCTCTCTTGTTGAGTCATTATGTAACTCATATCCATGTCTAAGCTAGAAGATTCTAAGGGTGTACTCAACTCACTAAGATTACTCTTGGGATCAAACCAAAATTTTGAGTTGTTCCTGGGTGATTGATCAAATACGGGTTTGTTTCCCTTACTTTTTTGGTGAGTTTGAACTAAGGGTAATTGGTTAAAGACTACTTGAGGTCACTTTCCTTGATTTACTTGATATCTTGTTGTAACCAACATGCAAGAAAGGGCACTAGGTGATAGGATGACCCTAAGAAATGTTGGTACCAAACTAGGATAGTAAAAGCACTCACTTGTCCAAAAAGAGAGATGATAAGATAGAAATTTTGCAAGAGGCATAAACCAACACTGCCACAGAGGTGCCCAATGAATAGGTGAATACCCTAACACATATGGATCAGGAGGATGATTTACCCAAGTTATATTGATTGAATTTGAATTTGGATTGAAGTGAATGGACAAGAGATTACTAAAACTCTCTAAGTGTGTTATCAAAGAATCCAAAGGTTTATCTTCTCAACAAGGATGATTTCTAGCTCACCGATTCCAAGCAAGGTCACTTGTGAAATCAAAGATTACTAGTTCAAGAGATAAAAACATAGGAACCCAAGGTGCAAATAGGCTTCTAATGGTGGGGTAAGTGACCTAATATAATCTGGATTGACCAAGGAAGACTAGAAATGACAGGATAGCAAATCGAGAAAATTGTAAAAAGTTGGGTTTTTTGACTTAGGAACTCAATTTTTGTTCATTTTAATTGATCAACAAGATGCATTAACAAATTTTTATGATTAATCAGGCATGCAAGACAACAATCGGGGAGTTCAAGAAAATAATTATCTTCAAACAATGAGCAAGGGACAAAGCAACCTTGCACATGAACAAGAATAGTGACATAGTACTCTACTCCCTAAAGATTCTACTTGTGTATGTTCTCAAAATGTTTTTCAATCACGCACATAGTCCTAGCAAAGAAAAAGTTGGTTGCACTATCATTCTTAGTAATGGTCAACTCTATAAATTTTGCAATTTCAAGAGGGTGAACTCCAATCTAGACACACCGGGGTTTTGACACATTCCAAGAATTTAATCAATCAGAGATGCTGAGGAGATCTAACAACCCAACAAAAAACTACACCCGTAGAGATTTCCTCCACAAGGACATTTATATAGCAATTATTGCTACCACGACAAAAATGGCTATTACCGCTTGAGGTTCCGTCCATGTGGTTGACCCAATAAAGGGAATGTCCACTATGGTTAACCCTCTCTAATAAGGAAGAATCACAAAAAGGACCACATGGGGACTCAGCTCGGATTCAAGGATTTGAGTTTCTGATGTGCCCAAATGGGAACATAGCATAATCCTCTAGCCTCTTCACCTCACCCAAACATAGAAAGAAAATTCATTGACATGTTAAAATTGAAATCACCTCACCAAGGTTCATACATCAACAACAATGTCTACCGATATCTCTAAGTGGGTCCAAGAGAGAATGTACCGATCAAAGTTGAGGACTAAACCAAGTAAGACCATGAGATAATAACAACTTCCTTCCCTACCTACAAGGGGTTTTATCATCAAGAAGAGCTTCACATGTAAGACAAAAGAATGAAGCCCACTCTCTCAAGAAAGTATTCATAGGGCCTAATTACCATGTTAGACATATATGCAAGAAATCAAATCTAGATTCATTGTCTCCTTTATAGAAAAATTGAAGTGTGATCTATGAAAGCAATAAACACTCAAGCCAAACACATGAGAGATTCATTTTATTCCCAAAATCCAAATGTTATAGAGATGCAACATAATACCTCAAGTCCAAAGCAACGCGCTTAGTAGATTTTACCTTATTTTTATTTTTGTTGAGCTTTTCCGTACAAGTAAGCCACGAACTCTCCAACAAGCAAACAAGATATGCATTGTATATTCAACTTATGCAAACCCTAGGGTTAGATCTAAAAATAAATTGTTAGGAGCAATAATAACCAACAAATAATCCAAATGAAAATTCATATCATGCATTGAACCATGTGAAAAATAAGTGCATACTCGTCACAAAATTTTATTTTTTTTGCATTTGACCTAGTCAACAAGATCTGATTTTTTTGATATGATTTCGGTCACAAAAATAGAAATGCAAAACAAAGACCCCTGCTAAAAAATAGAGAGCTTTCCAAAAATATAAAATTTTTGGAAAAATTCTATAATTTGTGCCCTAGAGACCCATTTTACCAAAACATACCAGTTTTTATAAATCGACTATTTGAGCTATGATACTGCATCTAAATTTAAAACACAAAGAATGGACCCCTTGTGAAATTTAAATAGATTTTCAAAAATTTCAAAATTTCTAAAAAATATGCTGATCATGTAAAGGTGGGTTGCCCCACGGTGGGTGCTAAAAATATGTGCTAAAATGTTGACACACTTCTATGAGTCATTATATCCAAGATTGCTCAAGAATGAGGTCTCAAATGGTGACTCATAGCTCTCTATTCATGGAGTGCAAGGGTTTATAATGGAGGCCCTCAGTTTAGACCTAGTTTGTGCCCATGCAAATACACCATAAAATGAGAGATTCAAAAAGGAAAAGCAATAATGCTAGTCTCCATGATCATCAAGTATACATGCAAATGAAAATGAAAGATTATTCTATACAATAACAATGCATGAAAGAAAACTAATCTATGAAAGGAAATGCTTATGCAAGATTATTCTATGAAAAGACATATGAATTTAATCTAACATGCCAATGTAAAAGTAATCTAAATGGATTGTTATGGAGGCATGAGAGAACAAGATAAGAAAAGATAAGTTTCAATATTCAAGCTCAAGTGCTCAAATCCTCCTCCAAAATCGCTCTCCAAACCTGCATAACAATAACATAAAATCTTGGATCTCTAAAATCTCCATGCATAAAATGAGAAGGAGAGGGCTCCTTATAAAGGATTTTAGAAATGAATGGATGGTCAAGATTAAGAGGCAAAAAAAGAATGAGCAATGGTGGAGATTAAATCTTGGTTGATCCATGTGCTCAAGATTCTCAAGAGGCAAAATCAATGGACATGGTTAAGAGGCAAAAAGATGTGTGGAAGAGATTAAGAGGCAAAAGGAGATTCCACTCATTTTGGAAAGTGTGCATTCAATGTGTAGACAAAAAGTCTTTTTTTTAAAAAAAAAAAAATCTTTATTTATTATTTTTAGCAAAGTGGTTTTCATTATTTAATTAAAAGATTTTTTATTTATTTAAAAGAGATTTGTTCTTTTAATTAAATGTGCCTTAGGATAAAGTGATTTTATTATTTAATTAAAAGGGAGCATGTTCTCTTAATTAAATAAATTTTAGGATAAAATGATCAAACTTTAAGAAATATTAAAATAATTGAATTAATTATGATTTTATCAAGGAAATTGATTTGAATTGAAAATATTGCAAGGCATTGATTCAGGAAATTGATAAATTGGTTCCATCATTTGATAAATTGAAGAATGGGGACCCATAGTCTAGGTGACCATTTTAGGGTGCATACAGATATCAGATGAGTGAGCATCCTATTTATTGTATATAGTAAAAAAAGATTTTGAAAATACCAAAAACATTGAAAAGCTGAAAAGAGAAAACAAATCAAAAATGCAGAAAAGATAAAAAAAAATAGTGGAAAATTCAGCATGAAGAAAGCCAAAAACATTTAGAAATGATCATCAAAAAGATGTTATCTTGGTGAAAACCTAGTAAATAGGCACCTTGATGATATGGAAACAAAAAAAAAAAAAAAATTGAAAAAAGAGAAAAAAAAAAAAAAAAATCAAATTAAGAGGAAAAGTACCTTGGTGAAAACCTAGCAAATAGGCACCTTGGTAGAAAAAAAAAGGAAAAAGCTTTAAAAATAGAAAAAAGAGAAAAATCCATTCAATCAGTGAAAACTTGGTAAACAAGCACCATTGAAAGTTCAAGTCAGTCTCATGCTTAGTGGTCATCCTTGTAAATATTGCATTCGCCAGCATTTGTATATATTGCATACTAAAACCCCATAATTGCATTTGCAAGTACCCAACGGTTTCGTCATCAATCTAATTTGCAAATTGTCCCAAGTCCTACAATGCACTTACTTCAAATTGGGGGAAAAATATACTCTCAAGGAGGAAGGATTCTCCAAAACAAACATCAATTTGACACAAAATCAATTCATCAAAATGCAAGTGAAATGCTCAATCAAATCCTAATCCTAATCCAAATTTCAATCAAACGCAAAATTTTGATCCAAGATCTCAAAAGGACACTTATCTTTATCAGGATTAAAATTATGAAATGGATAGAACTATACTTGAAATATGGATTTGAAAAATGATGCAAAATTTTTCTAAGTGTTGACTTGATTGATGAAATCATGTCTTTATAGCGAATCGATGAAAGTTTTTAAACTAGACAAGCTATGATGAAAGTGTGATATTTTATTGATTTCTGAATGAGTGTCTTAAGGTTAAAGTTTCAAACTATGTATTATTTGTCTAAGGACATGACCATCAAAGAATCATCAAGGACATGTACATATGGGGAAACTGAGAACTTTGTTTGTTTACGATATAGGATACCTTGACTATTTTGATGTTAAATATCATAATATCAAAATCCATTTGCAACATAGAATCTGATGAAATTGGTATTCGTACTCTCATGATTGGTCTCAATCAATAACAGTCATACCAAGGATGAGAAAGCATCATGTAAAAGGAAAGAGGTATCCATATCATCATAGTTGAACTAGTGATGATTGTACTAATTTCAGGATTCCAAAAACTGCTTAATGATGAATATAAGCTCCTAATTTGTGAATAGTGATAGTTAGTTGCATCCATTATAGATTAAATGCATTTAAGTGATTTTCCTATCTTATTTTAAAAACATAAATTGAAAAAGAGAAAAACAAAAGGGGGTGGAGTAAATCAAAAATCAAATCAAAATCAAAATGCACATCAAAAACTATATGTGATAGACTATGTTGGAAATCAAAAAAATCAAAAAACAAAAGGTTCCTTGCATTAGATTAATTGCATGTGGTATATTCATTTTCAATCATGTTATTCTTGCATCCATTTAGGATATTAACCTAAGTTCATTTAAATCACATCGCATTAGTTTGCATCCATTTTAGTTTGCATTTATTTAGCCACATTCATTACATTCATTTCTTTTAATATCATTATAGGTCATATCCCTTAGATCCATTTGAATTAGTTTGCATTCCTTTTTAAATTCACCATTAGGTCATCACATTTCATTATTCATTACATTTCTTTACATCTCATTGCATTTCATTAAGCTCATCTTAGAACATTTGACCACATCTAGTTTCTTTCATACATTATCTTTCATTAAGTTGCACTCATTTTAATTCAATCTTTCACCATATAATTTAATTAAGTTGCATTAGTTGCATCCATTGATTAATCCTTATCATTTAATGGCATTAATTCATCTTTAAATCATTACAAAAATTTCATTCATCTTAGTTCGCATTCATTCTAAAACATTGCATTTTCAAAATCATCTCATTAGTACATTGCATTGTTCATCTAGGTACATCCATCAAAATTCATACATATAAAACATTGAAGTATTTTCAAACTTAGGTCATTTACATTTACATATAAGATCATCATTATTTCATTCATATCATTAATCATTAAATCATCCAATTTCATAGCTGTATCCATCAAATTTGCATCACATTTATATACCATAAATCCATTACATTTAATATCCATTACATACATCCATATCATCAAATAAATGCATCCATAAGTACCATCACATCACATTAATCATTAAAACATTACATCTTCATACAATATTAAATCATGTGACATATGAATCCATCTACTCTATGTCATAAATAAGACAAATCATTTAAGACATGTGCATTCATACCATAAACTACATTTGAGAAAGCATAAAAACAAAGCATGTAGAGATAGAATCATATAGATTGGCATATTATATAAAGCACCTAAAAAAATGAAGTCCAACACATGATGACATCACATAAAGTAAATCGATCAACTGAATAAAGTCCATAGTATCATCAAAATTGACAGTATCTGGAAATCAAAGTCCATCCAAAATATCAAGTATCAAAGCATAAATAACATCAACTGATCAAAGAATAATATGATTCCAATGTCTCGAGATAAAAAATGAATCATCATATACATCAAAGAATAAGGTATCTTATCTCAAAAATAGGTCAACTGCTAGAATCACTGGCACCATCAGGACCACAATCAACATTTGGAGCCCTACTTGAGCTAGCCTGTAAACCATGCTGACTCATAGCAACCATGAAGGTCTACATCATCGAGCTAAGCTGAGTGACCTATTGTCTCATCTCTGACATCTCATACTACAAGGATATAACATCTAAGGCCAAGGTTGGCATAGGAGGAGTCTGTGTTGGTACTTGTGTGGGTGGAGCCTAAATAGGTGAAGTCTATGGGGGAGCCATATAAGAAGATGGAATGGAAGTAGAAAAAGATGGAATGAAAGCAGAAGAATATGGAAGAATGGAAGAAAATATCATAGAAGAAGAAGAGGGAGCCTGTACTGAAGGAGCCTGTGGAGGTGCTGGTGGACCCTGTGCCTGATCTAAGAATATCTGGGTGGCTTGAGCATCCACATCGACCTAACCTAAGCACCAACCTATCTAAAAACCCTAAGTCTATGTTGGCCCCATCTGGCCAATCTATCCACACCAACCTAGTGCAGAGCTTTGTATGGTCCACCCTAGACTCTGACTTGACCACCCCTCATCTATACTCTACCACCTCTAGGAGGAATCGACATAGCAAAAATCACTAGGATAATAACTCTACCTCCTTTATCAACTCACCAACCCCATCATCCCTAATGACCTCATCTTCAACTACCCCCACCATCACCATCTCTGCCATCATCATCTGATTCCTCCTCAATGCCTAGCACTCTCTCTGCAGGATCAATGAATCTTGGAAATGGGTTCTGAGAAAACCACTCGGCATAATCATCTATCATACCAGCATCTAAAATATGACATCTCATATCCCACACAAGCTGGGGTAGTTGTAATAACTCTCATCGTGTTGTCCGATAGTCTATTTAAGGGCCCCAAAGTGACCTCTCCACCTATACTTGGGTGTATAATGACAAACCCTATGGCATGCCCTAAATCCAGCCATACTATCATAAGACTTTCTGGAAACAAAACCACTCTATGATTAATGGTGTGCACCCTATCATCTACCATAACATGCACATAAAAGGTAACTCGACCACATCCTTAGGCCATGCCTCACATCTAATGTATAGTCACCATACAACTTGATCAATGTCATCAATGATACATCTCCAGTAATCTAACTTGCCCAGATGGGCCTGCACTACCATGCCCTCATACATCCAAGCAAAGGGTTAGCCTAGATCACAATGACAATCATAAATGGGATGAGTAATAGGGATGTGATCCCATGTCCACAGCTACAGCAAGATCACCCTGGCAGAAAGATTAGCCCCACGACAGTATACTACATGATGCAGCTCATGATACAGTTGAGCAAGCACACAAGTCCCCCAATTGAATCTCTATGGTTGCGCGATTATATCCTATAAGATGCAACCCCAACCAATAGAAAGGCCATGACCTCACCAATTAGGTATGAGGAAACCGCCAATTAATGCACCCAGGATGGCAAGAAGAATAGGAAAAGAAGGGAACTATGCCCACTAAATGGAATCATCACTAATGGTCGAGTCACCAAAAAATCACCTACAAGCAGTCTCGTCATAGACCTAGTCATAATAAATAAGCTCCCCATGAGTTGGGATGTGCAAGAGTTGGTACACATCCTTAGGAGTGATAGTAATCTCCCCCATCAACAAATGAAAGGTGTTATGGTCAGAGTGCCATCACTCTGCTATAGCTATGAGAAGACCTTGATTCATGTGGTATCGAGGGAGAGATAGAAGGAATGATAGACCACATCTAACAATGACTCGGTGCTCAGGACTACTCAAGTCATCAATCATGTTGAAAGGAAATAGATACATTAAGCCATGAACTCTAAGCGATTTAAGCTCAGCCTGCCAAAAGCAAGTTAAACACATCAGAAATCAAAATCATTACATATTGGATCATTTAAAGTCAATCGAACAATCAAAATATAAATCAAACCACAATCAATTTTCATGATTCTATTAAGAGAGGACGGATAATTTATCATCATCCACCATCAAAATCAAGATTGACAATCAAACATTCAATATGACATGACTCAAACTGACATCATATGACACGCTATCAAATCAGACTTGATACATAAGCCAATCGACTGATTGATGACACCAGACAATTTAGAAAACTGACTAAGAAGTTTGCCAATTTAACCAAATAGAGTATACGCATTATTTAAATGCTTAAAAGTGCTAAAATGTAAAAGCACAATTTAAAATGGTGAATGCGCTAAAGAAATTATCAAAAGCACTATTTTACAGTGTACGCACTATAAAATTTAGTATGCACTACTAAAATACTAAAATGCACAATCAAATTTGTACGCACAGTAGAAAAGGATGAATGTGAATTGTGCCCTAGTTCTACCATTTGTACGCACTATTAAAACTTGCAAATGCATTGCAAAAAACTGTGGATGCACTGGAGAAAAAATGAACGCGTTGCTAAAAGCATTGTACATGCTATTTAAATTAAAAAATGCACAAAAAGGGTTTTTTCTATAAAAATCCAAAAAATTTCAAATTAAATGCATTGAATTGACAAAGTGAGTTGTCAGAGTACATACCAGAGGTCCATAGCCAAGTGGACACAAGTATCGGCAGCCTCACTTGAATCTGTGCTCGCGAATAGGGATCACCATAGTTAGAAAGGCAACAAGGGCTCAGAGCAAAAAGACAAAAGGGGAGGTAAAAATGAATAGTAAAAAAGGACTTTTACCCCTATATATAGCCCATGTTTACCTAAAAAGGGCATCTTTGACCAGAAAATGACCAGGGACCCAAATTTTTCACCCATTCTACCAAATCAAGGGCATTTGACATCAAATGATCGTGAATACATTATCATAAATGAAATTGAAATTAATTACTAATTGACCTAATTCACACAAATTGGCCTAAAATGTCATATTTTTTAACTACCCTCAAATTTCATTTCATTTTCGAGGGGGCATACACTCGGATAATCAGGAATGACATCATAATCAGTGAATCGGGGGCATGACCATCAAATCAAAGTGTAATCTTTTATCAAAAAAAAAAATGTTTATCAATCGAAAGGGGCATCAAACATCAAATCATATCAAATCAGGTACCACATCAGGCAACTTATCATTAGAATGACCATTGAGGACCTAAAATCAATCAGAACTGCATCAGTTTTATCATTAGAATCCACACCTTTTATCACATTAAATCAGACATTAGTTGATTAGGACTTCACATCAGAAATGATTAGGGCATTCTTTGAGCTGATACACTTCGTGCATCAATTAAAAGAGGGGAATTTGTAATCACCTGAAAATGGACAAGAACAATTAAGTGAGAAATCAAGGCAAAAATCAAAGCAATTAAATCAAATCAAGCTAAAATCAAATACTAGTACATTTGACTCGCTTTTTAGACCAACATTTCCAACCAAGGTATAAAATGATTTTCCTTGGTCAATTTATAAAAGGAAAAATTTGATTTTTTTAAATCTATTCCCGTGTTGGTCAGAATTACGACCCTAACAAGTGGTCGTAATTCTGACCAACATGGGAATAGAAGTAAAAAAAAAAGTCAAATTTTATACATATATCTCGCCTACCCACATTTCATTTTATTTCATTTTGGCATAGTCCGCGAGCTAAGGAGTGGTGAAGGAGGGTATAAGGTGGGAAGTTGTACATCGACACCGCATGCCTATATGCAAGTAAGTTCTAGTGAACCAGTGGTTGAATATCATGGAAGTACAGACCGGTGAAATAGTGAGCAATAAAATCTTCATTTTATGCTATTTCATTTATCTTTGGAGTCTTCTATTGCTTGGTTTAGTGTTTTAATGAGTTAGCAGGTTTTACTTGTTCCATTTCAAACCATTTTTGAATGAACTCTACTTTGCTTTGAAAATTTGTACGCCTGGTGCAAACAAACTATGTCAATTTTGGTGTTTATCATGTAACAGTCTTAAGTTTTTGTTAATATATGGCAATCCCATGAACTCTAAGGGCCTGAACTTCATGGGATGTGGTAAACTAACATGTACCATAGTCTATTGACTGAGGAATTGCAAGAATATTACAGATATCGGATGATCATTTGAGAATAGTGAAGTGAACCTAGTGGAAATGGTGGCTAAAGTATAACAGTAGCCATTTGGCTTGAAAAAGGGGTGTGTCTGAGGGTTTGAACCCTCTTACATGGGTTATCTAATGATGAATCAAGTATTTTTTAGGCCTATAAGTGATTGGAAAGAAGACATTTTAGAAGTCCTAGAAATAAGTGTTTGGAGAGACAAATTTGGGGATTTCAGTGTTGTAGGGAGTTTGGGATTAATTCCTCTTAGATTTGATCATTTGGGAACACAAAACAACATTGTCCAAGAATTGGGGTCTTGGGGATGCACGAAACTACTAGCTGCTTTGTAAATCCACCACTTTTTTAAGTCCATTTGCAGGGGTACAATCCAAGAACTCTATATTGTTCCAAAACAAAAAAATTTAAACCTTTGATATGTTGAAGTAGGGGTGTTTGGATCAATATTTTGTTCTCTAAATGTTTTGAGGAAGTGTGAAGTTTGAATGCTTAGAAGGTCTCTGCAGGGCTACTAGACTGGTTCATTAGGCCTCTCGGATAGTTTGAAGGGGATTTGAAGAATGAGAGTGTGAGGGTGACTTAGAACCTTGAAAGTCCTTGAATCCAAGAAAATGTAAGTCAATAACACTAAATATATCACTTAGAAGTCTTGTGAAGAGTCTTGGTGAGTTTAAGCCTTTTGAAGCACTTTAGAAATATTGAATACATTATTGCTTGCCAACTATTTGACAAAGCAATGATGTATTCAATATTTCTAAAGTTATTCAAATTTTAAACTCACCAAGACTCTTCACAAGACTTCTAAGTGATATATTACATCATTTCTTGCCAATTATTTGACAAAATGTTTGTAAGCTATACTTGAAAACAATTGCAAGTTTGTTGTAATATCTTGGTAGTGATGTCGCAGTTACTATTTTTTCTTGTTAACACCAAATTACAAACTTAGAATGAAGGTTTCATATTCAACAACATTAGTAGTTCAATAGAAATGTAATTTAAAAGTTGGAAGATAACATATCTCTCTCTGACTCATCAATTCAACACCTATATCACTTCCTTTGTTTTGATTTTGATCCATCAAACTTAGTGTCTACAAATGAGTTTTTTGCTTTGTTTTATATTTAGATTGTATAGTAAGAAATTTAATTCTTCATTTTTAGATCTCTTTTCAACTTTGAAAACATACGCTCTAGACTCAGATTCTACCTATGATATTTTATTTGTGCTTAGTGTATTTTACAATCAAATGTTTCATATGTGGATCTTGCTCTATTCTTATTTGATTAACAAGGCCACACCAATAAAGCCGCATATATCTATTGTGAATCTTTGACAAATCTCTACCAAGTAGATTTAATATGCATATGTCATATCCATCACTTATATTTTTATGCATTGCTATATTCTCATATCAATACCAAGTTTCATACTTCTGATTTTATCTAGAGAAGATTAATTTAAATATATGACAAGCATCCTAACTATTAATACAAACAGAGGAGCCCCAATGTTCTTGTACATAATTACATCAACACTTCTTAACTTCTACCCATCTCCTCAATGTCCCTTTTCAAATTCCCAAGATAACTGAGCTTCCCCCAACTCTTTAGAAATTGTCTGCATTTGTCCCTTCTAGTACCAAAATGTTAGTTTACAATTTATTTGTTTCTCAATACATTCATTAGCATTTATATTATTTCTTTGCAATAACTTCCTTTGAAACCTTAATATATTCCTTCACTTCAGATATTGCATATGGTGATTCGTTTTCCCTCTTTATAATTTCTTTTTCAATCGCTCTTGCACTTGTTTTTCAGCCTCAACAACTTTTTCTTCAAGCCAAATCAGTGCTTCCCCTCTCAAACTTGATAAAAGATCAAATCTCTCATCTTCAAATGACCTGCAAGATACTTATGATTATTCTCTCAAGTCCATAAAAAAATATTCCAATCCATTCTTTCTTCAATAACTGCTCTAGGTTCATCTTCTTTCTTTGTAATTTTTTCATTCAACCTTTTCTCATTTTCAAAAAGAGCTTCTTGGGATTCTTTTTCCTTCTTGAACAAGACATTTCATTCTTCTCTTAAAGTTGCAATATCTCTAATAATAACATTTTGTTCTTCTCTTAAGACAAACCTTGTCTTAAGAATATTAATAACTGAAATAACTAGAAACTTTACTAAAAATAAACAACTTAAATACAAGGCTATTTTTGTTTCTAACTTATTTGGTATAGTTAATTATTGATTACTCAGGAGATAAATGTTAAAATGAGTCCATCCGGGACAAAACTTTCACTTAGCCATCCGGGCTCTTTTGTCCTGGGCAAATAAATGGATCGTTCGGATCCAATCTCTTTCCATAGGGAATAGAGGATGTAGTAAGTGTTATAGAGGTCATTATTTCATCCATCCAAGATGGTTTCATAAGGACAGGAAATACTTAATGCTCTGATACCACATGTAAAGACCAACCTTGTCTTAAGAATATTAATAACTGAAATAACTAGAAACTTTACTAAAAATAAACAACTTAAATACAAGGCTATTTTTGTTTCTAACTTATTCGGTATAGTTAATTATTGATTACTCAGGAGATAAATGTTAAAATGAGTCCATCTGGGACAAAACTTTCACTTACTACATCCTTTATTCCCTATGGAAAGAGATTGGATCCAAACGATCCATTTATTTGCCCAGGACAGAAGAATAAAATAAACCAAAGATTGTTGTCACGTTGAAACCTTGACAAATAGTTATGAAAGCTTATGAAGTGAAGAAGAAGTTATGAGAGGAATTGTAAAAATGAAAATAAAAGTAGCAGGCTTGTTGAACATTCTCATGTTGCAATCTGATTTGAGATTTTGTCTACATTAGTATGTTACTTTTTATTGCAATTATAATTAGTTCCTTGGTTCTTTAGTAATTGCTTTTTATTGCATGGTTGTCTTTGGTTTGTCATTTTGTTTTGAGTGTTTAGTGATTTAAACCAAATACTTCGAGTTAACCAAAAAAAGTGCAAGTCTACATTAGTATGTTTCTTTTTATTGCAATTATAATTAGTATAAATGAACAAAATAATGACAATGCAATATTTGTCGAAATAGTGTCAATGACTTCAGTCAATGTGTCTATGTGTCAATGTGGTGTTGGCCCATGCAATTTGAAGACATCACACACAACAAGAAATGAGTGTAACTTGTGCAAGGCTCGAGAGGTAGCTAGTGCCGCCAAGATTGCTTCAATGGCGAAAGTAGAAATCATGTTTCTGCGATGCCTTCTTTATGTAGTTTGTGCACTACTTTGTTGGGACCATATGCGTAAATGTGGTTAACAGAGGGCTATTGTAGATACTGAATTTTTTTTAGAATTTCAAGTAGATACGTTGGACATATTTTGATAAAATCATGAACTTTTTTGTTGTTTATGACTTCGTTATGATTTTCAAGATAAAATTAAACAAAATTAAAAATTAACCTTATTAAAAAAAATTGAAAAATTACAACATTTAATTTTTTTTATGATTTTCAATATAAAATTAAATTAAATAAAAAAATAAATTAAATAAAAACAAATTATTATATTAAAAAATATTAAAATAATTAAAAAATTAAAAAAAATCATAGCAAAGAAGAAGTTATGAGAGGAATTGCAACATGAGAATGTTCAACAAGCCTGTAACATAGCTCTATGAAACCTTCACAAATATCCCTTCTTTGGTCTCCACTCATACCTCTTCTCAAAATTTGGAAACTTTTCAAAGAAACATGTGATGAACATGCAAATTTTCCTAAGCACTACTGGGAGCTGACCCAACAACACTTGTACTATTGTAAAAATCATCACAAGTCCATTTGTTGTCGAGTCTAGTTCCTAGTAATGCTTGGTCAAATTTGCATGTTTGTCAAATGTAAATGGAATACTTTGTGCCTGACATACTTAAATGGAATACACCAAGAAGTACCAAATGATGAATGCTCAATTGTTGTAATGGCAAAGCATCAGAACCGTCCATTTCTAGAACTTGATTTTCTATAGTATTAATGATTTTTCTATAGTCCTAATGATTTTTCTTATTTTTTGTCTTTTGTCCCTTTTTTATTTCCTATGTATGTGCTTGGTGACAAGATTTTGAACATTGTTGACAAAGCGTATTTCTTTTTTTGATTGTCATGGGGTTCCGCATTATTTGTTACTCTTGATAAATTAAGCCTTGAATTTGAATTTGTGTTCACTATTTTATTTCAGCTTGATATTTTATTCATTTTTCATATACACGGAGACTACACATGCTAATAAAAAGATGAGCTATTTGATTTAGGTTTACTATTCATGATTGTAAATGGTCAATATTTCTGATGGTACTCCTTGGTGTATTCCATTTAAAAATAATCATGTTTTTATGGCTATGATAAATGTCCCTCTTTGTTGAGAAAATTAAAGTTGACAAAATGGTTGTCCAATGGCTGTATCTACCATTAGAGCCATTTCATATGCACAGGTGATGAACATGCAGATTTGTGTAGGCACTACTAGGAGCTTACCCTGAAACACATGTACTATTGTGAAAAATCATAACAAGTCCATTTGTTGCAAGGTCTAGCTCCCAGTAATGCTTGGTCGACAAATTTGCATGTTTGTCACCTATGCATATACCTTCTCTGATCGACTCTTATATGCACATGTACTATTGTGAACATGCAGATTTTCCTAAGCACTACTGGGAGCTTACCCAACAACACATGTACTATTATGAAAATCATATCACAAGTCCATTTTTTGTTGGGTCAAGTTCCCAGTATTGCTTGGTCAAATGTGCATGTTTGTCGAATCTAAATGGAAAAATTTATGCCTGACATACTTAAATGGAATACACAATACCAAATGATGAATGATCAATTGTTGTAATGGCAAAGAATCAGAACGTCCATTTCTAGAATTTTATTTTCTATAATCTTAATAATTTTTCTATAGTCCTAATGATTTTGAACATTGTTGAGAAAGAGTGTTTCTTTTTGTGATTATAGTCTTAATGATTTTTCTATAGTCGTAATGATTTTTCTTATTTCTTGTCTTTTGTCCCTTTTTTATTTCCTATGTATGTGCTTGGTGACAGGATTTTGTCACCTTCTTTTCATGGTATAATTCATTCACTCTATGTAGAATACTATTTTGTTCACTATTTTATTTCAGCTTGATATCTCATTCATTTTTCATATACACAGAGACTACACATGCTAATAAAAAAATGAACTATTTGATTTAGGTTTACTTTTCATGTTTGTAAATGGTTAATATATCTGATGGTACTCCTTGGTGTATTCCATATAAAAATAATCAGATTTCTATGGCTACGATAAATGTCCCTTTGTGTTGAGAAAATTAGAGTTGAGAAAATGGTTGTTCAATGACAATTTGTGTCTGCAGGTTGCAAACAAATCATCCTTCGTCCACCAATGACTAATTTTATTCAAGAAAGACCATGTTTGACAATATCAACCCCCAAAAAAATAGGGATACAATTTCTATATTATGGTCTAACTTTAAAGGAAAAGGTGATGGAAAATGTTATTGTCCCTACAAAATTTGTAAGGGCTTAAAGACTCAAAGATATCTAATCAAAACAACTGAGGAACATTGTAGGCAACATGGTCACATTGAAGGGGGAAACGAATTTCATCCATTGGTATGTATTTTAATAATTTATAAAATACATAAGACATGATTTTATGATGACATGATTTGATGATTTGATTTGATTTGATAAAGGTCAACCACCATGGGTTTCATGTTATGGACCATGACAATCCGGAGACTGTGGATTTCCAAATGAGGGAACACAGAGGTGTGAATATAGAAGTAGAAGGTAATGATCCCAAGGAAGAAGATCACGATGATTAAGAAAATCATGATGATGATGATGACCTTGATGTACCTATACTTGATAAGGCATATGAGCCCCTATACAAAGGCTCCCAAACAACTATTCTTGTCACTATATTGTTGTTGGTGAACTTGAAGGTTATGAATAGTTTATCCAACATAGCAATGACATGTATGTTAAGGTATGTCATCTTTTTTCATTTTTTTAGTCATAATTCCCTTACAGTTAACAAAGGGTGAATCATGTACCAATTAATATTCTTTATATTAATAAACTATATTTTTGGTCATAGGTTGATAGGTGAGTGTTTGTTGCCACCATCAAATATTATACCTCACTCATACCAAGAATTATCTTCCATTATGAAAGATATTGGAATGGAGTATTAAATAATACATGCATGTCTAAATGATCATATTATATATCATAAACAACATGAATTTACAACAGAATACACCAATTGTCATATTAGTAGATATCAATCAGATCGAATTAAAAAAAAGGTGCCTCACAAGGTTCTTCGGTATATTCCCATTATTCCACGTCTGCAATGATTATTCAAGTGCAATAGCTTGGCACAATTTATGGATTACCATGCATGCAATAGAAGTCAAGATGACATTATGTGAATGTCTGTGGATGGTTCAACATTTAAGGAAATAGAGGAAACTTGCCTACACTTTAAAGAACCTCGTAATCTCAAGCTTTCATTGGCAGCAGATGGTGTCAATCTATTTAGAGAGATGATATATGTTTACTTGGTGTGGTCTATTTTTTTTATCAACAATAACATTCCTCCTTGTATTTCCATAAAGAGGGAGCACATAATGTTGGAAATGATTGTTCCAGGTATTTTTTCATTTAATAGTCATCTAAATTAATTTATTATAAATAATCCATCGTCATAATAATTATTTAATATTTTTGTTCATTCAACTAGGTAAGTACCAAGTTAAAGATATGAATGTATATATTGAGCCCCTTATCGACGAGTTGATGGTGTTATGGAATGGGGTCACTATGTATGACATCTCTAGACCAATAGGACAAAGACAATTTTAATTCCATGCAATGCTTGTATGGACAATATATGATGCCCCTGGGCTAACACATTTTTGTGGTATGTTCTCTTCTTAACACCTCTTTTTTGGTATGTTATAGTGCTAACACAAAATTAACATATTTAATCCAATTATACATGATCTTGTAGGTCTTCAAACAAAGGGAAAATTTGCATGTCCAGTTTGTGGTCCAAAGATGAAATCTCATCATTCAAAAAGTTTAGGAAAGTGGGTGTTCAATGAGCATAGACACTTTCTCCACAGAAATCATAAGTACCAAATTATCGAAAAACATATTTTCAATGGGAAAGAAGAGACTACATCAAAGCCATGAAGAATGACACCTTTCCTATGGAAGTTGGAATACAATAAAATAAATCGTTGAGGTAATGTCATTCTATCTGATGGTTTTTATTTGAAATTGATATTTTGATATTGTGTTTTGTTTACTGATGATGTAATTGATGCTCATGAAGGTCGTCAAGGCATTAATGACCAACTTCCAAAATGACTAAAAAGTTATCCTACACAATTTAGTAGGTTTCTATACTATAAGAAACTCTCAATCGTACATTTGTTTGATGCTATGCATATTGGAAAGAATGTAACAAAGACATTATGAAAAATATTGGATGGAAGGCATGACAAAGATAAAATTGTCAAAATTTGTAGTGACATTGAAGAATCCAACCATGCAATAAAAAATATCATTCAATCAAATAACAATGGAGACCAAATTGATACAAGTGCCCTTGGTTATTATCGGAGCAGCAAAGCAATGCTATAAAAGAAGTCATAAAAAAATACAATTTCCCACAAGATTTGCTACGAACATAAACAATCTCATATCGAAGAAAAGTGAATTTGGGCCAGGGATGAAAACACACAATTGGCATACATTTATTAAAGTAATTCATGTTATTTTGTATTCACTATATATTTGTGTACTGCATGTAGTTTTCATTGCATTATTTTATAAAATATTGAAAAGATCATTTTACAAATATATTACAGTACATTCTACCACTATCTCTCCCACACCACTTCGACAATAGTGTCAAACAAGTTATATATGATCTTGAAAAATACATGAGGTGGTTGTCATCAAAAGAAATCAGTAAAGAAGATATAAAATATTGGAAGAGAAAAATTCCTCATATTATTTGTGAAATGCAAAAGTGTCTACCTTCAACTTTTTTCAATGCACAAGAACACTACCTCATACATCAAGTTGAGGAGATTGAATTGTGTGGACCTATACAAACTAGGTCAATGTAGATGGTTGAGAGGCACTTAAAATTTTTGAAATGCTTTGTTCGACAGAGAAAACATCCTGAGGGTTCTATGGTGGAGGGATATATGGTGTACCAGACCATAGTGTACGTTAGTGAATATCTTCCTAAGTTTGTAGCAAAGATCCATGTAGATCGCATTTGGGATCCCAACTCCATTAACAAATTTGAAGGGGAGAACTTGATGGGGAAAGGTAGATTGATGAAAGTGAGAGGTAATTATAAGATTTTATTGTAGTTAATTAATTCTTATAAATTTTCAATATAAGTTATTTGTAATTGGTCTATTTTTTTATACAGTTGGTCAAGAGTCGAATGCAATACATTTGTATATTGCAAACAATCTTGATTGGATGACAGTATGGATTGAATGATGTCAACAAAATGGTTTCTCATTAACATGGGAAGGTGTTGCTTCATTGGTTAGAGAAGCTCATCATAATGGATATTCCAATGTTACATCAATGGTAATTGATCTAGCATATGGTTTAAGAGGTAGAGAGGTACGTAAAAATTTATTAATGATCATGACCAATATGTTTCATATCAACTCATGATGCAAATATTTTTCACAATCTTGAAAAATTGTAGGTCAAACACCACAAAGATATGTACTATCATGGCCACAAATTTTGCATAAAAAGTTGGATGACACAAAGAAAATTTGTGATTCTAGGATAACTGCAGTCTTTGAGGTCACTAATATATCATCTAGAGCCAACATATATCCTCAACAATCTCAAAATAGATACTATGGCATCTTAGATGATATACTTGAGTGCGACTTTAACTCTTTTGAATTAGTTATATTCATCGTCAAATGGTACAGGCTACAACTGAATCAAAATGATCATGATAGAACTATTATTCAACATGATAATGGATTTGCAATGATTAATACAAGGTCATTTGAGCCAGTTGGAGATGAGCCCTATGTTCTTCCAAGCCAATGTGAGAAAGTGTTTTACTTAGAGGTTCCACATAAACTGGGTTGGTCATTTGTTGTTAGACTTGATCCAAGAGGAAGGTCGATAAAGTATAATGTGATGGAAGAAGAAGATATTGAAGATGATGATGAAGAAAAAGAAGATGGTGGTGGTGGTGGTGGTGGTGGTAGTGGTGATGATCATGATCATGATCATGATGATGGATGAAGAAGATGATCAATGGCATTATTGAAATGTACAAGGTATGTGATTTAACTATTTATATATATTTATATTGATTAGCATATATATATTTGATTAGTATATATTATATATGAATGAATGAATGTTATTAGATGTTAATGGGGAATTTAGAGTGATGTTAGGGGGGAGGGGACAAATGAGCTTCCACCCTCACGTGGTTGGCCTTGTTAAGTAGAGAATATTAAACTATTCTCGAAACCAAGTGAAGCTCAAACTAAACCAATGACGTAGATTCAATGGTCAAAAACACCTACTTCTTATTCCATATTATCTCTCATTCACTTTAAGAAATATTTTACTTCTTAAACATGTTCATCAACCAATCTGCATCACCATGTTCATCAAATTAGATTTATAGATGGGAGAGTGAAAATTTCAAAGTAAATCTCGATAGAAAATAAACACATAAGGAAACATATTGATAACACCAATGTATCCTTATTCATATCCAATATCACCCTTGGTTGAGAGGATTCGTTTATAACCTGTCATGACACCCAAATAATACACAATGTATACTCTGACTATACAGGACAGTCACCTTTATGTGGTTTTCAAATACACTAAAACTTCTCCAAAACCCTTTGAATGTATTAAGGAATGTAACATAATATTAAACCATCTATTTATATTCATATTCTCCATGAAAGAGCAGTTTTGAGCATCAAATACAACAACTGTACCCTCCCAGGCAGTGACTGTAATACCCCAAAATTGGCACCTTACAATTCTAATCAATTTTGGTGCATTTCTTCAAATCCCTATGATTAATTAATTTAATTATAAAGTCCTAGTGTTTTTAAATTAAATCAATTCCACCCTCTTTAGCTAATACACATCAAAGGAATTAAATAATATTTGGTTATTTGAATGGACATCTTTATTTAAATTTAATTATTCAAAATAAATCAAAAAGCCACCCACGTGGCAATATTCATTCATTTAATTAAATAATTCTTTCAATTTGTCTCACCTTCCTCCATGGAGATGAAGAGTCAGCCGTTTCTTTTCAAGAAACTCTTCATCCTTCTCCTGGGCTCTTCTATATTATGAACCTTCTTTTCTTCATTTTAGAGAGACAATTTTTAGAGTATCAAAACTATAGTGGATTTTTGTCTCAACTTTCTCACAATTTCAAAGCTTTTATTGCATAATTAGAGTAATTCTCATTCTAGTATAATTGTACTTTCATATTAATTAGTTTGCTTATCATGTTCTAGATTAATTCTCACCTTTCTTTCAAGTTTCATAGATTAAATATGCACTTTCATTCTTAGATTACAATTGCATCTTCATCTTAAATTAATTGCAATTTCGATCATTTCAAGCTTTTAAATCCTCTGTTTTAGAGTTGGTCTAATGGTTGTTGGCTCTCATTTTGAGAGTAAATTCAAACACCCCACCTAAATAGGAGGTAATAGGTCAATTCAATCGAGTGTACGAATTGGACAATTCATGTCCACTTTCATAATTCAATGATTGAGCAATGAATATGTTGTGTCTATGGTTGGATTAGAGGTCCACATTCAGCTATAAACATTTTTGCACCCACCGTGGGGTAGAAAATTGATTTCTGGCCTCACTCTCAAAAAATTTATGATAAGAAATTTGCACTCTATCTGTATGATCCGTACAATTGTGTATGGATTCTCGCATGAGATTTCTGAGCATAATGCGTGAAGTTTTTCTTTCATTAGCATTCTCTCGTGCAACAAAGAACTCCCTTGTGCAGGTGCTTGCATTTTCTCACGTGACGCCTTGTACTTCCTCACACGAGACTTGGTCTCATTTTTTAAAAAATCTTTCTATTTCTACAGATTTCCTGTTACTGTTCCCTGACATCTATCATTTGTTGTTATTTTTATATCTTTGATTTTTCTGACAACATAACAATGGGCTACAGGATGATTGTCGAAGACATAAACTTGCTAACAGTTTGCTTGCAGGATGGTTGTCAAAGACATTTAAAAATGTTGTGTTTGTTTATTGTTTTTCATTCACATAGTATAACTAGGGCCTTGTGAAGATTTCTTAAGGGTCTTGATAATGAGCTAGGGTAATAGGCTCTTCATTACATGGATGTGATGCCCATGGATGAACTCGAGACCCAAATCTTGCTAGCATGATAGATACCTGGGGAAGCAAGGAAAGGTAGTGAATCTTTAGCACATCTACTTGTTAGGGGATTATGCTCTTCTCTCTTTGAGAGAACCAGAAACCCAAAAGCTTGTGGATTGGTTGAGGAGGAACTAGCTCGGTGATGAATATGTCTTGTGTGTTTGGGTAAGGTGAAGAGGTAGAGAAGTATGTTCTTCTATCTTTGAGAGAATCAGAAAATCTAACCTTTGGATCTAAGCCAAAGTCTATGTCACCTTTAGAGGGCCTGCCCGAAGTTGAACCTCTAGGAACGACCCAAGTGAGTACACACCTATTGCCGGTGATTCCACCTCACTATAACAAATAATGATTTGTTGAGTCTAAAGACTCCAAAGCCATGTTATCTTCTTTCTCTTGATTTCGACTATCATCTTGAGAAAGCTATGTCTGTTGTACTGAGTGGCGCAGCTCCTAGTCCTGCTTGCAGGGGTGTATGACTTTCAGGTGTTGGTGTGGTTGTGAGGCCTCAACCCTATAATGGGGGCACCAAAGGTTAGTGTGAATGGAAGCCCACTAAAAACTTTCTTAGTTAGTTGCCTACTTGGATCACCTCCAAAAGGAGATATAACTTTGCGTAGGGAGGGGGATGAATCTCTCCCCTAGATTCTCACCATAGGCATGCACTTGGACATTTGAAGGTGGTATATGATACTAGCCCCTACTTCAAGGGTAACCTTTGAACATATACTATTGATTCCTTGAAAACACCAAAAACATGAGTGCCCTCTAAGGGGTGACATGGCTGTGTGAGGTGAACACGTGCATGTAAGCTATGAGACATGGATTTTGTCTTCTCTACCATTTTTTTTTTGTAGGGATAAATAAGTGATTTTTTTGAGTCTTAAACTATCCATCATGATTAAACAAAGACTTCCGTGATTCTGCCAAGTTTCTTTGTCCTTGGTAGAACTGTTTGCAACTACTTCTTGCGTCACTATTGATTGATCTAAAACTTTATGCTTGTAAACGAATGCTTGAAACCTTCAAAACTAAGATTGTTGATTCAAACTATCTTAAAACTGGAAATTTTGTCAAAGAAAAGTCCTTTTTGTGTCTTGGCATCTGACTTTTACCTCAAAAATTATGTCAAACCTGTCAAAATTTGGTCTTTTCCCGCGTGAGATTTCAAAACCTGAGCATTTCCTCACGCGAGATTTCATTCTCTCATGCGCAGCCTGGCATTTTCTCACATGAGCAAGCACTTTCTCACATGAACCTGTACCCTAATTTTCAAAATGAGTTATTTCCCGTTGACTGGTGAATTTTCTGCCTAATCTAATTTTTGCCTGAGGTGTGTTTGTCTGTTCTCCTGTTATTCACTGACTAAAACTAAATGTCTCAAGCTGTGAACTGAATGATTACTGCTTAAACTCATATTGTCTCTCTATTATTTGTCCTATCTCACTTTGCTTTTGTACCTTGTGATGCGATAATCACATCTCAGCTGTTCTAGCCATACTCTTGACGATTCGTGCCGGGTACATTTCACATCTTGGTTGTTCTAGCCTCTTAGCTCCTTTTTTCACTATTCTAGAGACAAAGTTCTAGCATAATCCCAAGTCCTCTCTCATTAAATTTGTGTCTATGCCTATTATGACTAGAAGAAGCAACACATTCCCCATCCGTGGAATTGGACAAGGTAGGGGTAAACCTTGTAATCAAGAAATAGGTTGTTCCAAACCCATTATCCAATCTGAGTATTGTGAGGGATCCACAAGTTCCTCTTCGTTGATTACACTGAAAGATAGCCCACCTTAATCCTCATCTCTAGTGTTCCAAGCGTGTAATAATCTGTTGTTTCAAGCACAACCTGACTCATTGTTTCAAGAACAAGACAACTCATTGTTTCATAACTTTGAGAGGCCACTTCCTTGGACTAATCCTATTAGCATTATTAAACCTACCGACTCTACTGAACCTATCAACCTGTTTGAACCTATCAACCCTTTTGATCTTGTTAAAGCGCCAAACGTTACCTTAGCCATGCCCTTTCGGCATCGTACACTTCATTTTACTGAGTCTTCAACTACTACCCAATCCTACATTGACAAGATGGGAGATCCATTTGATTTCTAACTGGGCAAATATAGCCAAACTCATGAGCAATCTTAAAACAACCAACGTCCTAATCACTCTTGAAATGATCAACATTGATCAATCCCAAAATGATCAAAATCAAGACCAATCTCAAAACAAACCTCGAGGTGATTGACAACCATATCATTATCGTCCCCCTTCATATGACCAAAATCAAAACCAAAGTGATCAAAATCAAGTTTTGAGCATTTATGAGATCCTTGGTAATGACGATGAGATGATAACCCAAAATGACATAGATGCAGTGAAAGCCAACAAGAGTCTTATCAAGATGATGGAGATCCTCCTTCTAGAAGAGAAGGAGAAATATTTTCTAGAGTTGGCCAAACAAGGGGCCAAATTACGCCTAGACTACAAAGTCAAAATGCTTATGGCCATAGAAGAAGAAACTGAGACCGCAAAGTTGCAAAAGATGATTCGAGACATGCAAGACCAAATTAGCCAACTTGCGAGGGATAAAGATAAACCTGTACAACAATTCACAATGGAAAGCATCTATCCTTTCCCATTTGATAAGAGTCTTCACATGCCACCTTTTCCCAAAGGTGTCGAGCTACCTAAATATGACAAATACTTGGGTACTACTGATCCCCAGGATCACTTGAGGGAGTTTGGTGCTCTATCCATGGAATTCATACATGATCAGACATATCTTATGCACCTCTTTCCTCATAGTTTGGGTGGGTCAGCTATGGAGTGGTTTTCTTGGTTACCTACTGGAATCAAATCTTTTGATGAGATCACTAATCTATTTATCTAGCATTACTCACACAATATTTAGCATCCAGTCAATAGTCGAGACCTTTGTAATTTGAAACAGCAATAAGGGGAGCCTTTCTTGGCATTTCTCCAGAGATGGAGACAACTATGTACCAAATATCCTCGTAAACTACCAAAGTCTAAGAGACTCGACATCTTTTTGGACAATCTTGTCCCAGATTTTGGATATCAATTACAATTACAAGGTCCCCTAACTTTTGATAGTATGATTAAGCAAGTTGTGCACATAGAGGCATTTATGATCAAGAAAGGAGAGTTGACTTTGCAAAAAGATAACAAACAAGGGTCTTCCTCCTCAAACAAAGATAAAGGGAAGTTTGTCAACATGAATAGAGATGTTGTAAATGATGGAGTGGTTGACAATGTGACCCCAAAGCCTGCGAAATATTTTTTCAATCTTTCCTCTAGTATATAGGCAGTCAAAACTATAGAAAAGGCTACAACGGAGACTCAACAACCTTTGAGATTTGCTAAAAACAAACCTTGGGCATCCTGACCCAAGTGTGAGTTCACGTCCTTAGGAGAACCACTTGATGTGGTTTATAAGACTCTCATGCAAAACCAGATACTCACTCCTTTGGAAAAGTGTCTCTATGATCCACAACCATGACCTCATTGGTGGAATGACAATGCATACTGTGATTATCACCAAATTAAGGGTCATAAAACTTCTACTTGTCTCTAGCTATGCCATAAAGTTCAAGATTTGATTGACAATGGTGACATTGTTGTGGATGGCCATAACAAGAATTCAGATCATCAGGCATTTAAAGATCCCTTTCCTACTCATGAGAAAGGTGAATCTTCCAAGACTAAGAACACCAATGCTAAGGTCACTTACACGTACACTACCAATGACAATGTTATCAACATGATTAAACCTATGGAGTTTGAGTATTGCAATGTGATTACTATTAAGGGCTAAGAAGATGCTCCTAAGACTAAGACTCTATTTGTCTTGCGAGGCCCCAGGTCTCATTCTTCCAAACCTAAATTATCTCAGGATTGCGCAAATGTTGTTACTCGCTCTTGTGCAAAAATCACCATTAAGGGTCTCGACCCTTCTACATCTACTCCAAAGAAACTTGTGGATAAAGCTATTGTTGGTCCTACCAACAAGAACTTGAAATTAGTCCCTACACCTAGCACAACTAATTATAGCATTCTAGACTAGCTACAACGTACCAATGCTCATACCACTATCTTTGAGTTGTTAAAGATCTCACCTGCTCATAGGGAGATTCTGGATAAAGCCCTCACTGAGGTGAATGTCCAAAAAGATTTGGATCTTGATCTATTTCAATCCATGGTGGGTCACCTGACCTCACCCCACTATTTTTCCTTCTCTGAAGAAGATGATCACTCGGTGAGTCATCCGTACAATGCTCCTTTGCATATAGAAGTCATGATAGGTCCAAAGCGTGTCTGTCGCATCCTCATTGACAATGGTCCTGACCTCAATATTTTCTCTGCTAATCTGCTCACCCAACTGGGCTATGATGAAGATTACATAGATGCCCGCAAGAAAATCACTATTAAGGCATATGATGAAGAAGAATGCAAATCCAAAGGTCTAGTTGTGCTACTGATCCGAGTTGGACCCGTTGAAAGAGATGTCATTTGTCAAGTTCTAGATATTCCTCTTGCATATAATATACTATTGGGTAGACCATGGATCCATGAAATGCAGGTGGTTTCATCTACATATCATCAATGTATCAAGTTCTCGTTCTATGGAGCAGAAGTGACAGTACTTGTCAATACCAACTATTCTTGCAACACACTTGCACAATCTGCAGACAGTCTTGTCCCAACTAATAGAGAGTCCACTGAATTCTATGATGCCAAGCTCAAGGAAATGGAATAGACTCTGAAACTTAAGGATACAGGCATGGGAGGATATCAGATTGAACCTGTGTTATCATTAGCGGCTCTACCTCCGTCTCTGCGTTCCTACGGGAGACCCTCAGAGAACAACAAACCTTCTACTTGTTCTCCCCAAATAATCTATGATGGTGCCTTTTTCAAGGCCACAACTCCATTAGAGGATGAAAATGAGGAAAGAGCTATTACAGCTTGGCTTTACAAAGGAAAAGAAACATCTGAACAAATCACTCTTGCTTGTGACTTAGAATAAGAACCATACAGTGAAGCCTTCAAAATCATGAAGTGCTTCGATTATAAAGGGAGTGGCCCTATAGGGGTGAATGATAATGGTTTAATTAAACCAATTGAAGCCACAGGTCATCTTACCAAGGACACCTTAGATCTAGGCTTCAAGAAAATCTCATTTAATCTAGGGATTAACAAGTTTGTACCAGTACTAGAGCCAAATTCCAGCCAAAATTTGAGGACATTAACATAGCTGATAAATCAAAGAACAGTTCTGACGAGGATACTTTTCCATATCCTATTCCTCCAGAATTTGTTGCACTCTTTGCAGAACCAGATGAACCTACTATACCTATCCACCTAGTAGAGACTGATAGTGATTCTGATGACACCGCTTCAGTGCATCGACTCACATATGACCAATGGAGAGAAATACAAATGGTTGATCCTGATTTTTAGAATGAATGGTACATACCACCACATTTCCAAGAGTGGTTTGAACAAGATCAACTTCAACAAACCATTAATACTACAAGAGATGAAGATGAGTCAGATGATACAGCTAGTGTTGGTGGAATTCCCATATCAAGCATCACTGATTCACATGAATATGAGTTTGATTCTCTATCTGATGCAACTTTTGATACAGATATAGATGTTGTTCATGTGTATAAAAACCTTTTCGAAATAGGTGAAGGGTCTAGTGTTAGGGCGACCGAGTGTGAATTTACTAACACTGACATATCCTCTACTTCCACTATGAGGACTCAAGAAGAATAAAAAACACCTTTGGATGAGATCGCTCTAGGTCTTGACTTACTCATCCACACTTTCAATGGCTATAATGTGAACACACTTGAACCAGCCACTTCTCTTTCACTCCACCATCCTGAACTTATTAACTAGAATTCTCCCTCTCTAACTAGTGAAGTCCTTATTATCCAGAATGACTACACTCTTGCCTGTTATCTTAACATTGTTGAACCTATAATGTTCTCCACCAGTGAAGATAGTGTCAACATGACTAAAGTTGATATCAAGTATCTTAGTCATAAAATTAAAAGAAAAAAGAATAGGTGCTCTGATGGTGAAAACCACATTGTGGCAGTGTCAAAGATGAAAAAAGTAAAAATAAAAGATGTATCCTTGAGCTACATATCAAAGAGCTGTCACTACTATTTTTCATGACATGATGCACAAAAAAATGGAAGATTATGTAGATGACACTTTGGCTAAAAGCATGTAGCAGAAAACACATCTTGTAGATCTAGGTCCCATACTAGATCGAATGGAGCAATTCAGTCTTAGAATCAATCCGAAAAAGTGTGCATTCAATGTCACTTCTGGCAAGCTATTGGGTTATATCATATCTGCTAAAGGCATAGAGGTAGATCCCAAGAAAGTTCAAGCTATCATAGAGATGCCTCCACCAAAGAATATCAGTCAAATGAGAGGACTTCAGGGAAGACTACAATCCATTCAGCACTTCATTGCATAACTGCCCGATAAGTCACACCCATTCACCAAAACTCTACACAAAGGTGTGACTTATGAGTGGAACAAAGAATGTGACAAAGGGATCACTCAAATCAAAAAATATCTTGCAAATCCACCAATCTTGATGCCCCCTATTCATGGGAAGCCACTCATCCTTTATATTTCAGCTACAAAAACATCTCTGGGTGCTCTATTGGCTCAAGAAGACCAAAATAACAAGGAAAGAGTCATTTATTACATTAGCAGAACTCTGGTCTCTTATGAGATGAACTATTTAGTCATTGAAAAAGCTTGTCTAGTAGTGGTGTTTGCCTCATAGAAATTACAACACTATATTCTCACTCACACTACAAGGCTTATTGCTAAAATTAATCCATTAAAGTACTTACTCAGCAAAGCTGCTCTTATAGGCAAACTGGAAAAATGGGTCATGATACTTAGTGAGTTTGACATTGAGTATGTAGAGAGTGTTTGCACGCTAAAATGGTCGCCTAGACTTTGGGCCCCATTTCTGTAATTTATCAAATCCTTGAATCAATATTTTCAAAAATCAACAATATCAATTATATCAATTTCCTTGATCAAATCATAATCAATTCAATATTTCCTAAGGTTTGAGCCTTATTTAATTTAAAAGAGAAAGAAATAAAAATAAAAATCTTATTTAATTAAGAGAACATGCTCTCTTTTAATTAATTAAAAATCTCTTTTAATTAAATAATAAAATCATTTTATCCTAAGCCTTTATTTAATTAAAAGGAATTTCCTCCCCTTTTATTTAAATAAAAAATCCCCACTTTTCTTCTTATCCTATGTTGCACAAATAAAGCATTTAATTCTTATTTATAAAGAAAAATAAAATAAAAAATAAAAGAAAAGTACTTTTTGTCTCACATGGACATAAAGTAAATGCTCAACATAAAGTAAATGCTTCTAATTTTCTTATTGGAAGATATTTGTGCACAAGGATCAAGCTTCCATTTTTCTCCATCGTTGATTAAGTCTTTTGCCTCTTAATCTCGATCGTCCATTGATTTCTCATTGTCTATAAAAGAAGAGCTCTCTTTTTCATTTTGCATACACTTGAATTTTATGCTATTGTTATGCTACAAATTTTCTAAGTCATCTTGAAGCTTTTGGAGACATTCTTGCATCAAGTTTTGAAAATTTGGAGCATCATTGACATTCATCTTGCATCTACATCACATCTTAGCTTGCATCATAGTTGCATAATCATGGTATCATTTCCTTTCATATTTTAGATTAATCTCACATAGTCTAATTAGAGGGTTTGTAACTCTTTCATTTCCATTTTCATAACCTAATTTGCATACTTACATGCTCATCTTAAATTAATTTTGCATTGCATTGCATTCATTTGGTTTTATTGGAGATATTGGCATTCTTGCCCTTGTTTTCATTGTGAATCTCTCATTGTATGGTTGACTAACAAGGTCATGAGTTTATAGCTCTAGCTAAGAGCAATTTTACAAATCTTGCAACTCCATGCATAGAGAGCTATGGATCGATTTGTAAGGGCTCATTGTTGAGTTTTCTTGCATGTAAAGATTCAAAAAAGTGTGGTCACATTTTCACCATACATTTTTGGCACCCACTGTAGGGCAACCCACCTCTTGCATGCTGGTTTTGATTATTTTTGGAGCTAACCCTTGTGCAGATTTGTTTGGAGATGAAAAATCCTAGATTTGAAAGATTTGATCATATCTCCCAAAATGCTTGTTTTTTGTCTAAAAAATTTTTTACTGGTTGGCGACATATCAAAGAAGCTCCAAAAAAAATTTCAGAATTTTCGGAGGTGATTTGTATTTTTTATGATTTTTTCTTTATTTTTCATAAAAAATCAATTTTTGGCGCAAATCTACATATTTTTTAGAAATTTTTACATTTCTGGAAAGGTCTTGGAATTCTACAGGGGGTACATTCACTGTGTTTTTAATTTAGAAATCATATCATAGCTCATTTGGTCAATTTATAAAAACTGGTCTGTTTTGGTAAAATGGGTCTCTAGGGCACAAATGAAGAGATTTTTCTAAAATTTTTACATTTTGAAAAGCTCTTTATTTTTTGATAGAGGTCTCTTTTCTACATTTTGGGTTTAGGGTCTGAATTCATGTGGTAAAAATTAAATCTGTTGACTAGGTCAAATGCAAAAAAAAAAAAAAATTGTGATGGGTATGCACTTATTTTTCATTGTTCATTGCATGATATGAGTTATCATTTGGATTATTTTCTGGTTATCATTGCTCCTAACAATTGATTTTCATATCTAACCCTAGGGTTTGCATAAGTTGGATATACATTGCATATCTTGTTTGCTTGTTTTCTTGTCTTGTTCATTTGAAGGTGCTCTTGCTTTCATGGAAAATGCTTAAAACAAAGCGTTGGACTTAAGGTACTTTGTTCTATCTCTACAATATTTGGATTTTGGGATTAAAATTGAACCTCTCATGTGTTTGGCTTGAGTGTTTACATGCTTTCATAGAACACATTTCAATTGATACTCTTAATGAAAAATGAATGAACATAGATTTGCTTTCATACAAGTTTGTGTAAGTGAATGCTTGTGTTTAAACCTTGAGTAATTCTTGGTTCCAATATCAAATATCTCATTGAGTGATTGAGGGCATGGATTCATTCTATGTTTACATAGGGAGTTAAATGCACCACTTTGTGGACTCACTCTATGTTTGCTTGAAAAGTTAAATATTTCATTGATTCAACCCTTTGTCATTTGTGAGTAGTATTGATAAGCAACTTTAGATTACTTGTGATTGATCTAGATTGCTATTTTGGGTTATTGGACTCACTAATTCATTGGCCCCTCATTTCTACCCTGTGGTTGCAAGATCAACGCCACATTAAAGGGGAGGGGTCTACAAGAAAGAAGTGTTAATTACTCCACTAGGCAACCCTTTTGTGCTTTTTGGAACTCACTTGTTTTCTAAAGTGTGGACTCACTTTGAGTTGATGGGAGGAGTTAAATGTTCCACTTTTGGGCTCACTTTGAGTTGGTGTGAAGAGTTAAATGTTTCACTTTTGGACTCACTTTGAGTTGGTGTGAAGAGTTAAATGTTCCACTTTTGGACTAGCTTCACATTATCTTAAAGGGTTAAATGTTCCACTTTTGGGCTCGCTTCGCATTCTCTTGAAGGGTTAAGTGTCCCACTTTTGGACTAACTTCACATTTACTTGAAGAGTTAAGTGTTCCACCTTTAGTGCTCTAAATACTTTTGATAGTGAATTACTTAGTTTTTATTTCTAGAAGGCCTGCTTGGGGACACACCACCTCAAGGGACGACCTTAACTCCTGTGTTCCAGTGGAGTATAAATATCAGGAGGTGAATCCAAAGACACCTCTCTTGGGAATTGAGTTTGATATCACTCTTGGCTAAGCCTTAAAGAACTTTATACCTTTAAGAAGTGAAAGAGGAGATTTGGGTTACCGTCTCCCCTCGGCTGTGTGATTTTGGATTCTTCTCATCTACAGATTTGGGTCTCACGTACCTTGCGTATATCGAGGACTCCTTTTAGAAAGCCATGTGTATCCTTGTAGACAACTTGTTAAGGTGTTGTTGTGTTCTATGTGCCAGCTAAAACATTTTCAAGAACATACACAAGTAGAACCTTTAAGGAGTAGAAATACTAAGTCACTATCTCTGTTCATGTGCAAGGTTGCTTTGTCCCTTGCCCATTGCTTGAAGACTGTTTGCTTGAACTCCCTAGTTGCTGTTCTATGTGCTTGATCATCATTGTGAAATCCTTTGAAAAATCTAATTGGAATACTGAAACTGAGTTCTGTCCTAGTGGGTTCTCCTTAGAAGCTTGGTCTTCCTTGGTCAGTCCAGATCTCAGATCCTAGGTGCTGTCATGTTGCTCAACATCTCAATGAATGTTATGGTATCAATTGCACAAGATGACTCTTAGTCTTCTTCTTTCCTTTCCATTTCTCATGTTCTTCTGAAGTCTTCTATTCCCATGGGAAATTCTTCTTTTTCTTGATTTTTTTTCCTCTTACTATCTAGTCTACTTTCTTCTATTCATTTATTCATTTCTTCCATGATTGATTCCTTCTTTTCTACAACCATGAATTTCAACTATCTTGTTAAGGAACCTCTCTTGAGAATAGATGATCTTGAACTCATTGCTCAATTTGAAAAGTATCTTTATTCCTCCAATAGTCTTTCCAAATATCTCATGGGTGATAAACTTATGGCAAAAATAAAGGAAAAGATGATTAAATCAGATGCCTTTGTTAGGATCATAGACATGATCATATCACAACCTCCTTCTTCTAAAAATTCTTCATCATCTAAGTTTTCTCATTCTTCCTCATCTTCCAATTCTTACCATGACTCTTCTAAACATTATTCACATTCTTCATTATCCAAGTCTTCTTCTTCCACGAAGTCTTTAATTTCCTCTTCTTCACGATCTCATTCTTCTTCTACTTCTTCAAAGAGTCTTACTTCTCTTCACAAGACATACCATAATGAGCAACGTGATAGTCCTTATGATACCTCTTCCATGAAGAGTGATGCACCCACCTATGATGACTATGATGACTATGATGATGGACAATGTAGTGATACCTATGACACCTCGATTCCTAAGAGTCCTCCTAGTCATTTCCTTATGCTTACTGGAAATGGGTCCTCATATTGGAAAGATCGTGATGGTGATCCATATGATTCAGATTTTGAAAGAAACTTTGATGAGTTTTGTGAACAATACCTTGATTATATTCCAGCTACTACTATTGAGGAATATAAAATGCACCGTGCTGATTTCAAACATCAAAAGAATCTCTCCTCTAAAAGTTCTCATGATGAAAATAAAGGTTGTGCTCTCAAGCAAGATCATATTAATGTTGAAACTTTGTCTTGTGATGGTTCCCTTCCATCTCCTAATTCCTCCAATACCCACACACTTCCTCAAGCTTCTGAGTCTTCCAAATCTTTCATAAATCTTTCATCCAACAAAGATCCTAAGGCTTTTCATGCGGTTCCCTATAGTTATTATCAAGGGCCACTTCTTAAAGATACTCAAGCTAACTTTCACTTGGCTGCAAATACTTTCAATAATGCTAAACCTAAAGATCCTAAGCCTTTAAATGCTATAATGCTTATTCCAAAGTCACCATCTCCTCCAAAGTCTTCCATACAATTCCAACATGCTTCCTTGTCTGTAGAAGTGGCTCCATGTCAAGAGGACCCTAAAAATGATAAAGAAAAAAATATAAATAAAGATCAAGATCAGGAACCCTCCATATCGTCCAATTCTCTTCATGATGTATCTCCTCCATTTCATGGTTCTTTTGATCCTCTACGCTCTTTCACATTCATTCCACCATCTCCTAAGCAAGATCAAGCTACTACTTACATCATTGAGCTTATTGATAATCAAAATAACCTTACTACACTTGCGATTTCCAAAGATGATACTTCCATTAAGGTTATTAAAAATGGTGTTGCTACTTCTAATGTTGAGCCTATTGAAGATCCAGAAAAAAATGACATGCTTATGCTATCCAAAGCTACTTGTCAAGATCAAAGTCTTCCATCTTCTTGTTCTACCACTCCATGTTCACTTTCACTTTCTACTCTTCCTAAGTCTTTGCAAGCTCCAAATAATCCTATCAAAGAAGTTGCTCATATTCAAAATGTTCATGATCCTATTGCAAATCCTAATGCTCACTCTAAAGATGCTGATGTTCTTGGTTGTCATATAGATGCTGATGAACTTATTGATTATCCTTTTGCATCTTCCACGTCCATCCTTGGACTTCCTCCACCAATACCAAAGGCTTCATGTCTTCCTTCCATCTTGGGCCCTTATGTCCCTTCACTTTCCCCTCCTAACTCTCGTAATTCTCCATCCATCTTGGGTCCTTATGTCCCTCCATATCCTATCTTTCTTCAAGATCAACATAGATGCATACCCTTGAATCCTTTTCATCCACCCACTCATCTAAACCAGTCATATCCTCTTTCTTCTTCCACAAGTCCCAAGTCTTTTGGAAGTAACTTGAATGTTCAATACAAGAAAAAGAAGCAATACACAAATCTTTCAAAAAAGGAAGATCACCATGTCTCCTCTAATCGACATGGGGGCATAAAGTCAAAAGAGATATCTAAGAAGAAAACTACAAGACAAGTATGGGTTCCAAAATCCATCATTGAAGATATTCTGTCTAAATCATCAAAAAGAAATGAAAAGCCTACGGCTATATGGATTCCAAAGTCTCTCTTAAGAGAGTCTTATATTGAACAACAAGTAAAGTTGACATTCAAGCTTCCAAAGGCTTCCACTTCATCTTCTTCCAAAAACATTCTTCCATTCCATGCGCCCGAACCACAACCCCTGCTAAATATTCACCATATTCCTTCTCGTATTCCTTCACTCACATTTCCTCCACCCTCTCACCACCCTTCAAGGTGTGTGTTGATATTGATCTTGCCTTCTTTTTCATCTACCCTTTCACAATCCTTCAATTCATTATCCTTCTACCTTCTATCATTTTTCCTCATTTACCTATTCCTCCTATCTTCCAACCTCACTCGCTTTACATAAAACTTTATCCTCCATTTTTCTCCTCCATCTTCCTTTCCCTATCAACATCTTTGAGCATATCATTTTGAATCCTTGGCATATTATGGTTTATCCTTTCAAGGAGCATTATCTAAAAAGCTTGCCTTCTTCCAAAAAATTAAAAAAATTTTTTAAAAAAAATAGAAATGAAAAAAAAAAAAAAAATGAAAAAATAAAAAAATTGAAAATGTGCCATGGTGAAAATCTGAAAATAGGCACCTTGGTAGCAAAAGTAAAGAGAAATAAATTCATCCTATGGTGAAAACCACTCCCTTGTGGCACCTTGGATAAGTACCGTGATGAAAACTTGGTAATCAGGCATCATGCGTAGTTCTTCTACATGTTTCATCCATTTCATCCATTCCATCTTTGATCTTGACAATGTTGACCTATACACGAACATTTGGCTATTTTGTGAGCTATCTTATGATGATCTTGCTTTAATTTCATTTATTTTCCTCCATTCATTCTAGCCTTTCGCTATCATTTTCCCCCTTGGTCTTGATCTAATAAAAAAGAGTAAAAAATGATGATATGAAGCCTCTTGACATGTCTACTCCTTTGGACTGCATCCCTTCCTTCTCTTACATTGTGCTTTTGTGGCTTATCCCATGCTGGCCTTTCATTGCTTGTCTGAATATGCTTTTCATGACAATTTTTCCCTAGCTTGGGTACTCTTGAGGATTTTTCCTTTGAGGATTTATTCCCTTCATTCTCCTTCATTCTCTTGTCTTACATCTCTTCCACTAGCTTGCTTATCCATCTTGTCCTCCACATTGCTAGATATTGGGATTACATGATGTGATTTTGCTTGGGAGTTTGATGCCTATTTTGTTTGGGGGCATCCTTTGTACATATTTTATGATCCTGAAAAAATACCAAAAAAATTGATATATGATGCTGAAAAAATCCTTAAAAGCATATAAAGTCCTGAAAAAATACAAAAAAATCAAAAAATTTAAAAATTCAAAAAAAATTTGAAAATGTGCCATGGTGAAAACTTGGAAACAGGCACCTTGGTAGCAAAATTACAAAAAATTCAGAAAAAAAAAAAAATTTGCAATAAATCCAAGTGGTGAAAACCTGGAAACAGGCGCTACTTGAGGCCTTTGCACCCCTATTTGTTAGCATGTGTCCTTGACACTTAGCCACTTTCCATCATGCCTTGACCTTATTTGACTTGGTCTGGAATTGGTCTTTATCTTTGTCTAGGGGGCATAACTGTTCACATTGGTCTTTTAGGTGCTTTTGTCTCTTGGGGCATTTCACAACAGGTGTTTTTCAACACCACCCTAAATAGTGTTTCTCAACACTACCCTTGCGTCGAGTGTTTCTTAACACTTATCAAATGTCTTACCCTACAATCTAGTATGATGTGATATTTCTCATTTACAGATGCGATAATCAGAGTTTGACTCTATGACCAACACACACGCACTTAAACAATCAACTTGTTGAGATATGTTGACTTTATTTTTCTTTGTGTATTGTCTATGAAGATTTCTTTGATGAGTGGTCTCTCCTTGAGAAGTTTTTGATGATGCATAGCTAGAAGATTGAGGGTATGAGAACATGTTTTCTTTCTTTATCTTCTTGTGGGTATATTTCGTTGATCCTAACTGTCATGAGCATTTATGCTGGTCTTACTTGACACTAGGGATTGACAAGGTATTATCCTTGACTATTTTGCAAGTGCATGCTTCTAGTTATCCTGACTTTCATGTGTCTTGATACAAGCATAATCTCGCCATATCAAACTTAGGTAATCTCACTGCATTAGTCATCTTGACCTCCATGTCTTTGATGTCTAGGTGGGATTTCCACATTTCTATCTGATAAAGATCATATTCATATCCACATAGTTATGCTAGTGTGCATTGTATGATTTTACGACGCTACCAATAACGCTCGATGATGATAATTAGATGTCTATAAGTGTTGTGACCTTGCAAGTCAACCACTTTCATAGTAGTTTGCATTCTTAGGTTCATCATAGTTTAGTTTTCGCATCTTGCATATAGAGAGAGCCCTCCTTTTTATCATATACGGACTAGTTGGTCAACTGTGCTCATCTTTTGATTCTTCTTGATCATATCTTTCATTTCTGGTCTTTCATATCACATCATTTTCTATCCATTTTCGGACTCGAAATCAAAATCTGAGTCACGTTTCCAAGTTTTCTCATTCTTCTATGTAGTTGACTGACCTTTTGAGGCATAATTCTTCGATCTTTGATAGAATTTCTTCCTTTTCATGTCTTTCAAACTTCTAGTCTTTCATTCACCCCTTTCGCTTCCTTATTATGCTCCATCCTTTGATTATGATTTATTATGACTTGATCAAGTTTATCAGTTTGTTGTTCTCCTTTATCTGATTTCGATTTCGATTCCGAGGGGGCAGTACCTATCAGCTTTAATCTTTGATTCAGCTTTATCATTCAACTCAGCTTGAGATTATTATTTTTTAGACCTGATTATCACCTAGCAGCGATGGTGGTGATTTTGTCTTTCAATTTTTATCTCCTATTTTTAAGACTTGATTATTGCCTAGCAGTGGTGGTGATAGTTTTGTCTAAGGCTTGATTTGCACCTAGCAGCGACGATGTTGGTCTTGTCTTTTAGCTTTTTGCTTATTTTTGTCCTGATGTGTTCCCAAAATGAACACACATCTGAGTTATTTTGTGATCCCAAATTGATCTCACATTTCAATTCTTCTTTGACTGCATGTGATCTCAAATTGATCTCACATTAGTCAAAGAGGGGCAAATGTATGCACCCTAAAATGGTCGCCTAGACTTTGGGCCCCATTTCTGCAATTTATCAAATCCTTGAATCAATATTTTCAAAAATCAACAATATCAATTATATCAATTTCCTTGATCAAATCATAATCAATTCAATATTTCCTAAGGTTTGAGCCTTATTTAATTTAAAAGAGAAAGAAATAAAAATAAAAATAAAAATCTTATTTAATTAAGAGAACATGCTCTCTTTTAATTAAATAATAAAATCATTTTATCCTAAGCCTTTATTTAATTAAAAGGAATTTCCTCCCCTTTTATTTAAATAAAAAATCTCCACTTTTCTTCTTATCTTATGTTGCACAAATAAAGCATTTAATTCTTATTTATAAAGAAAAATAAAAGAAAAAATAAAAGAAAAGTACTTTTTGTCTCACATGGACATAAAGTAAATGTTCAACATAAAGTAAATGCTTCTAATTTTCTTATTGGAGGATATTTGTGCACAAGGATCAAGCTTCCATTTTTCTCCATCGTTGATTAAGTCTTTTGCCTCTTAATCTCGATCGTCCATTGATTTCTCATTGTCTATAAAAGAAGAGCTCTCTTTTTCATTTTGCATACACTTGAATTTTATGCTATTGTTATGCTACAAGTTTTCTAAGTTGTCTTGAAGCTTTTGGAGATATTCTTACATCAAGTTTTGAAGATTTGGAGCATCATTGACATTCATCTTGCATCTACATCACATCTTAGCTTGCATCATAGTTGCATAATCATGGTATTATTTCCTTTCATATTTTAGATTAATCTCACATAGTCTAATTAGAGGGTTTGTAACTCTTTCATTTCCATTGTCATAACCTAATTTGCATACTTACATGCTCATCTTAAATTAATTTTGCATTGCATTGCATTCATTTGGTTTCATTGGAGATATTGGTATTTTTGCCCTTGTTTTCATTGTGAATCTCTCATTGTATGGTTGACTAGCAAGGTCATGAGTTTATAGCTCTAGCTGAGAGCAATTTTATAAATCTTGCAACTTCATGCATAAAGAGCTATGGATCGATTTGTGAGGGCTCATTATTGAGTTTTCTTGCATGTAAAGATTCATAGAAGTGTGGTCATATTTTCACCATACAGAGAGAAAAGTTATTAAAGGAAAAGCTATTGCAGATCAACTGGCAGAAGCTCCTCTCAAAGATCATCAACCATTGAAAATTGAATTTCCAGATGAGTCCATAATGCTTCTTACACATCAAACATGGAATATGTTATTTGATGACTCATTTACCCAGCAGGGGTCGAGCGCCGGAATACTATTTGTCACACCATAATGATACTCTCTACCAAAGGCATATAAGATGTTGTTCCCTTGCACAAATAGCATCGCTGAATATGAAGCTTTAATCAATGGTATGAAGATAACCATTGAATGGCATGTGGATGAAGTTAAGGTCTTTGGAGACTCCCAGTTGGTCGCCATTCAAGTTAATGATGTCTATCAAACAAAGGATGAAAATTTGGTGCCTTATAAATGAATGGTTGATGATCTGAAAAAAAAGTACTTTGCACACATTTCTTTTCAGCAGATTCCAAGAGAGGATAATAAAGTAGTTGATGCCATGGCAACTCTTGCCTCCATGCTACAAATGCCAGAAAATGACTTCAAACATGAATTCCTAGTGGAGACATTACGCTACCTAGCCTACAATACCCCTGAATCCAAGATGATTTGTTCAGTCATTGGGCATGATTCATCTCACTACCATCATATTTACTCCTACCTCTGGGACCAAATTACCCCAGACACTTATACCCAGAATGAAAAAATGTCATCTAATCCACAGTGCTTCATGATATGTCATAGTAGCTAATGACTTGTATAGGAGAGGTCTAGACGGTACCCTCCTTAGGTGTCTAGAGCCCGACGAATCCAAACGTGTGTTAGCTAAGGTGCATGAAGGCATCTGTGGTTCTCATTCGAGCAGTCTGACATTAGCTCGTAAACTTATTAGAGTTGGTTACTACTGGCCAAAAATGGAAAATGATGCTATACAGTACGCCAAGTCTTGTAAACAATGTTAGCTTCATGAAAATTTGATCCACGCTCCTGCCAAGGAGCTCATTCCATTCATCAGTTTTTGGCCGTTTCAGCAATGGGCCTTTGATTTGGTGGGTCATATACATCTATCTTCCTCTAAAGGGCACAAGTTCATTATCATAGCTACAAAATTATTTTACCAAATGGTTCGAGGCAGTGCCTCTAACCATAGCTGATGGCAAGTCTGTAGCAAGGTTCATAATGAATTACATCATATGTTGATATGGTGTACCCTCCTCCATAATCACTGAAAATGGGGGGAAATTCAAGAACAAGGATCTAAAATAGTTGTGTACTAAGTTTAGAATCATTCAACATTAGTCATCAATCTATTATCCCTAGGGTAATGGACAGGCAGAAGCTTCCAACAAGATAATTCTCAAGATCTTGCACAGAACAGTTCACAAATCTGGTAGAGATTGGCACCTCTAGATTAATCTCGCTTTATGGGCCTATAGAAGAAGCATTCAAACACCAACAGGGGCCATGCCCTTTGGCTTAGTTTATGGTGCAGATGTTGTGTTTCCTAATGAGGTCAAGATTCCTATATTGTGAGTCTCTATGAAGAACCTCATTACTGATGAAGACATTAGAATATCTCGGCTGCAAGAGCTAGAGTTATTGGATGAATGTCGGCAAGTGGCGTTCAATCATCTAAGAGCATAATAGAAAAGAATGTCTAAGAGCTATAATAAGAAAGTCAGACCAAGGGAATTCCAAGTGGGTGATCTCATCTTGAGAGAAAACCCCAAGAATCAACAACAACGAATACAGAAAGGAAAGTTTGAACCAAACTCACTCAGTCCATACATTATCACTGCAGCATTTGGGTCTAGTGCTTATCAACTATCTACTACTAAAGAAGAAGAACTCAAAGAGCCAATCAATGCTCTGAACCTGAAAAGATTCTATAGCTGAGACATTCTTTGTATGCTCATGTACATACTTTATTCTGAAAAAATCCTTAAAATTGCAAAATGTCCTAAAAAAAAATGATCATCTTAGTGAAAACCTGGTAAACAGATGCTTTGATGTATCTATTATCTTGGTGAAAACTTGGTAAACAGGTGGCTTGATAATAATAATAAAAATACAAAAAAATTTGAAAATTCAAAAATAAAAAAAAATAAAAAAAGAGAAAAGTACAAAAAAAAATTGAAAAAAGAAAAAATTTACCATTGATGAAAACCTGGTAAACAGACATCATGGTAGCAAAAATAGAATCTCTGCCAAGATGGTGAAAACCTGGTAAATAGGCGCCTCTTTTTCCCTAATGCTATACCAATTGTGGCACCACTTGGCTCTTTCTTTCCTGCTTTAGTTTACTTTCTTATTTCCTGCTTTAGTTTGTTTCCTGGTTTAGTTTGCTAGCTCATGCACTTGCTTTTAGTTACTTTCAAGATTATGCTCGACTCTACATGGATTGAAACTGATCACACTTGGGGGCACCTTCCTGGTCTAGGGGGGCTTTGTCCTATCATTTTTGGAGGATTTTCTTGCATCGGTCACCAGTGGTTCTCATTGTGTCTGCCTACTGATGCTTAGCTACTTTTGAGATTTCTCTCCTTGAGGATCTCTCATGCATTGGTCACCAATGGTTCTCATTATGCCTGCCTACTGATACCTAGCTATTGCTCAGATCTCTCTTCTTGAGGATCCCTCATACATCAGTCACCAGTGGTTCTCACTACATCTTCCTGCTGATGTTTCGTTCACTCTTAGATCTCTCTCCTTGAGGATCTCTTGTATCAGTCACCAGTGGTTCTCACTGCATTTTCCTGCTGATACTTATTTAGTACTCTGATACTTCCTTGAGACTATCTCTTGCATCAGTCACCAGTGGTCCTCACTATGTTTGCCTACTATCATCATCCTATTGCGACTTCTCACGTTGTATACTTTCGATCTGACATGAATTCGCTTAAACTAAAAATTGAAAACTAGATTTGAAACTCTCTGAAGTGTGCTAAGCTTTTCTTTTGTGTGTTTGTCTTTTCACTTTATCATTCCTCCTCGAGCAACTTAAAGACGTCTCTCTTGACCGAGAGAAGCGAAGACTGGGGGCATGATATTTCCTTTGCTTTTTGTTTGTTGATTTAGTTCCAATGATCCAATGAATCTATATAAGAGGGGTGTCCACTATGAGATTCTTCATCACGTGTTGGATGGCCATGTGTACCTTGACTCCTTTTATATGGAAACTTTGGTGAGGTTGGTTCTTCTCCTTGTCTGTTTGAGTGACTTCTTTCTACTATAAGTGAAATTGCAAATGCTCTTCCTGTGAAGTGAATGTAAGGGTCACTGCAAGCACCTTGATATGCTTATCATTCACTTAGCAAAAGGAGAAACTCTTGTGTGTCTGGTGTGTTTGTACACAAGCAACATTCAGGTCATTCTAGCAACTATGCTTTAATGCTAATGTTAACTTGCTAAATCAAAAGGAATGGGTGTTCAGATCATTCTGGCTTCTTATGCCTTAATGCTTACACCTCATTCCGACAAATCTAAGACTAATGTCATATTCATATTCTCATGATTTCAATGTCAGTGAGGGTTGTATGGCATCCTATGAACATCCATTACTAAAAACTCTATGATGATAATATGATGAGTCCAACAACCAAGTCCTAGGGTTTGCATCTAGCTTAGGCTTGCATTTTCACTCTAGGCTTGCATTGAGATGATGTTTTGGTGCTCTCTTTATTGTCTTCTCAATCTATTCATCAAAGGTTCTCATCTTTTGTCCCGGGTTCATCTTGGCTGCACAAGTGTCTGGTCCTCGTTCTTGATCTTCGAACATTCTTTTGGTTATTACCTGACATGTATTACATGAGATGATTAGTATCATATACATTGCATTTCCATTTGCATCCATAAATTGCATTTACATACATTCTACATCTACACATTCATATACATGTGCATTCATTATAAGAATAAATCAAATCATACATTACATTTATCTATCATTACATTTCACATTACATACATAAAACATGTGCATATTCATCTGCATATCATAAAGGAACCATGTCAATCTCATTTACATTTTCATACATAATCTCATACCTATCTATGCATACATCTAGTCATATAGAAAACCTCTCATAAAGCATAAATATCCAAAGCAATATATACACAAGTACAATGATATCAAAATGACAATCTCATATATATATCTCAGTCGATTAATGTCAATGTACATCAAAAGAATGGTACTACTCAACCACAATATCAAAAATGGGCTACAATGTATATCAAGATGAGTCTAGCTCTGCCCATCACCACCTGCTAGAGGTGGAGGAGGTGGACCCTACGGTGGTGCTTGAGGAGGGACCTGCAATGGTGGTCCCTGTGGAACTACTCATGCCCCAGCATACTCTAAAAATGGTGGCACCTGCTCTACTAGATCTGGAACTACTCCCACATATGCCGCATAATAGTAGGCTAATTAAGTAGCCTCATACCTGGTCTCCAGCTGAGACCTAGCAAGTGCCTCCTGGAGCCCTCTGATCTCTCAATCTCACTCAACTACTTAGGTCTCCTGGACGATGACATGTGTATGGAATTCATCTCTCTCCCTCTGCACCTACCTGATCCTCTCTCGGCTCTTCCTGAGAGCCTCCTGTAGCTGTGTAACCTTAGGTGGCCCCTGTGCGGCCTAATCCTGCATATTGATATCATCTCCCTATGTCCCCTTATCAGGAGGTGACTGCTAAGAGGTGTCACTTGTCCTCTATCTCATGGAACTTTGCTAGATCCCACTATTGCCAGCACTTGCATCTAAGCCCATAGTCCTAGGAGGAATAGGAGTCTGCCCACTCCTCGGTCTCAGTACCCTCTGTTGTTGTCTAGGCTGTTGTTGGGAAACCTGTTGTTATGTTGGTACCTATTATTGTTGTATAGGCTGCTATTGTAAACCTATTGTACCCACTGGCCCATGCCAACAGGATCTATAAACCTGGGGTAGGGGTGTGCCAGCATGTGATCCCTGTATGCAAGCATCACCCTTACATTAGTGACATCTTCCATGTAATCCCACTAAGGTGGTGGTATCCATGCCTCTATCATGCACCTCCCCTGGTCTAGTCTGGGCTACCAGCCCTTCTTCATCTCATCAATGAATCGAGCATATGTGCAGTACTCCTAGGAGACATCCTGGGATCTCCCAAAGTGTTGTAGCACGCGTATGATCTGGAAGCACTCAATGATAGATATGGTGCATCCAGTTAGTGGACGCGAGAAGAACATATGGGGGAGCTCATGCCAAGCATCATCCCAAACCTCTATGGCTACCCATGGTCTCCATATGACTGCTGCCATGTCATCCAACTACCCTCGCCACTGCTTTGTCTTACCCAACACTGGCTGAGTCATGGGGCCTGCATACCTATAAATATAAGGCTCTAGGGGTTGCCTTGTATCATGAAATATCGACCTGCATATAGGGAGATGCTCCCAGGCCCAGATCTGCAAAGTAAAGACTCCTATGGCCATGTTCTGTGCACTACGATACATGATCTTGTGCATCTCGTGGTACATCTACGCGAGCATACACTTGCCCCATTCGAATCGCACTGGTGGCTCCTCTAGCATCCACTCCAATGTGTGTCCCCAAATAAACTCCAGTCCATGCTACCCCCAATCTAGCATCTGATAACAACTCAGGAAATATGGCTAAGACCACCACCAATCTATGCCCAGCTCCATACTGATTGATCAGCTCGTCCCATGAGATGGCTCGGCCCATCACTAAATCATCCTAGAAAATGGCCCTCAATTCCAGTGTGCCCGCCCTCGACTGAATGTCATACTCCATGTGGGCACCTAGGAATGGTATCCTTAGTATCCTGTATATATCTTCAAGGGTGATTGTCATCTCCCCCATTGGCAAGTGAAAGGTATTCATCTCCGAGTGGAAACGCTCAACTAGTGCACCTAGTAATCCGTGATTCACCCAAATGTCGAGTAGATCACATAGATATGTCAATCCTAGCCCATCGATGTGGGCACCCTCAACATCGGTCAATCTCCATACTAACTCCTCAATGACTAGATGGTGGGACCAGAATGTAGCATCTGGGAAGTCAACCTACAAAGCAAGCGATGACACTCAATCACTATCTCAATCATGCTGGCTTTTCAAAGCAATAATAGCAAGTAAGGCTATGGATCTATCCTAAACACAACTCTTGGATGCTCTAATTGGCTGATTCTATGCAAAACTGGATGAAGACTCTACAACATTGCAATAGCTTCTCATGTGAGATTTTCTCTAGCGCATGAGATAGGATCTCATCTCGCGCGAGAGTTCATCATTGGGGATGAAATCTCACACGGCATCACCTAGCGCCTTGCACGAGCTTGCAGAGAAGCTCCATGCGAGAAAGCCCTAACCTTCATGAGGAAACCATTTCCTCACATGAGGGGCGACTAAGGCCAATGTGAGGAAATTATTTCCTCGTGTGACATTGGAAGAACTAGGCCCTAAAATGCCTAAAATCTAACTTAAATGACCTAAGAAAGCGTTAAAATTTGAAATGCAAGCTTGTTTATCGACTACTCACAGGTGGGTCATAGTTATCCAATCGGTTGTGTTGAAGGGAGCACTCAAATCAATGAAAATGCACTAGCACACCCTCCATCTCTCTCAGAGCTCTCAAATTCGCTAGAAGACAAAGTGAATAATGAATTGAAAATGACCCCTCCGGGCCTTATATAGCTTTTGACCTAATTTTCAAAAGTGCTTCATTTTGTGCAAAAACTTCACCCTTGGCTAAATCAACCGTTCTGAATCCATTTTCAAGATCAAAATCAAAATTTGACACTCCTAGATAGCTCGAAATCACATTTTAAAATTTTGGGACCATCAGGATTAGACGCTTGTGCAGTCAACCTTTTGGTGGCATTTTCTTGCTAGAATCTTATCTCGTCATCATTTTCTCAAGATCTTCAATGTTTTCATCTCTAGTCAAATTTGGTCAACCATGGTCAAACTTGGTCAACAAGACTTCTAAATCACTCTGAATCACTTTTGCATCCTCTCGATGCTTCCTTAATCTATTTTGAGTTCCTTTGGATCTTCGATTTTGTCTATAACTGCAACATTTTGTTGTCAATCATCTTTTTGACATGTCATCTTTCGATTTCACTCCCGAGGGGGCTAGATGATTGCATCATTGAATCTTGTCAAATCCATTCTTGAATTAGTCTAATCTGAATCAAAAAGTCCTCATCGCTTGGGGCATCTCATCACTAGGGGCATCTTTGGGCCTCGCATCTCGTCATCTTGTCATCTATCTATTAGGTATCTAAGCAATCTAACTCGGATCCTTGAGGATCAAGCTCTGTTCTGGAGATGGTTCTCAAAATCTCATTAGGTATTGGGGAAATCTTACCCTAATTCCTAAAAGTCAAGTTCCGTTCTGGAGGTGGCTCTCAAAATCTCTTTTGGACCGTTATCTGGGCAATCTAACTCGAGTCTCAGAGGACTAAGCTTCATTCTAGAGATAGTCCTAAATCGACATCAGTTATCATTTAATCAATAGGTATTGGGGCAATCTAACCCTGATTCCAGTCTTCTCTCAAGTAGTAATTTGACCGTTGTCTTCACAATCTAACTTAGACTTCGAAGAATCTTGCTTCGTTCTAAAGTCAATTATGCATCTCGATCTGATCAGTGTCTTGGCAATCTAACCTGGACTTCCAAGGGTTAAGCTCTATTCTAGAGATAATCCTGAAACCTCATCATTTGTCACATCAGACTATTCCTTGAATCAATGCGCTGCTCGCACATCAATTCAAAGAGGGGCAAAATGTAATACCCCAAAATTGACACCTTCAATTCTAATCAATTTTGGTGCATTTCTTCAAATTTCTACATCATCGAAGTCCTATTGTACTGGGCAATTCTGTCTCCTAATTGACTTTATTTGACTTGGTGTCAAATGCAAAAAACCCTAAATTTGCATTAATCGCACTATATTTAATACCTAAATATTTTGACATTTATTGGCTAAAAATCCTTATGATTAATTAATTTAATTCTAAAGTCCTAGTGCTTTTAAATTAAATTAATTCCACCCCGTTTAGCTAATACACATCAAAGGAATTAAATAATATTTGGTTATTTGAATGGACATCTTTATTTGAATTTAATTATTGAAAATAAATCGAAAAGCCACCCATGTGGCAATATTCATTCATTTAATTAAATAATTCTTTCAATTTGTCTCACCTTCCTCCATGTAGATGAAAAGTTAGTCGTTTCTTTTCAAGAAACTCTTCATCCTTCTCCCAGGCTCTTCTATATTATTAACCTTCTTTTCTTCATTTTAGAGAGACAATTTTTAGAGTATCAAAACTATAGTGGATTTTTGTCTCAACTTTCTCACAATTTCAAAGCTTTTATTGCATAATTAGAGTAATTCTCATTATAGTATAATTGCACTTTCATATTAATTAGTTTGCTTATCATGTTCTAGATTAATTCTCACCTTTCTTTCAAGCTTCATAGATTAAATATGCACTTTCATTCTTATATTACAATTGCATCTTCATCTTAGATTAATTGCAATTTTGATCATTTCAAGCTTTTAAATCCTCCGTTTTAGAGTTGGTCTAATGGTTGTTGGCTCTCGTTCTGAGAGTAAATTCAAACACCCCACCTAAATAGGAGGCATCATGTTAATTCAATCGAGTGTGCGAATTGGACAATTCATGTTCACTTTCATAATTCAATGATTGAGCAATGACTATGTTGTGTCTATGGCTGGATTAGAGGTCCACGTTCAGCTATAAACAGTGACAGGGTCTTTTGAAATGTATTTACATTTTATTGTATCAAGGAATATGTTACAATATTTTTGTGACACAAAACTCTTAAAAGTATCTTCTTACTCCTCTCCTCTCTCCTAACTCATGACTACACCATCAAATAGCAACACCAAAGACCCATTGATGGTTAACTTCCCTATCAACCGCACATAATTAGTTATTATGACTGTTATAATTAGAATTTTGTTTATGTTGGTTGTCTAGTTGACAAAAAGTTGTCAACTTCAAAAATTTCTACCCCTTTTCATTCATATAAACCTTTTAGAAAGGCTATCCTACTTGAGTTTCCCTCCTAAACCCTTGATAATCCCAACTAAGCCTTTGTTTAGGCCTGTTTTGCCATTATAGGCAGATTACACACTTTGGCACTTTTAGTGCTTTTACAACATTTTATTGGCCCTAGTGGCCACATTACATTTATTATAGACCTTATAGGTCTTTTGATCCCTCTACTAGGCTAGGATCAACATAATGACCCTTAATGACCCCACTAGGTGCATTTTGACCTTATAATGCCATTCACCTCCTATTACATGCCTTTATATGTTTAGGCTTATTACAAGAAAAAGAAATAAACTAGGAAGTTTTGGAGATGGAAATATGAACAAAAATAGCAAGAACCTAATCTTGTGCATATTGCACAAGAAACTTAAGTAAAAGCATGAGATTGGTATACAATCAAGAGGAGTACAATGTTTCTATCTGATATCCTTGGTTTGAGATATCTATTTGAAATTTTAATAATTTGGTAGAAACATTCAATGTGTTGATAATATCTTGTCATTCCCTTTAAATCACAATCATGTTAATAGGAGTCATTGTTAGTATATTATGATCCTTCAAAATATAGTGAAGTGACTCTTAGATTAGTGTCTATGATAGAAGAAATACTTAAGATCATTTTAGGTCTATACTAGAGTGATATCTTAGTCTCTCACTTTGATTTGGCAATATATATCTCAAAAAATGGCTTGAGTAGTCATGTGAACATGAAGAAGGATTTTCTACAACTCAAGATCTACAATATGCAAGAAACTTAGAGAAAATATCAGCTATTTTATTAGAGATTGTTGTTATCCTACACTTGTAAATATAATAGTAGCAAGTAGATGGTGAACATTTACAGTGATATTTGAACATGTGAAAATCTTGAACTCATCATTTCACATTGTTGGAACAATGGATATGATATGTGCATTGCTAATGATTATTTGATAGTTTCTCAAATAGTAGAATTGGTTCATGGTTCAAGGATAGTAACTTAAAGATCAAATGACTAGTACTGATTTTGATGTGTGTTTGAGTGAAATTAATGTGTCTGATGCAAGATTGAAGACTTGAAACAAATAGTTTTTGGTATATCCTTAGATAGTTTGCTAGAATTGATTACCTTTTAATAGAAACTTTCCATGTCAAAAATGATAGTGAGTTCTTAGTAAAATCTTGGATTGTGAATATGTGGTTGACAGTGATTAATAGATCTAATAATGGTCGATGCTCCTCATACAATATTCGATTATTTTGGAAAAAATATAGATATAATGTTTTGATAGTGCTATATTATTTGACACATTGGTGATTTCATTTCTGAACATACATCTGATAGTGATTCATTATCTATTGCATTTGCATTTGCAGCTGCATAATTATTTACACAAACATTGAATTAGTGATTGCACATTCAAATAGTTAGTGCATTAACTAGCATTTATGGTACATTTGATGATTGATTTGTATTATCAGTATGACTCTATCCCATGGTATCTTTGGTATTCCAAATGTTGCATTTTTAGTGTGGTTTGTTATATTTTTTCTATAATTAATCTTCAATGATTTACTCCTAATTAGTGGCGTGGTCTCAGGAGGGCATGTTAGAGTCTTATTTTCTTAACACCTTTTTGAGTTATGTGTTATGATGGATAATGTGGTAATTCTTAGATTCAGTTCAGTGCTTAGTTAATTGGAACAATTTGGTTATCAATCTCAAATCAACAAATGGAAATGGTGGAATATACCAGTGACAAGAGGTTTTGATTCCCTTCATATACAATGATTTGATTGATACAAGCTTATTTAATTCACATTATTGATAAAATATGTATCTTTTTTTCATTAGATATTAGTGGCTAATATATCTTTGTCTCTAATAAGTCATTAATGTCTTAACAACTCTCATTAGTAATTCATTAACAACTTGTCACATTCATAGTATATAATTTATTAATGACCTATTCCATATAAGGTTTGTTCATTTCAAGTACTAAGTTGGGAATAAGGAACATTACAAGAATAATCTTTTCCATTACAATCAGTCTGGCAGTTTGAAATAACTACCTTTTAGACCTATTGGTCTCAACATTGATAGTTAATAATTTTAGCATTTTTTTGGAATGATTGATACTTGTGGCATATCATTCTTGATTGAGTTATATATTTACATATTTGTGTTGGAGATTTTCCAGCAAGCCAGTATTGACTATATGTTTGTCATTGATGACAACATATGGAAAGTAGCGTGTGTGGAAGTCTTATGTAATAAGCCTTTTGTATATGTAGCATGAACATGATATCAGTATGATATCAAGGGCACAAAGGTTAACTGCTAGTACAAACAGTTATATAGTAGCTTGTGTCAGTAGTGTTCCTGACAGAGTAACATGTAGTGTTCTATGTATGGTTGTCCGTACAGTTATCATGGAGCCTTGCGCACTTGGATATATGTTGAAGACATATTAGTGATGTTACATTCATGGATGCAGAGTCTGATGATCAATAGAAGTGAAGTTATGCAGTCACCATTCACCAGGAGTAGTTTCCTATGTTTGTTCAGAAGAGCCGACAGAGATTATATTGGTTTTGGAGTTGTGCCTATCATTTGGGTATGTGCCCTTGGATTTAAGCTTAGACAAGAGTTAGTGATGTTCAGTTAAGAGCACATGAAGTAATTCAACTTGAAGTGGAAGATCCAATTGTTTTGGTAGAGCCGACAGTGTGTAGTGTGTGTCTATAATTATCTTATTGGACAGGTCCCAGAATATGTTGCGTGCTTAGTAGAGCCGACTGAATTGTTATTGGAGTTTGTTATGGCTTCTCTAATATGATTTCAAGGTGGTTCTAATAGGTCAACTTGATTATATCATTTAGAGGAAATATATTTATAGACAGTCATTTGTGATTGTTTCGGTGTGGTTCATAGTTGGTGAAGAAGAGTTGAGTTGAGTGTGCAAAGTGTTGAGCCATCAAAAGAAGGTCTATGTGACCAAGTAAAGTATTTGTGCTATACATTGGAATTGATCCAAATAGCAGGTCTAAGCGCAGTTCACCAAGATCCAAATATAGTGTGTATCTGTTAAACAAAAGATTGTAGCCTTCACCCCTTTGAGCAGTGTGCTCTCGGATAGTGCGTCCTCTCCCCTAACAGGGACCATTGTAAAAGAATCCTAACAGGGTCTAACCCTTGACCATGTCTACTATACTAAATATATTGTAAAGCAACTCCTAACATGGTTAAGGATCTTCTAACAAGGATCATAATACACTAGTGCATAATATTAGTGGATGCCAATTCCCATCGGGGTTTTTACCTATTTGGGTTTCCCCGTAACCAAAATATTGGTGTTGTGTTCAAGTGTTATTTCATTGTGTTTATGCTTTATGTTTAAGTATACTTAATTGGATAAATAATTGAAACTTGTAGATAACTAATTCACCCCCCCCCGCCTCTCAGTTATCTCTTGGGACTATTCCTAACAATTGGTATCAGAGCCAAGTGCCTCAGAGAGAAATTTTAACAACTTGAGGTTGATCAGATGGCATACTTTAGGAAAGAAAGTCCTAAGTTTGATGGAGAGAATTATCTTGATTGGAAGAACAAGATGGTGACCCATTTGCAGTGCATTGCTTTTGAAGTTTTTGATGTAACTATCAAAGCAGTCAAGATCCCTTCCTTGGAAGACCTTGAAAAGGATGATGCTACTGATAAGAAAAAGGAATTATTTCATCATAATGCAACAACCAAAGAAGCTCTTATCAATGCCCTATTTGATGGTGAGTTTTTAGAAATAAAAAAGGTAGATACAGCCCATAAAATATGGAAGCACCTAGAAGACATATTTGAAGGAGACAAACAAGAAAAGGATGCATGTAGAAAGACATGGAAGAAAAGATACAATGCATTAGAGATGTTGCTTGAAGAAAATATCAGAGCTTACAACCAAAGAATAAATGAAGCAGTTGCTGGAATCAGAAACAATGGTGGAGAGATTTCAGAGGAGGACATTATGGACAAGTTAATGACTACTCTCACTCCTGAATATAAAAGAAAGATCAACATCCTTGATGAGATCATGCAGCTTACATCAAATTTCAAGAGAGAGACCTTGATCAACAAAATCTCAGCCTTTGAGATTTCAAGATTGAAGACAAAACCTAAAAGTGAGACAGCCTTCAAAGCTACAGTTCATGGTAAGAAATCTGCAAACACTTCTGGTAATTTTGATGATGATGAAGAGAAATCACTAGATGATTTCATTGCTATGATTGAAAAAAGATAAAAGAAAGGAAAATGAAAGTATGAAGGTCAATTTCCATTTAAATGCTTTTCATGTAATAAGATTGGTCACTTTGCATCTAAATGTCCCTTAAGAACTAGAAAGTTCAAGAATGACTACAAGCCTAAATTCTCTAAGGAATGTTATTATGTTGGAGATGGAGTTTTAGATGATGATTTAGCTGAAGAAGAAATAGGATTCATTTCTATCATAGAGAAAATGAACAATAAATCAGATCATGAAGATAAGAAAGAGAGTCAAGAGCTAGCATTGATTTCCCAAGCTGATATAAGGACAGACTGGATTATAGACAATGGTTGTTCACATCACATGACAGGTGATAAAGACAAGTTTGTTCATCTAGACAAATACAATGGTGGCATGGTTAGATTTGGTGATAACACTCCTAAACCCATAATTGGTAGAGGAGCCATCACCTTGGATGGAAAGAATAGTATTGATGATGTTCTCTATGTAGATGGTTGGAAACATAACCTTCTTAGTGTTGGACAGTTACTTGGAAAAGGTTATCAATTGGAGTTCAAAGATGACAAATGCATCATTAACAACAAGGATGGTGTTATGATTGCATCAGGCTCAAAGACTAAAGGTAATGTTTTCCAACTCAATTCAGAAGCAAGTTATTTTGTTGCTAAAGTTGATGACAATTGGTTATGGCATAAAAGACTATGTCATATCAATTTTGATAACATAGTAAAGATAAGCAATGTAAAAGCAGTAAGAGATCTACCTAGCATAGCAAAGCCAGTTGATACTATATGCAGGGAATGTGTGATGGGAAAGCATGTGAGAAATTCATTTAGGAGCAAGCAAAATTCAATAGAGAACAAGTTGGATCTAATTCATACTAACCTATGTGGTCCAACTCAAACAAGATCATACTATGGTGAAAGGTATTTCATTTTGTTTGTTGATGATTATACTAGGATTATGTGGGTTGCATTCTTGAAAGAGAAGTCAGAAGCATTTGAGAAGTTCAAAATATTCAAAGCTAAGGTTGAGAATGAATCTGGACTAAAGATATAATGTTTGAGATCAGATAGAGGAGGAGAATTCACCTCTGACAGATTCTATGAGTACTACGAAGAACATGGCATAAAAAGACATTTAAGTGCACCTAGAACCCCTCAGTAGAATGGAATTGCAGAGAGAAGGAATAGGATCATTCTTGATACAACGCACACCATCATGATTGAAGGAAAGTTGCACACACCTATTGGAGAGATGCAGTCAATACAATAGGCTACACCATCAATAAAATTCAATTGAGGCTAGGCGCTGACAAAACACCATACGAGCTATGGTTTGGTAATGTTCCCACAGTAAAATACTTCAGAATCTTTGGAAGCAAGTGCTACATCAAGAGGGATGAAGTAGTAGGCAAGTTTGTTGCAAGAAGTGATGAAGGTATTTTCCTTGGTTACTCTACTAAAAGTAAAGCTTATAGATGTTTCAATTTAAGATTGAAAAAGATCATTGAAAGTGCTCATGTTAAGATTGATGAAAAGTTTATGGTTCAAGAAAGATATCATGATTACTCACCCATGATTGAAGAAGAACCCAAACCCTCCACTAGTGAGACAGTTATTGAGGAAATGTTTGACAGTATTGATGTGTTATTCAATGACCCCGAGACAAGTGAAGAAGATACTCCTAAGGCTAATGAGTCAGCATCACCTAAGGTTCCAAAGTTTACATTTAGAAACCATTCCAAGAAAGACATCATTGGAGATCAGAGCGACAAAGTCTTAACAAGATCACAGGCAAAGAACTCAGCTAGCAGTGAAGCGGTATGTTTACTATCTTAGATTGAACCTTTAAGTGTTGAAGATGTGTGTAATGATTCAAATTGGCATGATTCTATGAAAGAAGAACTTGATTAGATTGTTAAGAATGACACTTGGGAACTGGTCCCAAGACCTAGTGATAAGAATGTGATTGGAACAAAGTGGATATTCAAAAACAAGATGAATGAAGATGGTACAGTAGTAAGAAATAAAGCAAGGTTAGTATGTAAGGGATATGCGCAAAGAGAAGGCATTGATTATTCTAACACATTTGCACCTGTGAGTAGATTAGAAGCCATTAAGTTGTTTCAAGCCTATGCTACAGTCAAAAAATTCAAAGTATATCAGATGGATGTCAAGTCAGCATTCTTGAATGGAGATTTGAAAGAAGAAGTATACATTGAACAGCCAGAAGGATTCACCTTATCAGACAGACCTGATATGGTATGCAGATTGAAGAAGACCCTTTATGGACTTAAGCAAGCCCCTAGAGCATGGTATGAGAGACTAGATGGATATCTAACAAAGATTAGATTCAAGAAAGGAGCAATAGATTGTAATCTATTCATTAGAGAGACATTTGAAGGTCTATTACTTGTAGCTATATTTGTTGATGACATTATCTTTGGAGGTAATCAAACTAAGTGCAGAATTTGCCAAAGAAATGAAAAATGAGTTTGAGATGAGTATGATTGGTCCTATCAAATACTTTTTGGGACTAAATGTGCAGCAGATAGAAAAATAAATTTTTATTAATCAGTACAAATATGTGAAAGAGATACTGAAGAAATTCAAGATGGATGATTGCAAGCCAGTAGGAACACCTATGATCACTGGATGCAAACTTACAAAAGAATATGACTCACCGGTAGTGGATACAACATTGTACAAATCTATGATTGGTAAACTCATATATCTTACTCAGACTAGACCTGATATTTCCAATGTAGTTGGCATAGTTGGAAGATTTGCAATAGAACCTAAGCAAAGTCACCTCATGGAAATAAAGAGAATATTCAGATACTTGCATGGCACTATAGATTATGGTCTATAGTATCCTAATTCAGAAAATGTTGAGCTTCATGTATACACTAATGCTGATTGGGTAAGATGCGTAGATGATAGAAAGAGTACATTAAGTGGAGCAGTGTTTCTTGGTGATAGACTTGTCACTTGGACAAGCAAGAAACATAATTGTATTTCTTAGTCAACAACAAAAGCAGAGTATGTTGCAGCAGCCCTAAATTATTCTACAATTGTTTGGATCAAGCAAATGATAAAGAAATTTGGTATTTAGATTGATTATCCTATAGTCATTCACTATGATAACACTAGCACTATCAATATGTCTAAGAACCCTGCGATGCATGCAAAGACAAAGCACATTGAGATCAAGTATCACTTCCTAAGAGAGAAAGTAGCAGAGAAAGAAGTCAAGCTAGACTATGTAAGTACTAAAGATCAGTTGGCAGATATATTCACAAAGCCCTTGCCTAAGGATACTTTTGAGTATCTCAGGGAGAAGATGGGAGTAATTCCCTTCCCTGATTTTGCTTAAAAGAAAGAAGCAAAGGCATAAGTCCTCAGGGACTGATGGAAGGTTGACTACTCTACCTTAGGAGTAGTACCGGTGCTTAAAATGAATGGCACCCTTTGCCATTGATGTCAAAGGGGGAGTAATATACAAAGTCATGAAAAATAAAAGGAGTAGTATACTAAGGGGGAGCAATATTCAGTCTCGGAGGCAGTTCAGTTGAGGAAATGGAGAATATTGAAGATTAGTGCAACAAAAGGAGGATTCATCTTTGGGGGAGCTTTTGATGAGGAAATGGAGAATGTTATAAAATTATTTCTCATTGGGTTGGTGGTGGTTTTTCATTCCACATGTTGCCATCAATGCCAAAGGGGGAGATTGTTGGAGATTTGCCAGCAAGTCAGTACTGACTATATGTTTGTCATTGATGACAACATATGGAAAGTAGCATGTGTGGAAGTCTTATGCAGTAAGCCTTTTGTATATGTAGCATGAACATGATATCAACATGATATCATGGGTGCAGAGGTTAACTATTAGTACAGATAGTTATATAGCAACTTGTGTTAGCAGTGTTCCTTACATAGTAACATGCAGTGTTCTGTGTATGGTTGTCCGTACAGTTATCATGGAGCCTTGCACGCTTGGATATATGTTGAAGAAATATTAGTGATGTTACATTCATGGACACAGAGTCTAATGATCAGTAGAAGTGAAGTTATGCAGTCACCATTCACCAGTAGCAATTTCATGTGTTTGTTCAAAAGAGTCGACATAGATTATATTGGTTCTGGAGTTGCGCCTATCATTTGGGTATGCACCCTTGGATTTAAGCTTAGAGAAGAGTTAGTGATGTTCGGTTAAGAGCGTATGAAGTAATTCAGCTTGAGGTGGAAGATCCAGTTGTTTTGGTAGAGCCGATAGTGTGTAGCGTGCGTCTACAATTATCTTATTAGATAGGTCCCAGAATATATTGCGTGCTTAGTAGAGTTGACTGAATTGTTATTGGAGTTTGTTATGGATTCTCTAATATGATTTCAAGGTGGTTCTAACAGGATAACTTGATTATATCATTTAGAGGAAATATATTTATAGACAGTCATTTGTGATTGTTTGAGTGTGGTTCATAGTTGGTGAAGCAGAACAGAGCTAAGTGTGCAAAGTATTGAGCCATCAAAAGAAGATCTATGTGACCAAGTAAAGTATTTGTGCTATACATTGGAACTGATCCAGACAATAGGTCAAAGTGTAGTTCACCAAGATCCAAATATAGTGTGTATCTGTTAAACAAAAGGTTGTAGCCTTCACCCCTTTGAGCAGTGTGCTCTCAGATAGTGTGTCCTCTCCCCTAATAGGGACTATTGTAAAAGACTCCTAATAGGGTCTGACCCTTGACCAGGTCTACTGTACTAAATATATTGTAAAGCAACTCCTAACAGGGTTAAGGATCTTCTAACAAGGATCATAATACACTAGTGCAGAATATTAGTGGGTGTCAATTCCCACCGAGGTTTTTACCTATTTGGGTTTCCCTGTAACCAAAATATTGGTGTTGTGTTCAAGTGTTCTTTCATTGTGTTTATGCTTTATGTTTAAGTATACTTAATTAGATAAAGAATTGAAACTTGTAGATAACTAATTCACCCCCCCCCCCCCCCCCCCCTCTCAATTATCTCTTGGGACTATTCCTAACAATTTGATGCACAATGATGTGACTAGAAATAGAATATGGACAAGTATATTCAAATCCAGATTTAGACCAATATTCACAAGGTAACTTTTTTGATGTATGGCTTACAGAATTCATGATACTCCTATAATGTGAATAGGGTAGTAGTACACAGATCATCTTTAGGATGAGTTTTTCATGCTTATTCAATGACCCTATGATCCATGATTGTATAGTTTACTATACCTTTATGTATCATATATTCACTTTCATTTTGATTTCCTTGCAATATTTTAGTAGTTTCTCCTTTGGCATTATTGTCTAAAGGGGAAGAAAAGTGATACTTTGTAGTGGTTTGATTTTGTGTAAACAATGACATTTTGATGTTGTTGCATTTTTTGGTATTACAATGGCATTTTGATTCAAACAGTGACATTTTGATGCATTCTGAATATTACAATTTCATGAATTGTATTATCAGTGGTCATTGTACATGATTCATTTCAGTGGAACTAAATATTTGATAGTGATACATTTGGTTCTTTTTTGTGCTTTCTTGAACTTTGAGATCCATAATTTTATCTGTGAGCTTCTATGACTTGTGACAGGGAAATTCACGTGCACAATTCAATGACATTTCCATTTTAGGTATACTGTTTTCAGTTGACATTTGTCTTTGATGTTCTTATCATATAAGGTTTGAAATTAATGCCAAAGGGGGAGTTTTTTTGTCTCCTTTGGCATGTTTTTGGCATTAATGTTGAAGGCAATAAGATAGTAACATATTCATTGTAATTTAAATTGGTTTTGAGTTATATTCATGTTCATTGAATGTCCTTATTATGGTCTCCACAGTATAGAGATATTTGATTTTTTATTGACATACTTTGAAATCGATAAGTATACAGGTATATAGGATGCATGGTTTATCTGATACATACATCTTTGACACACTATGATATGATTGATATATTATATCATGTATACTTGATTTGGCATAATATCTAATATATTAGTCAAGAATTACCTAATTCATATTTTCTATGGTGACAATACATTATTGATTATATGTGCATACAAAAGAAAGTTTTGAAAAGGTTTCACTATGAGGTGATAAAGACTTGTCATAGCATGTAACAATCTTGATGTGCTCCTTGAAAAAGTCCTTTTTGATGCACAAAATAAAAGCTTGTGATATGAACATATCCTAAGGCATGGTTAATGGAAGGCATTAATAATAAAAAATCTCATTTTTTGACTTTTTCCACTTGAAGAGGTTTTTCCTCTTTCATATACTAGACCAGTAGGATCACTGAAATGTTTTTTCTTACAAAACATGTCATCCAATGCATTAATACTTTTCTTAAACTTCTTATACTTTTCTAATTGAATCTTTTGATCTTCAAGATATTTCTTTAAAGAAACAACCTCTCCTTCAAGCTTATGATACTCCGCAGTTATTGCATCCAAGTCATATTTTGTGATTTCCATTATCTTCTTAGTTTCCTCAATCTCTATTTTCATATTTAAGACTATGTTATCTGAATCATTAGAAATGTTTCTTAATAGAGAATTATTCTATACACTCTTTTAAAAAAATCAAGTTCATACTCAAAATTTCTACACATTTCTTCTTTTTATTTCGACTTGACTCCCTTTTCTTCTTCAATTCCTTTTCTTTCTTCAATTTGAACCTCCAATTTCTTGGTTTCTATTTTAAGGTTTCTTATCACATCTAGAGAAGAAACACGCTCTCCTTCAAAATAAACTACTCATTCAGGGTTACTAACACACTCTTGTATATCTGATTTATTCATATTTACCATGAATTCATCGAGTTCTATATTAGACATGTTTTCTCCTACAACTTGTGATTTATCATTTTTACTCCTATTCCTCTTTCCCATTGTAAGTACTCCACAAGAAGGAATCCCATAAGTTATTTAAACTTATATACAAGGGTTTGGGTCTGATACCAATTGTTGGAGTATGATACCATTGAGAGGGTGGGGGGTTAATCAATGGTATATCAAATCAAAATGACCTTGACTTAAATTTTTACAACTTTATCAAATGCATGGTTTATTTGATACATACATCTTTGACACACTATGATATGATTGATATATTAGATCATGTATACTTGATTTGGCATAATATCTAATATATTAGTCAAGAATTACCTAATTCAGATTTTCTATGGTGACAAGACATTATTGATTATATGTACATACAAAAGAAAGTTTTGAAAAGGTTTCACTATGAGGTGATAAAGGATTGTCATAGCATGTAACAATATTGATGTTTTCCTTGAAAAAGTCCTTTTTGATGCACAAAATAAAAGCTTGTGATATGAATATATCCTAAGGCATGGTTAATGGAAGGCATTAATAATAAAATGTCTTATTTTTTTACTTTTTTCCACTTGAAGAGGTTTTTCCTCTTTCATATACTAGACCAGTAGGATCACTGAAATGTTTTTGCTTACAAAACATATCATCCAGTGCACTAATACTTTTCTTAAACTTCTTATACTTTTCTAATTGAATCTTTTGATCTTCAAGATATTTCTTTAAAGAAACAACCTCTCCTTCAAGCTTATGACACTCAACAGTTATCACATCCAAGTCATATTTTGTGACTTCCATTATCTTCTTAGTTTCCTCAATCTCTATTTTCATATTTAAGACTATGTTATCTAAATCATTAGAAATGTCTCTTAATAGAGAATTATTCTCTACACTCTTAAAAAAAATCAAGTTCATACTCAAAATTTCTACACATTTCTTCTTGTTATTTCGACTTGACTCCCTTTTCTTCTTCAATTCCTTTTCTTTCTTCAATTTGAACCTCTGGTTTCTTGGTTTCTATTTTAAGGTTTCTAATCACATCTAGAGAAGAAACATGCTCTCCTTCAAAATAAACTACTCATTCAGGGTTACTAACACACTCTTGTATATCTGATTTATTCATATTTACCATGAATACATCCAGTTCTATATTAGACATATTTTCTTCTACAACTTGTGATTTATCATTTTTACTCCTATTCCTCTTTCCCATTGTAGGTACTCCACAAGCAGGAATCCCATAAGTTATTTAAACTTATATACAAGGGTTTGGGTTTGATACCAATTGTTGGAATATGATACCATTGAGAGGGTGGGGGGTTAATCAATGGTATATCAAATCAAAATGACCTTGACTTAAATTTTTACAACTTTATCAAATGCATGGTTTATCTAATATATACATCTTTGACATACTATGATATGATTGATATATTATATCATGTATACTTGATTTGGCATAATATCTAATATATTAGTCAAGAATTACCTAATTCAGATTTTCTATGGTGACACGACATTATTGATTATATGTGCATACAAAAGAAAGTTTTGAAAAGGTTTCACTATGAGGTGATAAAGGCTTGTCATAACATGTAACAATCTTGATGCACTCCTTAGAAAAGTCCTTTTTGATGCACATAATAAAATCTTGTGATATCAACATGTCCTAAGGCATGGTTAATGGAAGGCATTAATAATAAAAAATCTCATTTTTTTACTTTTTTCCACTTGAAGAGGTTTTTCCTCTTTCATATACTAGACCAGTAGGATCATTGAAATGTTTTTGCTTACAAAACATATCATCCAGTGCATTAATACTTTTCTTAAACTTCTTATACTTTTCTAATTGAATCTTTTGATCTTCAAGATATTTCTTTAAAGAAACAACCTCTCCTTCAAGCTTATGACACTCAAAAATTATCACATCCAAGTCATATTTTGTGACTTCCATTATCTTCTTAGTTTCCTCAATCTCTATTTTCATATTTAAGACTATGTTAGTTGAATAATTAGAAATGTCTCTTAATAGATAATTATTCTCTACACTCTTTAAAAAAAATCAAGTTCATACTCAAAATTTATACACATTTCTTCTTTTTATTTCAACTTGACTCCCTTTTCTTCTTCAATTCCTTTTCTCTCTTCAATTTGAACCTCCAGTTTCTTGGTTTCTATTTTAAGGTTTCTAATCACATCTAGAGAAGAAACACGATCTCATTCAAAATAAACTACTCATTCAGGGTTACTAACACACTCTTATATATCTGATTTATTCATATTTACCATGAATTCATCGAGTTCTATATTAGACATGTTTTCTTCTACAACTTGTGATTTATCATTTTTACTCCTATTCCTCTTTCCCATTGTAAGTACTCCACAAGCAAGAATCCCATAAGTTATTTAAACTTATATACAAGGGTTTGGGTCTGATACCAATTGTTGGAGTATGATACCATTGAGAGGGTGGGGGGTTAATCAATGGTATATCAAATCAAAATGACCTTGACTTAAATTTTTACAACTTTATAAAGTGAAAGTTTTAGAGAATTTAGTTATCAAGTATATGTGAGGGTATCTAACATGAATGAACATAAAGACCATAAATTGATCATAGAGGCTATGAAAATTATAGAAACCCAAATGTTGAATTATTCACAAGACTGAAAATTGTAACTTGCAAACCATATTGATCACAAATAATAAGAACACATAATTTTTTCATGAGTGGATCAAAAACCACTCCAGGGGAAGAAAAACTACTCCTAAAGAAAAATCACCTATAGATGGCACCCATAAATCACTATAATATATTAATAGATTTCATAATATATTTTATTTTATTTTTTAAAAACTTAATTTTTTGTCAATTTTTCGACCACCAAAGACTGTACATTCAACAAGAATGCTATACTCTTGATGAATTTTTTGACCATCGATCATCAATATTTCGACAATGATTTCGACTACACTTGGTCGAAAAAGATGAAAGATATGTCAGACATTCTTCCAGATTGAACTGATGATTTCGATGTCGGATCAGTCAAAATTTCAACAACTATAAAGGTCGAATATGCGACAAAAATATATTGTGTCGAATAATCGACGCAGAAAGTTCGACAACAATAATGGTCGTTTGGTCGACTAATTTGCATTGAAAAATTGACTAATCCTCATCGAAAATCAAGCTAAATTTTACTAGTGAAAGCAAAATTGTAATCAAGCCATAATTCAAATTTAATTAAAAATCAAAAGCCATAAAATCAATTAAAATTGAATAAATCAAATGAAATCAATTAATTATGCAATTAATTTAATTAATTGCATAGTTCATTTAAATCAAATCAACCCATTCAAGGGGCACACATGGCTAAACATATTAATTAAATCCTATTTTCCCTCAACCACCAAATGGGAGGAAAATGCATCAACCAATAGGATTTGAGAACCAAGCTCACAAGGATCAAGCTCACATCAAATCTCCACTACCCATAAGGAGAAAGAATCTTGTCCACCCATCTTGTCCTCTTGTCCCAAGCTTTGAGGACAAAATATTTAAATGGTCTCCAAAGGTAGAACCATGGACTTAACCCTAATCAAATTGTGATCAAATTAACTCCACCCCCCTACCCTTGCCAAAATCTATAAAAGCAAGGCATAATTCAAGCAATAATCATCCATAATTTTTGAGAAGCATCAAACCTCTTGCAATTTTAAGCTAGAAAAGGCAAATCTAGGAGCTAATTAGTCTATTTCATTTGGAATTAACTTGTTTTAGCTTACTTTATCATACTTTCTCATATTAGGATTATCACTAGTGAAGGCTTGCTGAGAGCTCTTCATTAGCATCCCTAATCCGAGAGCCATAAAGTTCTCATTTGTCTTTTAAATAGCTTAATTGGATTGCTTTTGTGGTAATTTAGTTCTTACTTTGATTTATTTAAAAAAGCTAACCCTGTGAAGGTACTAATCCTAGTACACACACACACACACACACACACACATATATATATATTAATATTAACATGTATTTATTGATATACCTACTAATGGGCAGACAACAATTACCCTGAAGAACAATTTTAGTAGAAAATATCTACCCCCTTTGAATATTC
>BSBK01005481.1:0-255000 GCA_027943335.1 Chamaecyparis obtusa
CTAGTTTGTAACTCAAGTATTTTTCCTTCCTTCTTCCTATCAACTCACTTAACTCTCAATTAGTTAATTCTTTTATTATTTTTTCTAATTAATTAATTTATTTAATTAAATTATATTTAAGGGTATGTGCAAGATCATGAGGGGCCAAACTATGCCCTTAAGTGGCAATGAAAAATTAGCAAATCAGGGTTTAGTCAACTTGACGTGAAAATTTAAACTAGCTATCAACCTAATATCAAAAAGTTGTAAGAATAGAATCTGTAGAAAATTGAATGAAGTTTCTAAACTACTAGGCTTTTTTGAAAAAAAGTTAGTATGATTGGTGAAAAGTATAGATTTCAATGTAGTAGTACAAAAATTTCTAGAAAAAAATAAGTAGGTGTATGTCTGACCACCTTAATCATAATCAAATGATAATATTTTATTATAAGATTTTATATATAAGTAGTAGACTCATGTCCGGATGTGACACATATTTTTTTGTAATTTTATTCCAAAAAAATAATCAATTATGAATTTTTTGGTACAACATTTTTAGAATAAAAAAACTCGTGTCTGACCACCTTAACTCATTCAAAACTTTACAAAATTCAATTTTATTTTTTTTCCATATAGTAGGTGAAGCATAGAATGTGACGCATTTTTCAAATTTCAAAAATGTTATACCGTCTGAAAGTTATAGTCATTTTTCAATCAGTATATAAATCAACACTTTAGACATAACTCAATTAGAAAATAACTAATAATTACTTATCGAATTCAAAATTTGATAACAATTATATTGATAGAAAGCTGATAATCTCCTTAAGATACCCTTTTTATTTCATCCAATTTGGGTGAAAAAAAAGTTGTCAGCTACATGGTCGAAGTCTGGAACTCAAAGAAACAGGGGGAAAAACACATTTTTGAGACATTTCAATAGTTGACCATGTAGGTTTGGTGCACAAAGCAATACCGAGCCTAATTAGGTACTCGAAAAGGCCGGTAGAATTTTGATTTTTCACTTTTCCCTCCCCTTTCTCCATCCTTCATATGATTATATATATATTAGATTATATCACAATCAAAAACTATATATTATATCAAAAACCATATATTAGATTATATATTATATATATTAAATATTATATAATATACATTTTACAAAAAATATTATTTAATATATTAATATTAAATGTTACATTATATATCATATAATATATATTATTTTATATGTATAATATATATTAATATGTATTTTATAACTATGTATGAAAAGTTGGAAGATTGCAGAAAAATAGTGGATGGCCATTGAAAGAAGCAAAGGAAATCAATCAGCCATTTAAAAAATTCATGGGCGGCCATTGAGGAAGAGAGAGAGTGAGAAGGTGAGAAGGAGAGAGAGAGAGAGAGAGAGAGAGAGAGGAGAGAGAGGAGAGAGAGAGAGAGAGAGAGAGAGAGAGAGAGAGAGAGAGAGTAGGAGAGATAGAGAGAAGGGGAAGGGGAGAGAGTAGGAGAGAGAGAAGGGGAAGGAGAGAGAGTAGGAGAGAGAGAGAAGGGGAAGGGGAGAGAGTAGGAGAGAGATAGGGAAGGGGAAGAGAGAGAGAGAGAGAGAGAGAGAGAGAGAGAGAGAGAGAAGGGGAAGGATAACCAATTCATTACAATATTAATCAGTAAGGAGCAAGGAAAACTTAAATAATATCACAACATGCATTAGAAATCCAAATTCTAGTTACCTAAATTTTAAGCAAAGTGAGTAAGGTCCTGGATAGGGACATTATAGATCCACTCATTGTTTAGTAGATACCTCCAAGAACCCACATAGATGGGAGTAGGTTTGAAGTAAGACTAAGATTGTTTATCGGTTTCAAAAATATTACTGTGTTGTACTTCTAATTAACATCCAATGATTGGATGTGAAATTCACAAATTTTATTATATTACCACTGGTTCTATTTCAAATTCTAGAAAAAATGTATATTTGACATATGTTCATAAATTTCAGTCAACACCATTTTAAAATAACATATCAGTTTATTTTTACACATTGAGAATATCATCAATAGGAATTGAACTGAAATTGACATAGGTCATAGGAAATAAATGCCCCAGCTATTTGTTGTCTTATGCATTTTGAGTTTCTTATTACAATCAGGAGAATAATATTACTCTCCAAATGGTTTTGGATAGTAACATTTGTACTTCCTCTTTACAAATATTTCTTCCCTCATCTTCTTGCTTATTGATGCCGAAAAAGTGAATCTAGGCATTTCTGCCATGTAATGGGAGAAAAATGGTTTCCTAATTGATATGTGTCTAAATAATACATGAAAGAACCTTTTCTTTGATATTTCTCGCTAACCCTTTACAATAGAAAATGTTTACAAAAAATGGCATGCACTTGCATGAGGACATTATATATTACAGAAATCCCGCATAGAAGCAGCTGTCAAGCCACTAAAAAAGTAGTAACTGATAGCAAGTGGGATAATGTAGATGATTTAATAAACCACTATCTTCTTTACTCAAGCAACATCTGGTTCATCTGCTCGATTGGGGCATGCTTGGGGACAGATAGTCTCCATTTAAACTCAACTCTCTAGAAGCAGTTATATTTGTCAGTGGAGGAGATACACCCATTGGATCTGCAATGATTTTATACTCACTAGAATTTCCATTTCTCTTCAATTGGATACTCTTTCCAAATTGCAATCTACCCTTTTACAAATTTGGGAAATCAATGGATCTATTTGTGGACCTCCAAGGTGTTGGTCACCTAAATGAGAACCTTGAGATGAATTAGGAACTTCTCTATGAAAGAGATCACTACCTTGAGAAGCTCTCCACTTGTCAACTGAATTAAAACCTTGGACCATAGATGGCTGCCCTTTGTTGTAAAATGAGGAGTGAGACTGCCTTGCCAAAGGTGGCAATGAACTTACATTTGAGGGATAATGCCCAACATGAGTAACCTGGTTTCCCAAGTCTTGTAAATGCAAGGCCATTGACGAATAGCCATTTCTAATAGAAATATTTGTGGTGCTAGAATGAAGTACATGACAAAATTCTTTGCCTGCTAATGAACCAATTTGAGGCTTCATTTCACATTGCTCTATGGATAATTTCACAACACTTATTACTTCTCTAACTTAATTTTTTGTGTCAGTGTACATGTGCACTGAAGAGCTTCTGTCACTACTTGAGCTACTAGTAGATGGTGAGTACTCATCATCATCATGTGACATAGACTCACACACATATCTTACTTCTTTACTTTGCCACTTTCCCCTTCCTAGCTCTTCCTCCTTATCATGGGTCCAAGAAGCTCTTCCCACTCTTTCCCATTAATATGCAAATAGTTTTTTCTGTAACAGTATTTTCTACATATATTATGATATTGATCCCATTTGATGCACCTTCTCTATTTGATCCATACTTCCTAGGGGTCCTAATACACCTTATCACACGTTAGGACCCCTAAGAAGTCCACATGACCCCTATGGACACATTGGAATGATCAAATGTGTCTTAAGGGGTTCTATGATCCCTTTGGACACACTTGAGCATTAAAATGTGTCAACAGGGGTCATGGAGACTTCCTAGGGGTCCTAGTGCATCTTATCATGTGTTAGGACCCCTAGGAAGTCTGAATGACCCCTATGGACACATTGGAATGCTCAAGTGTGTCTTAAGGGGTCCTACAACCCCTTCAGACACACTTGAGCATTCAAATGTGTCAAAAGGGGTCATGGAGACTTCCTAGGGGTCCTAGTATGCCTTATCACAGATTAGGACCCCTAGGAAGTATGCATGACCCCTATGGACACATTGGAATGCTCAAGTGTGTCTTAAGGGGTCCTACGACCCCTTTGGACACACTTGAGTGTTCAAATGTGTCAAAAGGGGTCATGGGGACTTCCTAGGGGTCCTAGTATGTCTTATCATGCGTTAGGGCCCCTAGGAAGTCCGCATGACCCCTATGGACATATTAGACACATCAAGTGTGTCTTAAGGTGTCCTACGACCCCTTCAGACACATTTGAGCATTGAAATGTGTCAAAAGGGGTCATGGGGACTTCCTAGGGGTCCTAGTATGCCTTATCACATGTTAGGACCCCTAGGAAGTCCCCATAACCCCTATGGACACATTAGAATACTCAAGTGTACCTTAAGGGGTCCTATGACCCCTTCAGACACACTTGAGCATTCAAATGTGTCAAAAGAGGTCATGGGGCCTTCCTAGGGGTCCTAGTATGCCTTATCACGCGTTAGGACCCCTACGAAGTCTGCATGAACCCTAAGGACACATTGGAATTCTCAAGTGTGTCTTAAGGGGTCCTATGACCCCTTCGGACACACTTGAGCATTCAAATAACTCAAAAGGGGTCACAGAGACTTCCTAGGGGTCCTAGTATGCCTTATCACATGTTAGGACTAGTAGGAAGTGCACATGACCCCTATGGACACATTAGACACATCAAGTGTGTCTTAAGGTGTCCTACGACCCCATCAAATACATTTGAGCATTCAAATGTGTCAAAATGGGTCATGGTGACTTCCTAGGGGTCCTAGTATGCCTTATTACATGTTAGGACCCCTATGAAGTCTGCATGACCTCTATGGACACATTAGACACATCAAGTGTGTATTAAGGTGTCCTACGACCCCTACGAACACACTTGAGCATTCAAATGTGTCAAAAGGGGTCATGAGAACTTCCTAGGGGTCCTAGTACACCTTATCACATGTTAACACCCCTAAGAAGTCCCCATGAACCCTATGGACACATTGGAATGCTCAAGTGTATCTTAAGGGGTCCTACGACTGCTTTGGACACACTTAAGCATTCAAATGTGTCAAAAGGGGTCATGGAGACTTCTTAGGGGTCCTAGTATGCCTTATCATGCGTTAGGACCCCTAGGAAGTCTGCATGACCCCTATGGACACATTAGAATGCTCAAGTGTGTCTTAAGGGGTCCAACGACCCCTTCAGACACACTTGAGCATTCAAATATGTCAAAAGGGGTCATGGGGGCTTCCTAGGGGTCTTAGTACACCTTATCACACATTAGGACCCCTAGGAAGTCCCCATGACCTATATGGACACATTGGAATGCTCAAGTGTGTCTTAAGGGGTCCTACGACCCCTTCGAACACACTTGAGAATTCGAATGTGTCAAAAGGGGTCATGGGGACTTCCAAGGGGTCCTAGTATGCCTTATCACGCATTACGACCCCAAGGAAGTCTGCAGGACCCCTATGGACACATTGGAATGCTCAAATGTGTCTTAAGGGGTCCTACAACCCCTTCAGACACACTTGACTATTCAAATGTGTCAAAAGGGGTCATGGAGACTTCCTAGGGGTCCTAGTATGCCTTATCAGGTGTTAGGACCCCTAGGAAGTCTGATTGACCCCTATGGACACATTAGACACATCAAGTGTGTCTTAAGGTGTCCTACAACCTTTTGGACACATTTGAGTGTTGAAATGTGTCAAAAGGGATCATGGAGACTTCCTAGGGGTCCTAGTATTCCTTATCATGTGTTAGGACCCCTAGGAAGTCTGCATGACCCCTATTGACACATTAGACACATCAAGTGTGTCTTAAGGTGTCCTAACGGACCCTTCTGACACACTTGAGCATTCAAATGTGTCAAAAGGGGTCATGGGGACTTCCTAGGGGTCCTAGTATGCCTTATCACATGTTAGGACCCCTACAAAGTCCCCATGACCCCTATGGACACATTGGAATGCTCAAGTGTGTCTTAAGGGATCTTACGACCCCTTTGGACACACTTGAGCATTCAAGACATTAGAATGCTCAAGTGTGTCTTACGACCCCTAGGGGTCCTAGTACGCCTTATCATGCGTTAGGACCCCTAAGAAGTCTGCATGACCCCTATGGACACATTGGAATGCTCAAGTGTGTCTTAAGGGGTCCTACGACCCCTTCGGACACACTTGAGCATTCAAATGTGTGAAAATGGGTCATGGGGACTTCCTAGAGGTTCTAGTACATGTTATCATGCATTAGGACCCCTAGGAAGTCCACATGACCCCTATGGACACATTAGACACATCAAGTGTGTCCTAAGGTGTCCTACAACCCCTTTGGACACACTTGAGCATTCAAATTTGTCAAAAGGGGTAATGGGGACTTCCTATGGGTCCTAGTACACCTTATCACACGTTAGGACACCCAAGAAGTCCCCATGACCCCTATGGACAAATTAGAATGCTCAAGTGTGTCTTAAGGGGTCCTACGACCCCTTCGGACACACTTGAGCGTTGAAATGTGACATAAGTGGTCATGGGGACTTCCTAGGGGTCCTAGTATGTCTTATCACATGTTAGGACCCCTAAGAAGTCCGCATGACCCCTATGGACACATTGGAATGCTCAAATGTGTCATAAGGGGTCCTACGACCCCTTCAGACACACTTGAGCATTCAAATCTATCAAAAGGGGTCATGGAGACTTCCTAGGGGTCCTAGTATGCCTTATCACATGTTAGGACTCCTAGCAAGTCTAGATGACCCCTATGGACACATTAGACACATCAAGTGTTTCTTAAGGTGTCCTACGACACCTTCAAACACACTTGAGCATTCAAATGTGTCTAAAGGGGTCATGGAGACTTCCTAGGGTCCTAGTATGCCTTATCACACATTAGGACCCCTAGGAAGTCTGGATGATCCCTATGGACACATTAGACACATCAAGTTTGTCTTAAGGGGTCCTATGACCCCTTTAAACACATTTGAGCATTCAAATGTGTCAAAAGGGGTCATGGAGACTTCCTAGGGGTCAGTATAGTCAGACCGCTGACATTAGAAGGGGTTTGTAGAAAAATCCTATGCTGGATACTTTCAAGAGGACTTGGGTTGAAACTGTCTGTCATCAATTCAACTATGTAGGTATTTTTTTGAATAAATTATGTATGTATATATATATATATATATATATATATATATATATATATATATTATATACCCCATTTTATATGTAAAAGTTCATTTTTTTTCATTTGCTCCCGCCATTTTTTTCATCTGGCTAGAAATATCAGGTACCTGATTTTTCATTGGTCATATTTGACCAAAATATTCCCTGTCCCCACAGGCCAGACAAGCACAAGATTTCATAATTTTTCACGGGTTGCATGAAAAAAAACATGATTTGGGGCCCATTTTTTTTTGTCAACTTGTGGTCTCAACATGGGAAGCAACAGTCATCGAAAGGCTAAACGAAAGTGGAAGGTGACGAATGAAGAAATTCAAGCATATAGGGAAAAAGATAGGGAAAATCACCGAAGAAGGAGAGAAGTTATGTTAAACATTAATCAAGGTGACCTCGTAAATGTAGTTGCAAGTGAAGAGGATGTTGAATTTGAAAATAATATAGAAATTAATTTTGTGAATGAAAACATAGGTTTGGGGAATGACAATGAATGGAATGAAGATGAAAATGTACAGATGGAGATTGGAAATGTAGACTTGGGAAAAGAAAATGTTGCACAAGAACCACATGAATGTTACACATCTCCAAATTATATGCGAAATGAAGTCCCTTGCAATAAAGATAATCAATCTTCAAATTCGGGGCTTTCAAGAACACCTAAATGGTTAATTGAAATTGAGGAGAACATTATGAATAATTGGGAAGGAAAGAGGTCACATAGAACCATTAGGTTGTGGGCTTCAAGACTTTATGATCATTTTTTTGGAAACAAGACATTGGTTCAGCAATGTCAAATTTTTGTATAGTTGTTAAAGATGCAAAAGATGAGACCTGTTTCTTGTGAAATTGAAGATTCGTGTGAACAAGAAAATGGAGAGAAATTCCATTTTTGTGAAGAATCTTTTCAGTGCTCTCAATAGCATTGGGAAGACTAGTAGAGAAAAAAGATAAGAGAGTTGCTCAGAGGGTTATTACAACCTCCTTAGTAAGTCATTAGTTGAGAAAGGCTCATTTGATGAGACTAACTTGTGTTGACTTCAATTTAGACCATAAAAATTTGGGTAGAGCACTTGCAAGAAGAGAAAGACATGATGATCTGCTTCAAATTGATACATGGGCTTATGGTGGGAAACTTTCACTTTTTGATAAGATGCTAATAGATTTTGTCAAGGATGAAATTCAAGAATTTTGGGATACTAACTCAAGAGTGTCACCAAATGTGAAGGATGTCTTGAATTTGAGAGTTGGCAATCGAGACCACACTCCACATCCTAAACATTATGTGGAGGTAAGTCAAACAATGTTGTATAAAAATTTTTGTGAGACACATCCAACATTGAAAATATCGCAAAGGTCTTTTGAATCCATGAAGCCATTTTATTGTGTACCTCTTAAGATTGCTTAAATGCCAAGTGCTCAGAATGTGGTGGCTTGTCCAAGTAGAACATGTTTTCATGAGGGTTTGGAACACAATTTTGGAAAGACACTTGTCCAAAAAAAGCTATATGAAATAGTGAAATATATGTATTGAAGAGTGGAGGTGAAGGCTCTAGATGTGAGTTAGTTGCAAAAGAATACAATGTTGCTGATTTTATCTCAGATTTCAAGACAAATCATTTTTACAAGTATGCAAGGCATAGTCATAGGTCTCAATGGTTGGATCAACAATTTAGGATAGGTAAGGACACTTTCCCCATTGGAACTATTATATCCATTGTAGACTTTGCGGAGAACTATACATTGCAGCCCCAAAATGAGACTCAAGCTCAATATTACAATTCCATTCAGGTTGCTATTTTTGTACACATCAAATATAGACATTTCCTTGTTAGCACAAAAGATGAGTGAAAGATAATTAGAGAGTACCATTTTTATATGAGCAATGACAGGTTTCACTCTCATGAGTTTGTTCAACATTGTTTCCAGAACTATTTTGATTTCTTACAGGACAATGGTATTGCTATGGATAGGCATCTCATTTGGTCGGATAATTGCACCGGTCAATTTAAGAATGCTAGAATGTTTTATTGGTTGTGTAGAATGCATGTGGAGAGAGGTGTACCTCATATTTGGAGTTTTTTTGAGTCAGGGCATGGGAAAGGGGAGCATGATGGAACAGGTGCGTGTGTGAAGAGAGCTCTAGTTAAGGAGCAATTAAGGATTTTAGGTGCTATACTTCTTGATGCTCATTCTATTGTTGATTGGTGTACTTTAGCATTGTCACAGCAGGGGACTCTTGATTCTACAGTGCATAGATTATTTTGGTTGGTTGAGGAGGGAACTATAGGAGATAGATTGGATTGTCAAATAGTTAAAGAATCTTCAAAAATGCATTCATTCCGAAGCTCCAATAGTAGTACATGGACCATTTGGACATGAGAGTTGGCTTGTTTTTGCCCCATGCATTTTCAGTGTGATTAGGATCATTGTGAGTCAAGTGAGTGGGTGGATACATGGGTTCCATAATATCTAAATCCTTTATCTTTGACACTCTCTATAATAAATGATGACATGGACACTTCAGCTGAGTATGACCATCTTTCAAATCTTCTGAAGCCAGGAGATGTTTTTGCATTGGTTACACCACAGGGGAATGATGAGAGGTCAAATTATTGGTTAGCACATTATGTATGAGGTAAACAGAAGCTTGTACAACTGATGACAGATGGTGATGGGTTCACATATCCTACTGGTTCAGTTGTTGTTGTGGGAACATGGCTGCAAACATACATGATTAGAAGGAATGAAATTCCCGCATTTGAAGACTATGAGAAGCACAAAACTATTCTCATGTATTCACACCTTGTTATAGCAAAAAATGTCAAGTTGTCAAAGCATCAAGGAAGACAAAAGACAAAATAACTTTGGACTATTAGTATTGTTGATCGTGAAGCACTATTGGAGACCCTGAAGCAAAGAGATGACCCTTCAGGAACACTTGACTAGGTAATAAGTTAACTTAGTGCATTTTTTCTAAGTTCGTTAAGCTTAATTTCAATACATTAATTTCACCTTTCTTAGACTGTATTTTGAGTCAATAAACTTGGTTTTGTATGTGGATTGTAACTTGTGTAGGAGAACCTATGAAAATACCTACAGTCACCATGGATCCAATCAGAGAGAGAAGGACAAAAGGATCCCTAATGGTTAATTGATATCTTTTGAAGCCTATAATGGCAATTTGTAACAATCAATTTGATTTAAAAGTGAAATGTCCTAGAAGTCTTGATAAGGACTTATGACCAAAATCATGTATGGGTGGCCAATAGTGCCAATAAGGGATCTTACATGTCATTTAATTATGTCATTTGCATGGTTTGAATTCTAACATGTTTGATTGTTGTTTCTAAATCTTTAAGGATATTATTTTTTATCATTTCAAACAATCTATATAAGTTAAACCTCAAACATAATAAGAAGAATATTAAAAATAATTAAATTTTAGTAGAGTGTTGACTGGCTTAATCATGATTAGTTTCACTATTCAAATTTCAAACATACCACTAACAGTCATTGCAACGGAACTGGGTCAAGAAAAGAAGTGTGCATGCTTTCCCATTTGGGTCTTCTCTTGTTTCAAAATGAAAACCTAATTGTTTCCACTATAGACAAGGACATGTTCCCAAGGACTACATACTCAATCTATAAAACACAACTACTTGTATGCTGCCCAGTGTACCATAATGCATTATTTGTTTTATGGTCTACAAGTGACGTGCTTTCTGAGTTTGCATGGGAGAGTAAAATGGTTAAATTTTTCGTTACTGAAAATGGTGTGGACTATAAGTTGATGGTTCACTTTCATGACATTTTAAACTTGAGTGACAAACCCATTCTTCCCAAGGAGTCACTGGAACACTCATGACCACGCTCGACCCAAGTGACCTCAAGGTGCACTAAGCACAATTGGGTAGCGATCTTCCGAGGCTTATATATCAGACCTCATGAGAGGTATCAAAAAACCATTAGGGGCTACAAGATCATGATTCCAAGGTCTACAATAACCTCTCTTAGTTTTGGGTGATTCAACATCATTTTCATTTGGCAAGGTGATCTCAGTTGATGCCAAAACTTGCAGTGAGGATCAGTTGAAAGTAGCTCAGTAGTGTATCATTTAAACCATCTATCCTGGGATCAAACCATAAGCTCCATCAGCTCTAGTTGGCCGGGTAAACGCCAGTGACAACCTCGTTCCACCCACAGAGTCACTGGAACACTCGCGACCATGCTCGACCCAAGTGACCCCAAGGTGCACTAAGAATGATTGGGTAGCGATCTTCTAAGGCTTGTATCTTGGACCTCATGAGAGGTATCAAAAAACCATTAGGGTCTACAAGATTGTGATTCTGAGGTCTATAATAACCTCTGTCAGTTTTGGGTGATTCGACTTCATTTGCATTTGGAAAGGCAATCTCAGTCGATGCCAAAACTTACAGTGAGGGTCAGTTGAAAGTAGCTTAGCAGTGTATCTTTCAAACCATCTATCCTAGGATCAAACCATCTACTCCATCAGCTCCAGTTGGCTGGGTAAATGCTAGTGACAACCCCGTTCCACCCATGGAGTCACTGGAACGCTCACGACCATGCTTGAACCAAGTGACCCCAAGGTGCACTAAGCATGATTGGGCAGCGATCTTCCAAGGCTCATATCTTAGACCTCATGAGAGGTATCAAAAAACTATTAGGGGCTATGTGATCAAGATTCTGAGGTCTACAATAACCTCTCTTGGTTTTGGGCGATTAAACTTCATTTGCATTTGGAAAGGCGATCTCAGTCAATGCCAAAACTTGCAATGAGGGTTAGTTGAAAGTAGCTCAACAGTGTGTCTTTCAAACCGTCTGTCTTAGGATCAAACTATCTACTCCATTGGCTCTAGTTGGCTGGGTAAACGTGAGTGAAAAACCCATTCCACCCACATAATCATTGGAATGCTCGCAACCATGCTCAACCCAAGTGACCCCAAGGTGCACTAAGCACGATTGGGAAGTGATTTTACAAGGCTCGTATCTCAGAACTCTTGAGAGGTATTGACAAACCATCAAGAGCTACAAGATCTTGATTCCAAGGTCTATAATAACCTCTCTTGGTTTTGGGCGATTTGACTTTGTTTTCATTTGGCAAGGTGATTTTAGTCGATACAAAAACTTACAGTGAGGGTTAGTTGAAAGTAGATTAGCAATGCATCTTTCAAACCGTCCATCCTGGGATTGAACCTTTTGTTCTATCAGCTCTGGTTGGCCAGTTAAATACTAGTGACAACCCTATTCTGTCCATGAAGTCACTAGAACACTCACGACCATGCTCGACCCAAGTGACCCCAAGGTGCACTAAGCATGATTGGGGAACAATCTTCTGAGGCTCATATCTTGGACCTCATGAGAGGTATCAAAAAACCATCAAGGGCTATAAGATCATGATTCTAAGGTCTACAATAACCTCTCTCAGTTTTGGGTGATTCAACTTCATTTTCATTTAGCAAGGCGATCTCAGTCGATGCCAAAATTTGCAATGAGGGTCAGTTGAAAGTAGCTTAGTAGTGTTGGAGATTTGCCTGCAGGCCAGTACTGACTGTATGTTTGTCATTAATGACAACACATAGAAAGTAGTATGTGTGGAAGTCTTATGTAGTAAGCCTTCTATATATGTTTCATGGACATGATATCAGCATGATATCATGGGCGCAGAGGTTGAATGTGAGTATAGACAGTTATACAGCAGCTTGTGTTAGCAGTGTTCCTAACAAAGTTATAGGCAGTGTTCTGTGTATGGTTTTCCATATAGTTGTCTTATGGGCATGCACCCTAGGATATAAGTTGCAGACATGTTAGTGATGTTAAGTTCATGGACGCATGGTCTAATGATGAACGCAAGTGAAGTTATGCAGTCACTATTCACCAACAGTAGTTTCCTATGTTTGTTCAGAAGAGTTGACAAAGATTTTATTATTTCTTGAGTTGCCCCTATCTTGAGGATATGCGCCCTTGGAGTTAAGCTTGGAGAAGTTTTATTGATGTTCAGTTAAGAGTGCATAAGTTAATTCAGCTTACAGAGAAAGTTCCATTTATTTTGGTAGAGCTAATAGTGTGTGGCGTGTGTCTATAATTATTTTATTAGACAGGTCCCAGAATGATTTGCATGCGTAATAGAGCCGACATAATGATTGCTGGATTTTATTATGGTTTCTCTAATATGATTTCAAGGTGGTTCTAATAGGCTGAATTGATTATATCATTTCGAGGAAAGATATTTATAGGTAGTCATTTATGATTGCTTGAGTGTGGTTCATGGTTGATTAAGCAGAGAAGAGAAAAGTGTGTGAAGTGTTGAACCATCAGAAGAAGGTCTATGTGACCAAGTAGAGTATGCATGCTATTCATTGGAACTGATCCAAATAGCAGGTCAAAGCACAGTTCACCAAGATTTAGATATAGTGTGTATCTGTTATTTAGAAGGTTGTAGCCTTTGCACCTTTGAGCAGTGAGCTCTGGGATAGTGTGTCCTCTCCCCTAACAAGGACAATTGTAAAAGACTCCTAACAGGGTCTGACCCTTAACTAGGTCTACTGTACTTAATATATTGTAAAGCTACTCCTAACAGGGTAAAGGATCTTCTAGCAAGGATCATTATACACTAGTACAGAATATTAGTGGGTATCAAGTCCCACCGGGGTTTTTACCTATTTGGGTTTCCCCGTAACCAAAATATTAGTGTTGTGTTCATGTTTTCTTTCATTATGTTTATGCTTTATGTTTAAGTATACTTAATTGGGTAAAGAATTGAAACTTGTAGATAACTGATTCACCCCCTCCTCTTAGTTATCTCTTGGGACTATTCCTAACAATTGGTATCAAAGCCAAGTGCCTCGGAGAGATGTTTAATAGCTCGATGTTGATCAGATGACATACTTTAGGAAAGAGAGTCCTAAGTTTGATGGAGAAAATTATCTTGATTGGAAGAACAAGATGATGACCCATTTGTAGTGTATTTCTTATGAAGTTTTCAATGTAACTATCGTAGTAGACAAGATTCCTACTTTAGAAGACCTTGAACAGGATGATGCTGCTAACACTCAAAAGGAATTGTTTCATCATAATGCTATAGCTAAAGAAGCCCTTATCAGCACACTATCTGATAGTGAGTTTTTAGAGATAAAGAAGGTAGACACCGCCCACAAGATATGGAAGTACCTTGTAGACATATTTGAAGGAGACAAGAAAGCAAAGGATGCACACAGAAAGACATGGAAGAAAAGATTCAATGCATTAGAGATGCTACCTAAAGAAAACATTAGAGCTTATAATGAAAGGGTCAATGAAGCAGTTGCTGGAATCAAGAACAATGGTGGAGAGATTTCTGGGGAAGACATTATGGACAAGTTGATGACTACTCTTACTCCAGAATATGAGAGCAAGATCAACATCCCTGATGAGACCATGTAGCTTACATCAAATTTCAAGAGAGAGACCTTGATCAGCAAAATCTCAGCTTTTAAGATTTCAAGATTGAAGACAGAACCAAAGAGTGAGACAGCTTTCAAAGCAACTACTCATGGTAAGAAATCTACAAACACTTCTGGTAATTTTGATGATGATGATGAAGAGAAAACTTTAGATGATTTTATTGCTATGGTTGCTAAAAGAGAAAAGAAAGGAAAAGGAAAATATGAAGGTCAATTTCCTTTCAAGTTCTTTTCATGTAATAAGATAGGTCACTTTGCATCTAAGTGTCCTACTAGAGTTAGAAAGTTCAAAAAGGATTACAAGCTTAAGTATTGTAAGGAATTCTACTATGCTGGAGATGGAGTTTCAGATGGTGCATCAGGTGAAGAAGAAATTGGATTCATTGCTATTGTAGACAAAAAAAATATTAAGTCAATTCCTAAAGATGTGAAAGTAAATCAAGAGCTAGCATTGATTTCCCAAGCAGACATAAGAATAGACTGGATTATAGACAGTGGTTGTTCACATCACATGACAGGTGATAAGGGCAGATTTATTCATCTAGACAAATACAATAGTGGTATGGTTATATTTGGAGATAACACTCCTAATCCAATAGTTGGTAGAGGAGCCATCACTTTGGATGGAAAGAACAACACTGATGATGTTCTTTATGTTGATGGTTTGAAACATAACCTTCTTAGTGTTGGATAGTTACTTGGTAAAGGCTATCAGTTGGAGTTCAAAGCTGAAAAATGCATCATTAACAACAAAGATGGTGTTATGATTGCATCAGGCACAAAGACAAGAGGTAATGTTTTTCAACTCAATTTAGAAGCAAGTTGTTTTGTTGCTAAAGTTGATGACAGTTGGTTGTGGCATAAAAGACTATGTCATATCAATTTTGATAACATAGTAAAGATAAGAAATGTTAAAGCAGTAAGAAATCTACCTAGCATAGAAAAGCTAGTTGATACTATATGCAGGGAATGTGTGATGGGGAAGCATGTGAGGAATTCATTCAGGAGAAAGCACAATTCAGCAGAAAATGGTTTGGACCTGATCCATACAGACCTATGTGGACCAACTCAAACAAGATCATACTATGGTGAAAGGTATTTTATTTTATTTTTTGATGATTATACTAAGATGATGTGGGTTGCGTTCTTAAAAGATAAGTCAGAAGCTTTTGAGAAGTTCAAAATATTCAAAGATAAGGTTGATAATGAATCTAGATTAAAGATAAAATGTTTGAGATCGGATAGAGGAGGAGAATTCACCTCTAACAGATTCTATAAGTACTATGAAGAACATGACATAAAGAGATAGTTAAGTACACCTAGAACACCTCAGCAAAATGGAATTGCAAAGAGAAGGAATAGGATCATTCTTGATAGAGTGTGCACCATTATGATAGAAGGAAAAGTTGCACACACCTATTGGAGAGATGCAGTCAATACAACAGTCTATACAATCAATACAATTCAGTTAAGGCCTGTCACTGACAAAACACCTTATGAGCTATGGTTTGGTAATGTTCCCACAGTAAAATACTTTAGAATCTTTGGAAGCAAGTGCTTCATGAAGAGGGATGAAGCAATAAGCAAGTTTGATGCGAGAAGTGATGAAGGTATTTTCCTTGGTTACTCTAATAAAAGTAAAGTTTATAGATGTTTCAATTTAAGATTGAAAAAGATCATTGAAAGTTCTCATGTGAAGATTGATGAAAAATTTATGATTCAAGAAAGATATCATGATTACTCACCCATGATTGAGGAAGAACCTAGACCCTCAACTAGTGAGATAGTAATTGAAGAAATGTTTGATAGCATTTATGTGTTATTCAATGACCCTGAGACAAGTGAGGAAGGAACTCCTAAGGCTGATGAGTCAGCAACAGCTAAAGCTCCAAAGTTTACATCTAGAAAACATTCCAAGAAAGACATCATTGAAGATCAGAGTGGAAAAGTCTTGACAAGATGACAAGCAAAGAACTCAACTAGCAGTGATGTGATATGCTTATTATCTCAGATTGAACCTTTAAGTGTTGAAGATGCTTATAATGATTCAGATTGGCATGATGCTATGAAAGAAGAACTTGATTAGATCATTAAGAATGACACTTGGGAACTGGTCCCAAGACCTAGTGATAAGAATGTGATTGGAACAAAGTGGATATTCAGAAACAAGATGAAAGAAGATGGTACAGTAGTAAGAAATAAAGCAAGATTAGTATGTAAGGGATATGCGCAAAGAGAAGGCATTGATTATTCAGACACATTTACACCTATGAGTAGATTAGAAGCTATTAAGTTTTTTTTATCTTATGCTATAGTTAAAAACTTCAAAGTTTATCAGATGGATGTCAAATCAGCATTCTTGAATGGAGACTTAAAAGAAGAAGTATACATTGAGCAGCCTGAAAGATTCACCTTATCAGAAAGACCTGATATGGTATGCATATTGAAGAAGGCCCTCTATGGACTTAAGAAAGCCCCTAGAGCATGGTATGAGAGACTAGATGGATACTTAACAAAGATTGGATTCAAGAAAGGAGAAGCAGATTGTAATCTATTCATTAGAGAGACTCTGAAGGTTTATTACTTGTAGCTATATTTTTTGATGACATTATCTTTGGAGGTAATGACAAACTCAGTGCTAAATTTGCCAAAGAAATGCAGAATGAGTTTGAGATGAGTATGATTGGTCCTATCAAGTACTTTTTGGGATTAAATGTGCAGCAGACAGAAATTTTTTTTTTCATTAATCAATCAAAGTATGTGAAAGAGATACTGAAGAATTTCAAGATGGATGATTGCAAGCTAGTAGGAAGATGACTCACTAGTAGTTGATATAACAATGTATAAGTCTATGATTGGTAAACTCATTTATCTTACTCAGACTAGACCTGACATTTCTAGTGTAGTTGGTATATGTTAGAAGTTGTAATCTTTCCTTGGTGTATTTATAAACCAAGGTTAGATCTTTTCTTCTTTTCTTGTTCTAATATATTAGGATATAAGCCAAGGTATCCTAATATATTTCTTTTTGTCTTCTTTCCACTACATTCTATTTTGTCCTCTAGTAGAATATGTGAGGACAAATATTTATTGTAATTTGTAAATTAGTTTATTCCTCCTTATGAGGAATCTCACACTTGGCCTCACACACTTATGAATGGTGGCATTCATTCTCATGGGAGTTACATTTTGAACTCCTTCTCTTATCTCTACATATAGAGATATTTCTCCTCTCTTCTCATACAACACTTCTTCTCTATTCTCTCTCTCATTCTTCTAAAAATTTGTATGAGCTAAGCTCTCTCTCTCTCTTTTGGCTATTTTGCCCATTCATAATTCATGGGGGTTTTTTTACACTTTTCCCCCTTCAAAACTTCTTGTCTCCTTTGTTGTTTCATTTTGGTGTATGCTCTAAGGATTAGCTTGATTCATGATAATCTTCCTTTTTCCTAACTCATTTGGATTAATTTGTTACTAGCTCAAATTTATTTTTCTATTTTAACATGGTATCAGAGTAGGTTTAATCCATTTTTTGAGTTCATGGTTTAAGCGGTTATCATATTTTGGAGCACTCCAATTCGGAGACTCATTTTATTAATTTGAGAGAGTTTTTTAGTTCATATAATTTATTCTCTTAGAGCATCTTTATTTGGTTATTAAGAATTTGGTTATAAGGAAAAGGATATTATAAATTTGTGTTTAAAAGAAATTTGTTTTTTTAAAATTATAGTTTTAAAGAATTTGCATTATTTAGTTTCTAACTTTAGTGTGTTAGTTTTAAAGATTCCTTTCATGCGTTAGTTTCTAATTTTTAGTGGCTGCATGCATTTTTTTTATTATTGTAGCTCTTTGCATGCTTTAGTTTATTCTTGTTTGCTGTTTGTTATCATTTTTTGATTGATTAACATTAGATTTGCTGCAATCTGGTTCCATCAAAATTATTAAGAAGCCATTTTTTAGTAAATTGAGGAAGGATATTTCTGCATTCTTTGTGATCTCAACACGTTTGATTTTTTTTTAACCCTTTTTTTATCAGAATTAGAGTTCCGCTGCAAAAGCGTGTGTTCTTGCATTGTATGTTCTTTAATTTTTTTTCTTGGGTCTGTTCTTTTAATGTAATTTGGTTGATTAGCATTAAAGTTACTTGCTCCGCAAAATAATTAACATCTTACCATTCTCCTCTGCATGCGCTGGTTCAGTAACCCTCCTCCTTTGTAAGTCATAGTACAGCCCGAACTATACTCACACTGGCAAAGAAAAACATAGAGGCGAGGTGGATACCTGTTAGCAGGGGCGTCTTTTTTTAAAAAGGGCTCTATTTGTTTTTAAATATCTTTTGTTTTTAAATATCATTAGTGTTAAGTTCTCCTTTGCGGTTGGTTGGAAGTATTGGAGCCGACTTTAGAAATATTGGAGTGTGGCCGTTGGTGCAAACACTGATCGGAGTACATTTATAGACTTTTTAATACGGGCTTCAATTTCTCATGCATTCTTTTTATTTTGCATGCATTCTTTTTTAAACTCTTTCTTCTTGCATGGTCATTATTCTATCTTTGCAAAAAAAGTAATTTTTGATCATTATTCGCAACAAAAGCTTGCTTCTGGCTTGGATAAAATATAGGACATTTGGAAGCTTTCATTTTTTCCCTTTTTTCGCCTTGTTTCATTGTAACGTTTAATTGTTTCTTGGTAATGTTTCAATTCATATTGTTTCATTGTATTCAATTCATATCATTTCACTAATGGTTTTTTGGACAGGTTTTGTACTAACATTTTGGTTTTGATTACGGTTTGCAGGTTTTGTCAATACTATATTACTAACGTTTGCAGGTTTATTACATATTGAGATTAACGTTTTATGCATTAACATTTTATACATTAAAGATATATAGTTTTATATGGTTTTTTTTTGCATTATATCATTTTTATAGTTTTATCAGCGTTGTAATATCCTTTTCGATTTGCAGCGTTGTAATATAATTTTTAGTTTAGTTGTAATACATTTTTTGTATTTTAGTTTTTTTACCAAATCTTTGCTCAACATCTTTTGTTATTTAGTAAATTCAAAGTTTTATTATTCTAAGCATCGGTTGCTTGGATCAATACTTCAATTCTTTTTTCATTGCATGCAACTATTTTCATAGTTACTATATCCTTGGTATTGCATGTGTATTGAATCAGCTTATTGCTCTTGCATGCTCTGTTTATCATTCAAATCTAAAGTGTAGTAATTTTTTAAGTACCACTCTGTCTAAAGCCTTTAATACTAACGTTAGAGTTTCCTTTTATAGTTTAACCTTAGATTAACATTAGTTTTTCATAAAGTTTCATAAAGTTTCTTTTAGTTTTCATAACTCTTCGTATAAGGAAAGTCTTTTATTAGAATCCTTAAAGTATCTTTAGAATCTTTTTTTGTTCTTTCATGAGTTTAAAAGTTTAGAGTTAAAAAAATTCTAAAAAGAAGTTTTTTTCAATTAAGTTTTTTTAAAGTTAAGTTTAAAAAAAATATATATTAAAATAAGTTTTTAAAGTTTTATAATTCTTTTTTAATAAAAAAAAAACTAAAGTTTTATTAAGTAGTTTCATTTCAATAATGTTTTAATAATTTTTTTAAAATAAATATATATAATAAATATTTTGTATAAAATCATTACTCTCTTCTGCATGTTTAGTTTACTATAATCTCATTTCCTGCATTCTAATTGTTATTTTTTAAATCATATGTTTTAATTTCATTAAAGTTTCATTATTAACGTAATCAACATTCTCTGTTTATTACTAACGTACTGCATGTTGTGATTATTAATATTTTTAAAATTTAAAAAAAACAAAAACAAATCAAGTTTCATTTCATATTCATTTTAATGTTAATAACGTCTATTGTACTAACATTTTTTTTGCAGCAAATAGAGTTTATTTCTGCATAATTGATTCATTCTGTTTAGTTTTGTTTAGATCAATTATCTTTATTTATTTATTTTTCTCTGCCCCCTGTTCTGTTCAAGTGTTTTCTCTTTTAGCTTCCCTATCCATTTTGCTTTATTCCTCCATCCAACATGTCTACCTAATGCCTGAAATCAAACTAACCAGCACCAACTATCATGCCTGGAAAAACCACATGACCTGGATATTTAGATTCCACCATCTGTTAGATATTGCCACTACTGCCAGCACTAAACCTCCTACCACTGCTTCTCAAGCTGACCAAGATGCTTGGCAAGCTAAGAACGATGAAGCCCTTGGTCTAATTGGCATATCCCTAAGCCCCGAACTGTATGTCCTTATTTCCTCCTGTACAGAAGCCCATCAGGCTTGGGACATTCTGAAAAAACACCTATGATAGTGCAGATGAGACCCGTAAAATCCAATTTCAAGACCGGCTTGAAGATCTTAGGTATACAGATTTTAATTCTGTTGATGATTTCTTGCTCAAGTTTGATTCAATTAAAAATTTACTCCCTGGATTACAAGTTCCTCTTTTTGATTTAAGGATAATTCATATTATAATTCGTAAATGTTTACCTAGGCAGTTTCAGCAATTTATTACAAATATCTATTCTCAGTTAGCTATTCCTTCTTTAGCAACTCAATTAACTTATGTTATTTTTCAAAATATGTTGCGTCAAGAGGAGGCTAAACTAATCTAATTTGGTATATTGAAATCTCATGAACATGCTTATGTTTCTCAATCTCATAATAATAGAGCTAGTAATAATTCAAATAACAATCAAAATAATCAGAGATCAAACAATTCCAACTATAATCAAAATCATCAAAGACCTAATAATAATAATAATTACAATAACAATCATAATAATAATAATAATAACAATAATAATAACCCTTCAAATAGGCCTTATTGCACTTATTGTGGTAAAAATGGTCATTTAATTCATAATTGTTTTAAGAAATAGAAAGAAGATCAATGAAATTCTCAAAATTACTCTAATGGAAACCAATGTCGTTCTGCTTTTACTACCTATTTTAATTCTTCTAGACCACCTAAATGGATTATTGATTGTAATGCATCTCAACATGTCCAATACCACAAGGAAGTCTTTGATTCTTTCCAACCTGATTCTATGCATATCCCTTTAGCTAATAATGGCTGTCAAGTTGAAGAAACTGGTATTATTTCTCTTCAAAATGATAAATTACATGATGTGTTTTTTGCTCCTAACCATATTTTTGTTCTTGCTCTTCCTAATGATAATGATGAACATAGTAATGATATTCCTAATAATCTGGTTTCTCCTAGTTGTGATGATAATAATCTATTTTACTCTCTTGTTAATGATATGGTTGACCAAGAAGATAAAATTATATCTACATTTCTTAATAATACTTTGCAAGACATAGATGAAATTTCTAATGGTAGTTCTATGATTGATGATAATGATGCTTATATTAACTCTCCTTTAATGCTTCATATTCTGATGAATACACTACAAATTTATCTTATACAACTAATGATTGCATTTCTGAATCTATAACTCATGAAAATGTTACAAGTTTGGTTTATGCTTATGATTCTCAATATGATTTTTTCCAAAAGGTTACTGATTCAGCACTAGGTGATCCCAATGATGGGCACTCTACTAGTGTTTCTTGCCTTTTTGTAGGCTCAAGTTCTTATTATGCTCCACCTCTAGTTTTAAATAGAATTGAATATACAAACTGCATAAATGCATCTCAAGCACCTCAATGGTCTCTTAAAATTTTGGGCTCTCTTCAACATGCTATTCAAGCTCCTATGTACCATCCCAGCTCCAAAGCACAAGTTGAAGAACTGTAAGATGATCGAGCCAAAGACATTCCAATGAAGACTCTTTCCAAAGAAACATCTCAGATTCATTGTAAACATTTGGGTTTAATACCTATTGATGTAATTACCCCAAGTAAAGATTAAAGGGGGGTGTTAGAAGTTGTAATCTTTCCTTGGTGTATTTATAAACCAAGGTTAGATCTTTTCTTCTTTTCTTGTTCTAATATATTAGGATATAAGCCAAGGTATCCTAATATATTTCTTTTTGTCTTCTTTCCACTACATTCTATTTTGTCCTCTAGTAGAATATGTGAGGACAAATATTTATTGTAATTTATAAATTAGTTTATTCCTCCTTATGAGGAATCTCACACTTGGCCTCACACACTTATGAATGGTGGCATTCATTCTCATGGGAGTTACATTTTGAACTCCTTCTATTATCTCTACATATAGAGATATTTCTCCTCTCTTCTCATACAACACTTCTTCTCTATTCTCTCTCTCATTCTTCTAAAAATTCATATGAGCTAAGATCTCTCTCTCTCTCTCTCTCTCTCTCAGCTATTTTGCCCATTCATAATTCACGGGGGTTTTTTTACGCTTTCCCCCCTTCAAAACTTCTTGCCTCCTTTGTTGTTTCATTTTGGTGTATGCTCTAAGGATTAGCTTGATTCATGATAATCTTCCTTTTTCCTAACTCATTTGGATTAATTTGTTCGTAGCTCGAATTTATTTTTCCATTTTAATAGTATAGTTGGAAGATTTGCAGCAGAACCTAAACAAAGTCACCTCATGGCAGTAAAGAGAATATTCAAATACTAGCAGGGCACTATAGATTATGGTCTATCATATCCTAATTTAGAAGATGTTGAGCTTCATGTGTACACAGATGCAGATTGGGAAGGATGTGTTGATGACATAAAAAGTACTTTAGGTGGAGCAATGTTTCTTGGAGATAAACTTGTCACTTGGACAAGGAAGAAACAAAACTATATTTCTCAGTCAATAGCAGAAGTGGAGTATGTTGTAGCAGCCTTGAATTGTTCTACAATTATTTGGATCAAGCAGATGATAAAAGATTTTGGAATTCAGATTGATTATCCTATTGTTATTCACTGTGATAACACTAACACTATCAATATGTCAAAGAACTCTATGATGCATGCAAAGACAAAAGACATTGAGATCAAGTATCACTTCCTAAGAGAGAAAGTGGCAGTGAAAGAAGTCAAGTTGGAATATGTGAGTACTAAAGAATAGTTGGCAGATATATTCACAAAGCCCTTGCCTAAGGATACTTTTTAGTATCTCAGGGGGAAGTTGGCAGTAATTCCCTTCCCTGATTCTACTTAGTAGGAAGCAGGAATGACATGAGTCCTCAGGGACTGATGGAAGGTTGACTACTCTACCTCAGGAGTAGTACTAGTGCTTAAAATGAATGGCGCCCTTTTCCATTGATGTCAAAGGGGGAGTAGTATACAGAGTCATGAAAAAAAAAAGGAGTAATGTACTTAGGGGAAGCAATATTCAGTTGTGACAACAATTCAGTTGAGGAAATGGAGAATGTTGGAATATATTGCAGCAGATGGAGGTTTCATCTTTGGGGAATTTTTGAAGAGGAAATGGAGAATGTTATAAAAGAAATGATCATTTGGGTTGATGATGGTTTTTCATTCCACATGTTGCCATCAATGCCAAAGGGGGAGATTGTTGGAGATTTTCCAACAGGCCAGTATTGACTGTATGTTTGTCATTGATGTCAACATATGGAAAGTAGTATGTGTAGAAGTCTTATGTAGTAAGCCTTCTATATATGTTTCATGGACATGATATCAACATGATATCATGGGCGCAGAGTTTGAATGTGAGTACAGACAGTTATATAGCAGCTTGTGTTAGTAGTGTTCCTAATAGAGTTACAGGCAATGTTCTGTGTATGGTTGTTCGTACACTTGTCTTATGGGCATGCGCCCTAGGATATATGTTGTAGACATGTTAGTGATGTTAAGTTCATGGATGCATGGTCTAATGATGAATGCAAGTGAAGTTATGTAGTCGCTATTCACCAGTAGTAGTTTCCTGTGTTTGTTCAGAAGAGCTGACAAAGATTTTATTATTTCTTGAGTTGCCCCTATCTTGAGGATATGCACCCTTGGAGTTAAGTTTGGAGAAGTGATATTGATGTTTGGTTAAGAGTGCATAAGTTAATTCAGCTTATAGAGAAAGTTCCAGTTGTTTTGGTAGAGTTGACAGTGTGTGGTGTGCGTCTACAATTATTTTATTAGACAGGTCCCAAAATGAGTTGCGTGCATAATAGAGCTGATAGAATGATTGTTGGAGTTTATTATGGTTTCTCTAATAGGATTTCAAGGTGGTTCTAATAGGCTAACTTGATTATATCATTTGGAGGGAAGATATTTATAGGCAGCCATTTATGATTGCTTGAGTGTGGTTCATGGTTGATTAAGCAGAGCAGAACAGAGTGTGCAAAGTGTTGAACCATCAGAAGAAGGTCTATGTGACCAAGTAGAGTATGTGTGCTATGCATTGGAACTAATCTAGATAGCAGGTCAAAGTGCAGTTCACCAAGATCCAGATATAGTGTGTATCTATTATTCAAAAGGTTGTAGCCTTCGCCCCTTTGAGAAGTGAGCTCTTGGACAGTGTGTCCTCTCCCCTAACAGGGACAATTGTAAAAGACTCCTAATAGGGTCTGACCCTTAACTAGGTCTACTATACTTAATATATTGTAAAGCTACTCCTAACAGGGTAAAGGATCTTCTAGCAAGGATCATTATACACTAGTATAGAATATTAGTGGGTATCAAGTCCCACCGGGGTTTTTACCAATTTGGGTTTTCCTGTAACCAAAATATTGGTGTTGTGTTGATGAGTTCTTTCATTATGTTTATTCTTTATGTTTAATTATACTTAATTGGATAAAGAATTGAAACTTCTAGATAACTGATTCACCCCCCCCCCTCTCAGTTATCTCTTGGGACTATTCCTAACAAGTAGTGTATCTTTCAAACCGTATGTCTTGAACCATCTACTCCATCAGCTTTGGTTGGCCTAGTAAATTCCAGTGACAACCCCATTCCACCCATGGAGTCACTGGAACGCTTGCGACCACGCTCGACACAAGTGACCCCAAGGTGTACTAAGCACGATTGGGCAGCGATCATTTGAGGCTCGTATCTCAGATCTTGTGAGAGGTATTGAAAAAAAAATAGGGGCTATGAGATCATTATTCTGATGTCTACAATAACCTCTCTCGGTTTTTAGCGATTTGACTTTGTTTGCATTTGGCAAGATGATCTCTATTGATGCCAAAACTTGCAGTGAGGGTCAGTTGAAAGTAGCTCAGTAGTGTATCTTTTAAACCGTCCATCCCGAGATCAAACCATCTACTCCATTAGCTCTGGTTGGTTGGGTAAATGCTAGTGACAACTCCATTCTTCCTATGGAGTCATTGGAATGCTCGTGACCATGCTCGACCTAGACCCTAAGGTCCACTAAGCACGATTCGACAATGATCTTCCAAGGATTATATCTCAGACCTTGTGAGAGGTATTGAAAAACTATCAAGGGCTATGGGATCATGATTCTAAGGTCTACAATAACCTCTCTCGGTTTTGGGTGATTTGACTTCATTTGCATTTGGCAAGGCGATCTCAATCGATGCCAAAACTTGCAGTGAGGGTCAGTTGAAAGTAGCTCAGCAGTGTATCTTTCAAACCATCCATCCTGGGATCGAATTGTCTTCTCCATCAGCTCCGATTGGCTGGGTAAATGCTAGTGAGAACCACATTTCTCCCACGGAGTCACTAGAATGCTCGCGACCACACTCGACCCAAGTGACCCCAAGGTGCACTAAGCATGATTGGGCAGCAATCTTCCAAGGCTCGTATCTCGAACCTCATGAGAGGTATCAACAAATTGTTAGGGACTACAACATCATGATTTTGAGGTCTATTATAACCTCTCTCAGTTTTGGGTGATTCAAGTTCATTTGCATTTGGCAAGGCGATCTCACTCGATGCCAAAACTTGTAGTGAGGGTTAGTTGAAAGTAGCTCAGTAGTGTATCTTTTAAACCATCCATCCTGGGATCAAACCGTCTGCTCCATCGGCTCCAGTTGGTCAGGTAAACACCAATGAAAACCCTAGAGATTTAAGCATGTACACCAAATGATATAAAAAAAACTAATGGGTACATAATTTATAATATATTGTATAGGCATCAAGGCCAAATGAAATGGCTGAAGTTGTGGACTCATCCACCTGTCTCAACTCCTCCTATGTCATCAACTGAACATAAATGAAAAAATATATATACATAAGTGCATGTGATCATTAAAACTAATCTAAATAAATAAATTAAATAAGTCATGTGACAAATTTATTTATAATGTTTACTCTTATTGTATCAATAGGAATCCATGGCTCTGTGTACACCTCCTGAGAACTCTCATGAGATGTAGATGTTCCATGAGGTGTTGTAGCCTCTATAGTTGTGTCTCCTACATCCTCCTCATCAATAGCATACTGATATGTATCAACATCAGTAAGTGGTCTGAGGCACATATTCTTGCATATAATGCAAATATGGGGCTCGCATACATGTGAAATCTGGCGAGATGTCAATGCGCCAATATCATCCACACTAGGAGGCAACACTGACCTGGTCTGCATGATCAACTAATCACTTAGCAAATGAATGGCCCTAATAGTATGTGAGGCAGCCTCTGCAATGATATCAAGATGCTACACTCGAGGAGGGGGTGTGACATCAGTGGGGGGGACAAAGGTAGTGGCCTTTTTGCACTGGGCAAATGGCCTAGTCTGAGGAGCTCCTCCGCCTATGCCCATGTTGTGCCTCATACTCTAATAATTAACATTGTGACCAAGCACAAAGTCAACATATAATTTTTTTATGAAATAGAAAGGGAGCTCCAAATTGCTATGGGGCAGTTTATCAAAAACCATCCACCAACGATCCCAAAAGTGTGTATGTATTGCTTCATTTGTGCACCATTTTATTGATAATTTAGGTTTTTTGGGGTCAATTGGTAATCCAGTTTTAGGATTCACAAAAAGAGAGGCTATATCTTCCTTACTTATATTTAGGGCCACAATCTCATCATGGTCAAGCCCGTCATCAAATTGGGTGTGCATATTATCACGCCAATAAAGAGCAGCATTATGTTGCTGCCTAAGTGTGTCAATATTTTCAACAATAGTATTTAATGTGGCAAGCATGAGACCTAATGTAGGTATATTCTGATATGTGTTTTGGAAACCTCATATTGTGTTCAAATTATTTTGTATCAAATCTTCTAAAGATCGAGGGTTTTGAGACGGGGGATTGTTTTGGGGATCGTTATTTGGTGCGAGAGGGTTATTTTCTTCATTGTTGCCAGCCATGCCTGATTAAATAAAAAACAAATCTAAATTTCAATTTGATTTCATATACTATTACAAAAATAAATACAAAACCCTATTTCAACCAAAAAAACTACATTTAGCATCAAAATGCAATAAAACAATCAAAATCTACAAAGAATTTACTTACCGTATACTGCAGAGATCGAATTTGTTGCTGCAAAGATAGAATTTATTGTTGCAAAAATCAAATACCCAAAAATATCATGTATCTGATATTTGCATTCATTTTCCAAACCCAAAACATGAGGAGAAATGAGGAAAATGGCTCGCGGGTTTTGATTTATGCCATAGGTTTTGGGTACCTGATATTACCCGATTAAGCATGTGCTTTGATGTCAGGTTTGCCCAAGTGTACTGACAGCCAGGCCTACTAAAAAGTCAACAAGCATTTTCATGCACTTTTGGATGAGTGAAAAGTGAATATTTTTCACATCGCCACTTTTTGGCCCCTCATGATCTTGCACATACCCTTAAATTAAATTAAATTAATATTATTTAGTCTAATGTTTTTTATTACAGGTAAAAATAGGTTTTATGGGGACCCGAAACCCCTTACAAGTCTTTCAAGAAAGGACTAAGCATTAAGCTCACTAAATCAAATAGGAATGGAAACTAGCCCGCAAGACCCAGAACCAACACAAAAAAAAAAAAACTAGAAACAACACCCTGTGGAAAATAGCCCTAACAACTAAGAAAGCACAAGAACAGGGGAAGAAGAGGACTTAGGTAAACTCTAGACAAGTTCCCTCCACCTCTTTCTTTGCCTTAGAAACTTTCTTGATGGCCACGTTGAAATCTGAAAGCTCCAAGATCCTGTCATTAATCTTCTTCCTTTTTGCAAACTGAGTGCATTTAACAGGACCAGCATCATCCACATCCACTTTATCATCATTGAGCTTCATGGTAGGAGATGAAGCATCCAGCTCTGCCTTGATAGTCATGAAGCACTCCATCAAAGACCCCATGGAAAGGTTATTATCCAACATGTGTTTCTTTAGAGTGTTCTCCAAGTTTTCCATTTTGACCCGCATTTTTTTTATGTTATTCTCCCCCTCGTTGACCTGATGGACATCAATCCCCTCCGACCCAGTAGCCAAATTCCCTTGTAGAAGATCAACCTTGGTAGAGAGGGAATGCAATTTTAGGTTGAGGCTTTTAATTTCTTGTAAGACCCATTTCATCAGGCGGAATGAATACATTGACATCACCTTCACCATTTGAAGGACACCGAAAGGGGGGTCAATCTTATCATCCATATCCTCTTTTAGGAGTTGCACATTTTGCTCATGCATGTCCACAATTTTTAGAAAGGGAATGTTCCTAGAGCTAGAAAGGTAATTACCCTTCTCATCAAGTTCCAAAATAGGGGTATCGTTGTCCTCCTTCCTCTCTAACTGCACCTCCATAACCACTTCCAATTTGGGGGAGATAGGAACATCATGTTCCTCAGAGCTATCATAATTAACCAGAATGGGGACCTTATGACCTCCCACATCCTTATCTTTGTCCACATCCTTATCTTTATCAATAGCAACAGGGTCACTCACAATATCCTTGGCAACAAAGGATACCTCGTCCTTATCCTCACTGTCACTAGAAATGTTGACCGAAGCTGACAGAGACTCTTTTCTTTCCTCATCAGATGAATTAACAATGGCAACATAACCCTCAACACTCTCACCATCAGAATTAGTTTCCATGCCACCCTTCTTATCTAATTTCAATTTTTTGCCAACTGACATCTCCTCTTTTCTTTCCCCTTCCTAATATGTTTCCCCAAAGCCTTCACAGAACTTAGGACCCTAGGTAAGGAGATAATAGGGCTTCTAATGAAAATTTTATTAATATGATCCACAATTAGGAGAATAAGGCCCTCATGTAGAATGGGCTTGTTCACTTTCTTCCTATGGTTAATAATGCTATGACAAAGGGACTACAATAGAAAGAATGGGAAAGAAACCCTAACCTTATGTCAAAAATGACAAAGCAACACAAAATGGTAGGAGTGATCATGCTTATACCTACCATCTAGAGTGATATACTCCATGATAGCAGTCATGACCTTCGCCCAAATCTCCTTGAAAGCATCCACATCATAACAACCACTGGAGTCCTTCACCAAGCACTCAACCTCCACCTTGTCTTTAGGGAAACACTCAATAGATTTTTGGGAGATCTTCTTGTCTCTGTAGAACTTCAGGCCCTTGATGTTCAACCTAGACACCTCCGTGATAAGATCTTCAGTGATTTTCACAATCATACCACCTATGGTCACAATGTCATCCTTCCAGGACTCAACAAAAGCCATTGTGAATTCATCTTTGAACCCATGAAGGCATTCCATATACTTGGTGAGGACACCCTTCCTAAGCTTATTCTAGACCTCAGTCATATTCTTCCATTTATACAGTCCTTCGGCTCCCTATGATTAAGCCCACCACCCATAATACCTTCAGATAAGAGGCTCTCAACAGAAATAGTAGAAATAAAGTAGAGATAGAAAATAATGGTAGCCTTTAAATTGGACCCCACACTAATATACACGTGTTTACGCTCAGTTATATCAGGAAATTTGAGACTTTTTGTAACCCTTATAACTACATTAATAAACTTGTGTCTTTTCATCATAGCTTTATAAGATATTCCAAATCTACTCTTTTGTTGTGAGTCCTGTCAAATGCCAACTTGGCCTTTAAATCAATGGTCAGATCCTTACCTCCTTGCCAAGTCATGATGTCCTTAGCCTTGATAGAAATGTTAGCCAATGCATCTATAGTATTATTAGCCTCCTAGGATTTGTGGGTGTTGGAGATTTTCCAGCAGGCCAATACTGACTATATGTTTGTCATTGATGAAAACATATGGAAAGTAGCATGTGTTGAAGTCTTATGCAGTAAGATTTTAGTATATGAAGCATGGACATGATATCAGGATGATATCATGGGCGCAGAGGTTAACTATTAGTATAGACAGTTATATTGCAGTTGTTGCCAGCAGTGTTCTGTGTATGGTTTTCTGTATAGTTATCATGGAGCCTTGCGTGCTTGGATATATGTTGAAGACATGTTAGTGATGTTTTAGTTATGGACGCATAGTCTGTTGATGAGTAGAAGTGAAGTTATGCAGTCGCTATTTGCCATCAATAGTTTCCTATGTTCGTTCAAAAGAGCCGACAGAGATTTTATTAGTTATGTAGTTGCACCTATCCTATGGGTATGCACCCTTGGATTTAAGCTTAGAGGATAGTTATTGATGTTCGGTTAAGAGTGAATGAGTTAATTTAGCTTGAGGAGAAAGATCCAGTTGTTTTGGTAGAGCCAACAATGTGTAGCGCGCGTCTACAATTATCTTATTAAATAGGTCCCAGATTGTGTTGCGTGCATAGTAGAGTTGATAAAATGTTTATTAGAGTTTGTTGTGGTTTCTCTAATATGATTTCAAGGTGGTTCTAATAGGCAGACTTGATTATATCATTTAGAGGAAAGATATTTATAGGCATTCATTTGTGATTGCTAAAGTGTGGTTCATAGTTGATTAAGTAGAGAAGAGCAGAGTGTGCGAAGTGTTGGGCCATCAGAAGATGGTCTATGTGACCAAGTAAAGTACTTGTGCTATACATTGGAACTGATCTAGATAGTAGGTCAAAGCGCAATTCACCAAGATCTAGATATAGTGTGTATCTATTATTCATAAGGTTGTAGCCTTCGCCCCTTTGAGCTGTGAGCTCTCGGACAGTGTGTCCTCTCCCCTAACAGGGACAATTGAAAAAGAGTACTCCTAATAGGGTCTGACCCTTGACCAAGTCTACTATACTAAATATATATAGGGTTAAGGATCTTCTAACAAGGATCATAATACTCTAGTGCAGAATATTAGTGGGTGTCAATTCCTACTGGGGTTTTAACCTATTTGGGTTTTCTCATAACCAAAAGATTGGTGTTGTGTTGTTGTGTTCTTTCATTGTGTTTATGCTTTATGTTTAAGTATATTTAATTGGATAAAGAATTGAATCTTGTAGATAACTGATTCACCCCCCCCCCTTCTCAGTTATCTCTTGGGACTATTCCTAACAATTGGTATCAGAGCCAAGTGCCTCGGAGAGAAAGTTTAATAGCTTGAGGTTGATCAGATGGCATACTTCAGGAAAGAAATTCCTAAGTTTGATGGAGAGAATTATCTTGATTGGAAGAACAAGATGGTGACCCATTTGCAATGCATTGGTTTTGAAGTTTTTGATGTGACTATCAAAGTAGCCAAGATACCTACCCTTGAAGACCTTGCACAAGAAGATGCTACTGATAGGCAAAAGGAATTGTTTCATTAGAATTCTATTTCTAAAGAAGCCCTTATCAGTGCCCTATCTGATGGTGAATTTTTAGAAATAGAAAAGGTAGATACAACCCACAATATATGGAAGCACCTAGAAGATATATTTGAAGGAGACAAGAAAGAAAAGGATGCGTGCAGAAAGACATGGAAGAAAAGATACAATGCATTAGAGATGGTGCTTGAAGAAAACATTAGAGCTTATAATCAAAGGATAAATGAAGCAGTTGCTAGAATCAGAAACAATGGTGGAGAGATTTCAGAGGAGGACATTATGGACAAGTTAATGACTACTCTTACTCCAGAATATGAAAGAAAGATCAACATCCTTGATGAGACCATGAAAATTACATCTAATTTCAAGAGAGAGACTTTGATCAGAAAAATCTCAGCTTTTGAGATTTCAAGATTGAAGATAGAACCAAAGAGTGAGACAGTTTTCAAAGCAACCGTTCATGGTCAGAAATCTGCAAACACTTCTAGTAATTTATGATGATGATGATGAAGAGAAAACATTAGATGATTTTATTGCTATGATTTACAAAAGAGAAAAGAAAGGAAAAAGAAAATATGAAGGTTAATTACCATTTAAGTGCTTTTCATGTAATAAGATTGGTCACTTTGCATCTAAGTGTCCTACTAGAGCTAGAAAGTTCAAGAAGGATTACAAGCCTAAGTATTCTAAGGAATGCTACTATGCTGGAGATGGAGTTTTAGATGAAGAATCTAGTGAAGAAGAAATTGGATTCATTGCTATTATAGAGAAAATGAATAATAATACATCTCATGAAGATAAGAAAGAGAATCAAGAGCTAGCATTGATTTCACAAGCTGACATAAGGACAGACTGGATTATAGACAGTGGTTGTTCACATCACATGACAGGTGATAAAGATAGGTTTGTTCATTTGGATAAATACAATGGCGGTATGGTCAAATTTGGAGACAACACTCCTAAACCAATAGTTGGTAGAGGAGTCATCACTTAGGATGGAAAGAATAGTATTGATGATGTTCTTTATGTTGATGGTTTGAAACATAACCTTCCGAGTGTTGGATAGTTACTTGGAAAAGGCTATCAATTGGAGTTCAAAGATGACAAATGCATCATTAACAACAAAGATGGTGTTATGATTGCATCAAGCTCAAAGATAAGAGGTAATATTTTTCAACTCAATTCAAAAGAAAGTTGTTTTGTTGCTAAAATTGATGACAGTTGGTTGTGGCATAAAAGACTATGTCATATCAAATTTGATAACATAGTAAAGATAAGCAATGTAAAGGCAGTAAGAGATCTACCTAGCATAGAAAAGCCAGTTGATATTATATGTAGGGAATGTGTGATGGGAAATCATGTGAGAAACTCATTCATGAGCAAGCAAAATTCAACAGAGAACAAGTTGTATCTGATTCATATAGACCTATGTGGTCCAACTCAAACAAGATCATACTATGGTGAAAGGTATTTCATTTTGTTTGTTGATGATTATACTAGAATGATGTGGGTTGCATTCTTGAAAGACAATTCAGAAGCATTTGAGAAGTTCAGAATATTCAAAGCTAAGGTTGAGAATGAATCTAGACTAAAGATAAAATGTTTAAGATTGGATAGAGGAGGAGAATTCACCTCTAACAGATTCTATGAGTACTACGAAGAACATGGCATAAAGAGACAGTTAAGTGCACCTAGAACCCCTCAGTAGAATGGAATTGCAGAGAGAAGGAATAGGATCATTCTTGATACATCGCGCACCATTATGATAGAAGGAAAAGTTGCACACACCTATTGGAGAGATGCGGTCAATACAACAATCTATACCATCAATAGAATTCAATTAAGGCCAGGAAATGACAAAACACCATATGAGCTATGGTTTGGTAATGTTCCCATAGTAAAATACTTCAGAATCTTTGGAAGCAAGTGCTACATCAAGAGAGATGAAGCAGTAGACAATTTTGATGCAAGAAGTGATGAAGGTATTTTTCTTGGTTACTCTACTAAAAGTAAAGCTTATAGATGTTTCAATTTAAGATTGAAAAATATCATTGAAAGTGCTCATGTAAAGATTGATGAAAAGTTTATGATTCAAGAAATATATCATGATTACTCACCCATGATTGAAGAAGAACCTAGGCCCTCCACTAGTGAGACAGTTATTGAAGAAATGTTTGATAGTATTGATGTGTTATTCAATGACCCTGAGACAAGTGAAGAAGAAACTCCTAAGGTTGATAAGTCAAGATCACCTAAAGTTCCAAAGTTTACATCAAGAAATCATTCCAAGATAGACATCATTGGAGATTAGAGCGTCAAAGTCCTAACAAGGTCCCAAGCAAAGAACTCAGCTAGTAGTGAAGCAATATGTTTACTATCTCAGATTGAGCCTTTAACTATTGAAGATGCATGTAATGATTCACATTGGCATGATGCTATGAAAGAAGAACTTGATCAAATTATCAAGAATGACACTTGGGAACTAGTCCCAAGACCTAGTGATAAGAATGTGATTGGAACAAAGTGGATATTCAGAAACAAGATGAATGAAGATGGTATAGTAGTAAGAAACAAAGCAAGGTTAGTATGCAAAGGATATGCACAAAGAGAAGGCATTGATTATTTAGACACATTTGCACCTGTGAGTAGATTAGAAGCTATTAAGTTGTTTCTAGCTTATGCTACTGTCAAAAAATTCAAATTTTATCAGATGGATGTTAAGTCAGCATTCCTGAATGGAGATTTGAAAGAAGTATACATTGAGCAGCCAGAAGGATTCACCTTATTAGACAGACCTGATATGGTATGCAGATTGAAGAAGGCCCTCTATGGACTTAAGCAAGCCCCTAGAGCATGGTATGAGAGACTAGATGGATATTTAACTAATTTTGGATTCAAGAAAGGAGCATCAGATTGTAATCTATTCATTAGAGAGACATCTGAAGGTTTATTACTTTTAGCTATATTTTTTGATGACATTATCTTTGGAGGTAATGACAAACTAAGTGCAGAATTTTCCAAAGAAATGCAGAATGAATTTGAGATGAGTATGATTGGTCCTATCAAATACTTTTTGGGACTAAATGTGCAGCAGACAGAAAAAGGAATTTTTATTAATCAGTCAAAATATGTGAAGGAGATAATGAAGAAATTCAAGATGGATGATTGCAAGCCAGTAGGAACCCCTACGATCACTAGATGCAAGCTTACAAAAGAAGATGACTCACCAGTAGTAGATATAACATCGTATAAGTCTATGATTGGTAAAATTATATATCTCACTTAGACTAGACTTGATATTTCAAATGTAGTTGGCATAGTTGGAAGATTTGCAAAAGAACCTAAACAAAGTCACCTCATGGTAGTAAAAATAATATTCAGATACTTGCAGGGCACTATAGATTATGGTCTATGGTATCCTAATTCAAAAAATATTGAGCTTCATGTGTACACTGATGCAGATTGGGTAGGATGTGTTGATGATAGAAAGAGTACTTCAGGTGGAGTAGTGTTTCTTGGTGATAGAATTGTCACTTGGACAAGCAAGAAACAAAATTGTATTTCTCAGTCAACAACATAAGCGGAGTATGTTGCAGTAGCCTTGAATTGTTCTACAATTGTTTGGATCAAGTAGATGATAAAGGATTTTGGAATTCAGATTGATTATCCTATTGTTATTCACTGTGATAACACTAGCACTATCAATATGTCAAAGAACCTTGTGATGCATGCAAAGACAAAGCACATTGAGTTCAAGTATCACTTCCTAAGAGAGAAAGTGGTAGAGAAAGAAGTCAAGTTGGACTATGTGAGTACTAAAGATTAGTTGGCAGATATATTCACAAAGCCCTTGCCTAAGGATACTTTTGAGTATCTCATGGAGAATTTGGGAGTCATTCCCTTCCCTGATTCTGCTTAGAAGAAAGGAGGAAAGGCATCAGTCTTTAGGGACTGATGGAAGGTTGACTACTCTACCTCATGAGTAGTACCAGTGCTTAAAATGAATGGTGCCCTTTTCCATTGATGTCAAAGGGGAAGTAATATATAGAGTCATGAAAAATAGAAGCAAAGGAGGAGTAATATACTAAGGGGGGGTAGTATTTAGTTTTGACAGCAGTACAGTTGAGGAAATGGAGAATATTAGAAAATATTGCAGCAGTTGGAGGATTCATCTTTGGGGGACTTTTGATGAGGAAATGGATAATGTTATAAAATAAATGTTCATTTGGGTTGGTGGTGGTTTTTCATTCCACATGTTGCCATCAATGCCAAAGGGGGAGATTGTTGGAGATTTGCCAGCAGGCCAGTACTGACTATATGTTTGTCATTGATGAAAACATATGGAAAGTAGCATGCATGGAAGTCTTATGCAATTAGATTTCAGTATATGAAGCATGGACATGATATCAGCATGATATCATGGGTGCAAAGGTTAACTATTAGTATAGATAGTTATATTGTAGCTAGTGTTAGCAGTGTTCCCGACAGAGTAACAAGCAGTGTTCTATGTATGGTTGTCCGTACAGTTATCATGGAGCCTTGCATGCTTGGATATATGTTGGAGACATGTTGGTGATGTTTTAGTTATGGACGCATAGTCTATTGATGAGTAGACTTGAAGTTATGCAGTCACTATTCGCCAGCAACAGTTTCCTATGTTCATTCAGAAGAGCCGAAAGAGATTTTATTAGTTATGTAGTTGCACCTATCTTGTGGGTATGTGCCCTTGGATTTAAGCTTAGAGGAGAGTTATTGATGTTTGGTTAAGAGTGCATGAGTTAATTCAGCTTGAGGAGAAAGATCCAGTTGTTTTGGTAGAGCCGACAGTGTGTAGCATGTGTCTACAATTATCTTATTGAAAAGGTCCCAGATTGTGTTGCGTGCATAGTAGAGCTGACAGAATGTTTATTAGAGTTTGTTGTGGTTTCTCTAATATGATTTCAAGGTGGTTCTAATAGGCTGACTTGATTATATCATTTAGAGGAAAGATATTTATAGGTTGTCATTTGTGATTGTTGAAGTGTGGTTCATAGTTGATTAAGCAGAGCAGAGCAGAGTGTGTGAAGTGTTGAGCCATCAAAAGAAGGTCTATGTGACCAAGTAAAGTACCTTTTCTATACATTGGAACTAATCTAGATAGTAGGTCAAAGCGCATTTCACCAAGATCCAGATATAGTATGTATCTATTATTTAGAAGGTTTTAGCCTTCCCTCCTTTGAGCAGTGAGCTCTCGGACAGTGCGTCCTCTCCCTGAACAAGGACAATTGTAAAAGACTCTTAACAGGGTTTGAACCTTGACCAGGTCTACTATAATAAATATATTGTAAAGCAACTCCTAACAGGGTTAAGGATCTTCTAACAAGGATCATAATACTCTAGTGCAGAATATTAGTGGGTGTCAATTCCCATCAGCATTTTTACCTATTTGGGTTTCCTCGTAACCAAAATATTGGTGTTGTGTTCTTGTGTTCTTTCATTATATTTATGCTTCATGTTTAAGTATACTTAATTGGATAAAGAATTGAATCTTGTAGATAACTGATTCACCCCCCCCCCCCCTCTTAGTTATCTCTTGGAACTATTCCTAACAATGGTAAATAATAACCTGCATAAAAGAATTAATGATAATCTGAGCCTCCTCAATAATTTCCTTAATAGACCATGATGGCTTGATCATGCCTTTAATACAATTTAAAATATTCATGGAATCTCCTTCAATCCACACATTCGGGGACATGTCCTTATTAATAATTTTTAAAGTTTGAAGGAGAGCCATAGCTCTGCCACATGATTGGTCTACATGCTAATGGGGAGCACCATGACAACAAGATAGTTCACCAATTCATCCCTAATAAGCCCACCATAGCTAGCAAGACCTAGGTTACCCTTCGCCGCATCATTAAAATTGACTTTGATCCATCCAAGAGGGGGGGAAAGCCAACTGGAATTCTCCCTTTGGGAAGAGGAATTCACTTTGGTGCCAGCATCATTACCTCCAGCAAATAAATCCAACTTTGTTTGAACCATGGTAGTGCATTTCTCCATGATATTTCTCTTAATATTCTCAGTAATCACCACCAGAGGGAGGGAAATATCTCTAAACACTCTATCATTGTGTTCTCTCCATAGTTTCTAGATAACATGAGGGGTGATGATATTCCACATAAGCCTATCCATAGGATCCTCTGCATTTATCCATTGGGTGAAGAAATTCTCCATTTTATTAGGAAAAAACTAGCATAACTTCCAACATTGCAAAATAAGACCCCATACTTCCCAGGAATACCGATAGTCGATAGCCAAATGGTAAACCAAATCCTCAACATTCTTAGACATAAAGCATCTATTGGGTAGAATCATGCCTCTCTTTTGGAGATTATCAATAATAAGGATCTTGTTCTACAAAACCAGCCAAAAGAAAATATTAATTTTAGGAATTAACCATTTATCCCAAACCTGGCCCCAAAAGGGAGGAGGATTGGGCTACTTCAACAAAATCTTAGAGGTAGAGGTGAAATCAAAGACTCCAGTAGGGAGAATTCCCCAAATCAGCTCATCCACCTTGGTAGTGTCCACTTTCCAAAGATTTAGGTCCAACAAGAGAGGCTTAAGAGCAATATCAATAATAGAAAGATCAATCCAAGAATGACTCCCCCAATTGTCTCTAACCCACATAACAAATCTCTGTTAACAGATGTCAATAAAAAGCTCGAAGGAAGGGACAGAGTTCAAAGAAAAATCTTTAAGCCAACAGTCATCCTAGAATTTAATTCTTCTGCCATTACCCAAATACCATTTAGCTCCCTTGAAGGCCATCTCCTTAGCTTGCTGGATGTAGTTCCAAATAAAAGAACCTTGTACCTTCATAGTAGACATCATAATATCTGAACTATGAGGGAAAGAGTAGAGATATTTATTGTGGATGATCTCATTCCACTCTTTTTTCTCACCAAAGATCCTCCTAATTTGCTTAGCTAGTAACGCCTGATTAGTCAATCTTAAGGGGCAGATCCCCAAACCTCCCCACTTCTTGGGAGTGAAAACATTATCCCACGCAACTAAATTTAATCTCTTTCTTTCTTCTACACCTGATCAAAGAAAATTTCTCTAAATCTTCTCAATAATGTCTGCAAATTTACCAAGAATCTTAAATAGCCTTAGAGAATAGATAGGGAGACTCTGCAGAGAGGCCTTTAGGAGAAGGAGTTTACCAGCTTGACTAAGCAAGGATCCTCTCTAGCCAGCTAATCTCCTATTGAATCTATCCACAATTCTGACCCAAAAAGAGTCAGGAGGTTTTAAGCTCGAGGGAAGACCGAGATAAGTGGCGGGCAAAGCACCAATATCACATCCAATAATTTTGGCAATTCTATTCTATCTATCCATAGGCGTATTAATAAATAATAGATATCTCTTGTTCTAGTTAACAATTTGACAAGTACCTAGAGAATAATTGGACAAAACTTGTTTAATCATTATAGCGTCCAGGATGGACGAAGAGCCCATGATGACAGTGTCATCAACAAATTTCTGGTGGGAGTAGGGCCTAGAAGCAGAAGGAGTGAGGCCCTTGATGGATCCCTCGGTCACCAATCTCTAAAAATAAAAACTAAGACACTCTGCCAAGATGGAAAAGAGAATAGGAGACAAGGGATCACCTTGTCAAAGCCCCCTGGAAGGCCTGAAGAATAAAGAAGAGGATCCATTCACAATAACCACAACCATAGAAGTACTAATGAGTTGGAACACCAACTGTAAGAGTTTATCACAGAATCCAAAGGAGCACAAAACCTTGATCAAAAAATCCTAGTCCACTTGGTCATAGGCCTTCGAGAGGTCAAGTTTCAACAGAAAACCAAAGTTGAGAGAAGACTGAGTCAAATGAATAACCTCGTGCACCTTCATAATAGAGTCAAGGATTTTCCTGCCAGGGACAAAGCAACTCTACTAGGGAGAGATAATCTTGGGGAGAATAGCCAGCAACCTAAGGGTAATAACCTTGGAGAAAATTTTATACAACGAATTACATAAACTGATCGGCCTGAAGGAATCAACTGAGTTAGCTCCAGGCTTCTTGGGAATCAAGACAATGAAGGTAGCATTAATTTCTTTAAGCATAGTTCTAGACCCAAAGAATTATTTCACAACATTGCAGATATCCAGGCTCACAATATGCTAGAATTTATGAAAAAGAACAAAGGAAACCCATTCGGTCCCGGGGACTTATCACCCTCAAAAGAGAAAACAACAGTCTTGATTTCCTCCAAGGAAGGATTAGCGGTGAGCTTCTTATTAGTAGCATCATAAAAAATGAAGGGAATGGTCTCAAGAAGTAAGGCTTGGTTATCCAGGGAAAGAGTAAGATATTTAGATAAGAGAGAAGAGAAAAAGTCAACCATAGCCAAAGAAATGTCCTTATCAGTACTTGTGTGCTAAAATGTTGTCACACTTCTATGAATCCTTACATGCAAGAAAACTCAAGATTGAGCCCTCACAAATCGATCCATAGCTCCCTAGGCATGGAGTGCAAGGGTTTTTAAGAATGCTCTTAGCTAGAGCTATTAAGCCTATAACCTTGCTAGTAAACCATGCAATGGGAGATTCAAGGAAGACAAGGGCAAGAATGCCAATATCTCCAATGAAGCCAAATGTATGCAATGCAAAGCAAATCTTTATGACAATGCAAGTTAATCTATTGCATAAAAGGAAATCTAAGCTAAGAATGAAGCTATGAAAATGCAAATACTATGCATGAAAATGAAATCTAACTATGAAGCAAGAAATCCATGATGATGCAAGAATGAAGACGAGAAGATAGAGTGTTGATGAAGATCCAAGATGAATGCCAACAATGCTCCAAATCTTCAAACCCTAGATGCAAGAATATCTCCAAAAGCTCCAAGATGACCTAGAAAACCTGTAGCATAACAATAGCATAAAAATTTGTGTGTGCAAATGAGGAAGAGAGCTCTTCTTTTATAGGAGGTGAAAAATCAATGGACCATGGAGATTAAGAGGCAAAAGATTTAATCAACAGTGGAGAAAAAAAGAAGCTTGATCCTTGTGCACAAATATCCTCCAATAGGAAAATTAGAAGCATTTACTTTATGTTGAGCATTTACTTTATGTCCATGTGAGACAAAAAGTGCTTTTCTTTTATTTTTTATTTTATTTTTCTTTATAAATAAGAATTAAATGCTTTATTTGTGCAACTTAGGATAAGAATAAAAGTGGGGCTTTTTATTTAATAAAAGGGGAGAAAATATTCCTTTTAATAAATAAAGACTTAGGATAAGATGGTTAGCCCATAGAAAATAATCAAATAAATGATAAGACTAGGATTTGATCAAGAACAAGCAATTGATGATTTTAGCAAAAGGGACTAATAGTCTAGATGACCATTTTTAGGTGTATACATTTTCCCCTCTTTGACTAATGTGTGATCGATCTGGGAATACATGTAGTCAAAGAATAGATCAGCCAAGAAGGCAAGCAAACAGCCAAGAAAGAAAGCAATAGCAATTTTGACAGATGTGAGATCGATTTGGGATCACATGCAGTCAAAGAATAAAATAGCCAAGAAGGCAAGCAAAAGCATTTTGACTCCAAAGTCATGAAGTGCAAAAAAGATAGCAAATCCTGCATGGTCAGCCTGGTAGTGACAGTACTGAACACTTAGGAAAGAGATAGCCAATAAGATATGATGTGTCTGCCCCCTCGGGATCAAAAGAGAAATCCGGGTAGAGGGAATGTAGAAGCAAGAGCAGCATGATCAAATCACTAGAAATCATAATCAAAGAAAGAGAATAGAATAACCATCAAGCAGTGAAGATATGCCCCACACATGGGACACGGGGCACAAACCTATCGGTCCCTCAACCTGTAAACACCATGGAAGAGGAATGGAACTTGGGATATGAAAGTGAATGAAAGACTAGAAGTTTGAAAGAGATGGGGATGGAGAGATGAAGAATGCCCCAACGAAGATCGAAGGATCAGGCCTCAAAAGGTCAGCCAACTGTGCAGAAGAAGGAGAAAGGTGATTTGGGTGATCAAAGATTTTAGTTTGGATCCCGAAATGAAAGGAAAAGGATGTGATATGAAAGACAAGAAGTGAAAGACATGAGCAGGAAGAAGCGAAAGGTGAGCGTAGTTGATTAACAAGTCCATGAAAGATAAAGGACAGCTCTTTCCATATGCAAGATGCAAAACTAACTAACATGAACTTAAGAATGCAAGCTACATGAAAAGTGGTTTACTTGCAAGGTCACAAAGCCAATAGACATCTAATATTCATCATTGAGCATTATTGGTAGCGTCGCAAGATCATACAATACACACTAGCATAACTATGTGGATTTGAATATGATCTATATCAGATAGAAATTTGGGAATCCCACCTAAGCATCAAAGACATGTAGGTCAAGATGACTAGTGCAGTGAGATTACCTAAGTTTGATATAGCAAGATTATGCTCGCATCGAGACACAAGAAAGTCAAGATGACTATAAGCATGCACTTGAGAAATAGTCAAGGATAATACCTTGTAGGTCCATAGTGTCAAGTAAGACCAGCATAAATGCTCATGACAGTGATGACCAACAAAATATACCCACAAGCAGATAAAGAAATAAAACATGTTCTCATACCCTCAGTCTTCTAGCTATGCATCATCGAAAACTTCTCAGGGAGAGACCACTTAGCAAAGAAATCATCATAGACAGCACGTAAAGAAATAAAGTCAAACAAATCTTAGCGAGTCAAGTGCGTGTGTGTAGGTCATAGAGTCAAACTTTGAGTATCACATCTGCCAGTGAGAAATATTGCATCATCCAAGATGGCGGGAAGGATATCTGATAAGTGTTAAGAAACACTTGATGCTAGGGTAGTGTTGAAAAACACAGTTGAGGTGGTGTTGAAAAACACCGTTTACAAGGTGCCTAAGAAACCCAGATGCACAAAGAGACCCAAGATAAGCTGAAAACAACGGATGCCCCCTAGACTAAGACAAGAGTCAATTCTAGGCTAAGAGAGGCAAAGAGAGAAGTGGAGTGAAGGAGCACCACGCAAGACTGATAGACATAGGTGCAGAGGGTCTCAAGCAGTGCCTGTTTCCAGGTTTTCACCACTTGATAGATTTTTTTGCAATTTTTTCAGGACTTTTTATAATTTTTTTGTATTTTTGCTACCAAGGAGCCTGTTTCCAGGTTTTCACCAAGGCACTTTTTCAAAAAAATTTTTGCTGTTTTCAATTTTTTGATTTTTTTGGTGAGACATCAAAGCGCCTATTGCTAGGTTTTCACTAGGATGCTCATTTTTTAGTACTTTTTATGATTTTTAGGATTTTTTTAGCATCATATATGAATTTTTTTGGTATTTTTTCAGGATCATAAAATATGTACAAAAAATGCCCCAGACAGAAACGGGCATCAAGAATTTGCTTCCTCTGATGTAGAGAACTGATAGGCCCCAGGCCCAAATGCTGCAACTGTGATGATAGGAGGTCTCAACCAGTTCGACCAATAATAACCAGCCCTAAGCAATGTCTGAGCTAGCCGAGGATTGTTAGAATGTGATCCACATATGCCATCATGGATTGCAGCTAGCATTTTTTCTGACTCCTCTATTTCTAGACACTTAAGGAGAGTTCTGTCTAGACCCTTCCTATACAAGTCACCAGAGACAAAGGCAAAGTGTAAGGGATGGCGGAAGGAATGGAGTGGTGGATTTGCAAGAGGAATATGAGGTGGAAGATATGAAAAGATGGTAGGATTGTAAGATTTGTGAGCAGGATAGCATAATTCATCCACCAGGAACTTGAAGCAAAATTTATGCTTTTTCATTTGTAAGATGGATGTCGAAGCAACCAAGGCATTAGAAACTTTGTTCTTAGCTCTAGGAATGGGTTGAAGTGTAACAGATATGAGATCATGCTTGAAGTAGTGCATCATTTTTTTGTAGAGAATCAGCTTGTCATCTTTTATTTGATAATCAATATTTTTGAGCAAATTTTTATTTTTACTTTTCTTAGGTTTAGATACCGCCACAATGTGGTTTTTGCCACCCGACCATTGCTCTTTTCTTTTGACTTGATGACTGTGATGTTTGATTGCTGATTCAATCTTTTTTGTTGCTAGTTTGCTGGTGGAAGAAGTAACAGGTGTTGATGCGAGAGGAAATGAAGTGACCGGTGTACACACTAAAATGGTGCACTTCTATGAACCATTACATGCAAGGTTTCTCAAGAGTGAGGCCTCACAAAGTGGCTCATAGCTCTCTATGCATGGAGTTGCAAGATTATGGATTTGCTCTCAGCTAGAGCTACAAACTTGTGACCTTGCTAGTCAACCACACAATGAGAGATTCAAGTGAAGACAAATGCAACAATGCCAATATCTCCAAGAATCAAATATGCAATGCAATGCAAATCTAAATGGGAATGCAATCTAAGCTATGAAAGGAAAGTACAATGCAACTAATCTATGAAAGGAAATAGCAAGTGTTACAATGCCTTCTATTTAGACTATGTGAGCTTATTCTATTGCATAAAAGGAAATCTATACTAAAAATGCCATTATTATGCAACTAAGAAAGCAAATATGCAACTAAATGATGAAAACAACAAGTCTTCAATGTCTTCAAAAAGCTCCAAATGCACCTAAAACCTGCAGCATAACATTAGCATAAAAACATGGTATGCAAATGAAGGAGAGAGCTCTCCTTTTATAAGAAATGAGGTGAAATGGACCATGGAGATTAAGAGGCAAAAAGTCTTAATCAGCGGTGGAGCTTGAAAGAGGAGCAATCCATGTGCACAAGTATCCTCCAATAGGAAAATAAGAGTTGACTTTATGTCCATATGAGACAAAAAGTGCTTTTCTCCTTTTTATAAAATAAGAATGATGCTTTATTTGTGCAACTTAGGATAAGACGAAAAGTGGGGGCTTTTTATTTATTAAAAGGGGAGGAAATATTCCTTTTGAATAAATAAAGACTTTAGGATAAAATGGTTAGCCCATAGGATAAAAATCCAATATATGATCGAAATTAAGATTTGATTAAGAAATTGATAATGTTGAAAATATTGATTATTGATAAAACTGATTCAGGATTGATAAATTGAATAAATGGGGCCCAAAGTCTAGGCGACCATTTTTGGGTGCATACAACTGGTTCAATAGCATTTATGTGAGGGGTGTCATCTCTGGTAACAAGAGAGGTTGAGCCTATAGGGTAAGCTCCAAAAGTAGCTAGATCTAGACTTGTCATAGAAGAACCAGCGTGGTCCACTAAGGCAATACGAGGAACAAAATCATCAGACCCCACACAAGACCCATCAACCACATCGGGATGGTTACTACAAGAATGAACCATATCAACATCCATATCATCAGTAGATATACATTTTTCTCCCCAAAGAAGTGAAGTAGAGGGAAGATCATCTCCCATGTGAGCCATAGTGTGTATTGGTGACTCATCTATATCTGTGTTTGAATTACTGAGCATGGGAGTATTTCGGGCATCTTCTCTATAGATCCACTCGTGAATAGCTTGTTCTTCTCTTTCGGCTTCAAGGATCACCATAGCAGAAGTGGAAGGTTTCCCATATGACCTAGGAGAAATAGGTATAGAAGCAAAGGAATCCAGTTTATATTCACCCATACCAAGGCTCATCATCTTAAATGATTTCTCAGCAGCAACTAGAGACGTACTAGGATCATCAGTAGGTTCATTGTGAGGAACAAATTTTTCAGTAGCAGCAAGAGTATTAATAGCAATAGTATGGTCTCCAGGAATCATAATTTTAGTGCCATTGTATGGAAATTTGACGCACTAATGATAAGTGGAAGGAACAGCCTGCATGTCATGGATCCAAGGATGACCCAAAAGAATGTTATATGTGAGTGGAACGTCCAATACTTGGAAGTTAATATCTCTTGTGATAGGGCCCACTCGGACAGGCAACGTGACAAGACCTTTGGAAGATCTTTCCACTTCATCATAAGCTTTTATAGTAATCTTCTTCTTAGAATCCACAGCAAATTCTGACAAACCCAACTGTTGTATGACATTGAAAGAAACAATGTTTAACCCTACACCATTGTCTATCAGGACTCAGCGGACTCAGGTATTGTAGACTAGAACGTCAATGTGTAAAGCTAGATTATGCAGGTGAGCAATAGATATGTCATCTTCTGCAGAAAAGGAGAGAGATAGTGGAGATGAAATGTGGTTGACCATAGCCTGAAATTGATCTGGATCAATGTCATTAGGAACACATGTTGTATGTAGAGCCTTATCAAGAATCTCTCTATGCGAAGGGGATAACTGAAGCAACTCAAGGATTGATATCTGAGCCGGTGTCTTGTGCAAATGTTGGACAAGATCATAGCTAGGGGTGGTTGAAGGAGCCGCTTGTTTGGAAGGTAAAGCTTATTTGGGATTTTGCGTAGTTTTAAGGACAATCTTGGCTTGCCCCCTAGTAACAGCATTCAGTGTCTCACTTTGGGAAGATGAACTATCACGTGTTTGCAAGATCAACTTTGGCTTACCATGATTGGCTTTATTATCATCTTGAGACCTCATCATTAGAACGCTCTCAACGGGCTCTACCTTGTTGATCACAGGTGTATTAGAAGGATACGTGTAATTGATCTTAGCATCATGATTCTTCTTATGTGCTTGAGAGGTTTCCCCCTTATCATGCTTAGGTAGAGGATCTTTGAAAGTTGTGTGATCAAAATTTTTAGTTAAGCCATCAGTGGAGATTGTGCCGTTCTCAATAAGATCTTGAATATCATCCTTAAGCCTAAAACAATTGTCTGTTGGATGTCCCTTGTTTTTGTGATAATGGCAGTAATGATCCTCTCTCCACCAATCAGGCTTATTTATCAGATCCTAGTTACCAGGTTTATCAAGAAGCGTAAGATATCCATTGTCAACCAAAGTCTTGAGGATTACATCGTAAGGTTCTGCCAACTTGGTATAGACTCGCTTTCGAAATGACTTCTTAGGCTTATCTGCATATTGAGGTTTAGGAGCACTGTGAGCATTGGCAGCTTCTTGTTGTTTTGCTGCATAGATAGCATTGGAAAGATTGAAAGCAGGCTCTTTAACTTTAGGAGCATCAACAACCCCATCATTAACAACATACTTGTTCTTATTCCAAGGTTTGTTCTTGTCTTTACCATTTCCTTTAGCATCTTTATTAATAACAATATCCCCTTTTCTTATAGCTACATCCTCAATCTGATATGCACTTTCAACCATGTCATGGAAGGAGGAGAACAGTTGCTTCCTTAGATCATAAAATAGCTCAGGCACAAGTGTGTTGACGAAAATGTCAATCTTTTCTCTTTCAGGTAGCTGACGAAGATATCAAGAATACAATGACCTCCAATGTTGTAAGTAAGTTGCAAATGGCTCACCTTGATGTTGTCTTAGATTACCGAGATCTATCACAGTGACAGGTTGTTGGATGTTGTAAGAGTATTGCTAGGTAAATCGCTGAGCCAACTCATCAAAAGTCTTAAGAGGTGGTGTCAATTTCGCAAACCATTCTAAAGCTTGGCCTCTTAAGCTTTGAGGGAATAAGCGTAGAAGATATGTGTCTTCATGAAGAAATTCCATACTAAGAGCATAAAAATGACGCACATGGTCATGAGGGTCACCATTTCCATCATACTTGTCATATTTAGGAACCTCAATGTCCTTAGGAAATGGGACCATGTATATATCTTTATCAAAAGGAAGAGCACAAATTGATTCTACAAAAGAGACCTTTGGAGGCTCTCTTTCTAATGCCATTTGGGTAAGGCGTTGATTTGTCCGACGTAATTCTTCTTGAAGAACTTCCAACTTAGTTGGTACTCTTTGTTGGACAATTTGTCTGACATCATAGCCGGGAGGAAGCTTGTATCCTCTAGAAGTCATATATTGAAAGTACTGATCGCCGTTATGCTCTAAAAGCTTATGCATCATTCGTTGAGAGACCACATCTTGTCCAAATCTCATAAGATCCTCACTAGAAATCTCATCATCAGCCTCTACCTCATGTTGAGAGGGAGGAGGTATAGGAGGTGAAGAAGGCATACCAAAAGTGGGTCTTGGAGGAGATCTTGGTGGCGTGTTGTTGCCATTGTTGCCATTAAAAAGAGATCTATGCTCATGATTACTAGTCTCAGGTTGCTCATGAAATGTCCCTCTATAAGCCATGCACCTAGTAGCATCCATCCTTTGTTGATTGTGTTCTTTTTCTAAGCGTGCTTGGTTATCCTTATGCTCAAAGTGTTCTTGCAAGAGTTGAAATTTTTCTTGTTCCGTAAAAGTGAGTGAGACACTATCTGTGTTTTTGGGGGTCTTGAATGCGGAAAAGAGGAAACCTCCTTTGTACCACGGGGTAGCCTTAGAATCCTCAGATTGGTCAGAACTAGAACTGTTGTTGCTAATGGGTGCTCGTGAGCATCTAGTTGGAGAAGGTAACTATGTATAATTGAACAGAGGATGACTCTCCTGCTCAAATTGAGACTGAGTTGTAACCGGCATGAAAAGAGATGTTGGTTGACTAATAGAATGAGACAAAGTTTCTCAGATTTGAGATAAGCAAAGCTAATAAAGATCACTTGTCAAAGTAGAACAATAGAGAGATGGCTCATCAAAAGTGCTCAAGCACTTACAACAATCAATTAACTAAAGCCGAGCAGCGAGCAAGAAGCTCAATAAGCAAGTAGCTAGAGAGGTAACCGTGATGTGACAAGTGATCAAGAGTAGCATTCATTAAGCTCAAATCCAATAGCTTTAGCTCATTTATTTCAGTCTAGAACAAGTCTAAGCATGTAGATAATAGACTAGCTTCAGGGAAGAACAGAAAAAGGCACTCTACGACCGGTTAAAATGCAAGTTTAGCAGCTCCAGATTGCAACAGCAACAAGACAGCAAAAAGGTTTTGGGTGACACTGTTGCAGAGTCATACGACTCTATGACCAATGAACATAAAAATCTTAGTTTTGAAGTGTTTTAAAAGATCAAGTAAGTATATCAATAGATTTTTATCATGGATCAAGCACATAAGACATCAATCAAGGAGTTCAAGCAAGCAGTTGTCTTCAAACAATGAGCAAGGGGCAAAGCAACCTTGCACATGAACAAGAATAGTGACTTAGTATTTCTACTCCTTAAAGATTCTACTTGTGTATGTTCTTGACAATGTTTTAGCAGGCACTTAGAACACAACAACACCTTATCAAGCTGTCTACAAGGATATACATGGCTTTCTAAAAGGAGTTCTCGATATACGCAAGGTACGTGAGGCCCAAATCTGTAGATGAGAAGAATCCAAAATCACACAGCCGGGGGGAGATGGTAACCCAAATCTCCTCCTTCACTTCTCAAAGGTATAAAGTTCTTTGAGGCTTAGCCAAGAGTGATATCAAACTCAATTCCCAAGAGAGGTGTCTTTCGATTCACCACCCGCTATTTATACTCCGCCGGAACACAGGAGTTAAGGTCGTCCCTTGAGGTGGTGTGTCCCCAAGCAGACCTTCTAAAATAAAAGCTAAGTAATTCACTATCAAAAGTATTTAGAGCACTAAAGGTGGAACACTTAACTCTTCAAGTAAATGCAAAGTGAGTCTAAAAGTGGGACACTCAACCCTTCAAGTGAATGTGAAGCGAGTCCAAAAGTGGAACATTTAACCCTTCAAGAGAATGTGAAGCGAGTCCAAAAGTGGAACATTTAACTCTTCACACCAACTCAAAGTGAGTTCAAAAGTGGAACATTTAACTCCTCACATCAACTCAAAGTGAGCCCAAAAGTGGAACATTTAACTCCCCACATCAACTCAAAGTGAGTCCACACCTTAGAAAATAAGTGAGTTTCAAAAAGCACAAAAGGGTTGCCTAGTGGAGCAATTAACGCTTCTTTCCTGTAGACCCCTCCCCTTTAATGTAGCACTGATCTTGCAACTACGGGGTGGAAATGAGGGGCCGGTGGATTAGCGAGTCCAATAACCCAAGATAGAAATTTAGATCAATCACAAGTAATCTAAAGTTGCTTATCAATACTACTCACAAATGACAAAGGGTTGAATCAATGGAATATTTAACTTTCCAAGCAAACATAGAGTGAGTCCACAAAGTGGTGCATTTAACTCCCTATGTAAACAAAGAATGAATCTATGTCCTCAATCACTCAATGAGATATTTGATATTGAAACCAAGAATTACTTAAGGTTTAAACACAAACATTCACTTACACAAACTTGTATGAAAGCAAATCTATGTTCATTCATTTCCCATTAAGAGCATCAATTGAAATGTGTTCTATGAAAGTATGTAAACACTCAAGCCAAACATATGAGAGATTCAATTTTAATCCCAAAATCCAAATGTTGTAGAGTTGTAACAAAATACCTCAAGTCCAACGCAATGCGCTTAGTAGATTTCACCCTTTTTTTTTTTTTAAAAAGCATTTTTCATGAAAGCAAGTCATGCACCTTCAAATGAACAAGACAAGAAAATAAGCAAACAAGATATGCAATGTATATCTAACTTATGCAAACCCTAGGGTTAGATCTAAAAATCAATTGTTAGGAGCAATGATAACCAGCAAATAATCCAAATGATAACTCATATCATGCATTAAACAATGAAAAATAAGTGCATACCCATCACAAAATTTTATTTTTTTTGCATTTGACCTAGTCAACAAGATCTGATTTTTACCACATAAATTCAGACCCTAAACCCAAAATATAGAAAAGAGACCTCTATCAAAAAATAGAGAGCTTTCCAAAAATGTAAAATTTTTAGAAAAATCTCTTCATTTGTGCCCTAGAGACCCATTTTACCAAAATAGACTAGTTTTAATAAATTGACAAAATGAGCTATGATATGATTTCTAAATTAAAAACACAGTGAATGGAACCCCTGTAGAATTCCAAGACCTTTCCAGAAATATAATTTTTTTTAAAAAATATGCTGATTTGCGCCAAAAATTGACTTTTTATGAAAAATCAAGAAAAAATCATAAAAAATACAAATCACCTCTAAAAATTCTAAATTTTTTTTTGGAACTTTTCTAATATGTCTCCAACTTGAAAAAATATTTTTAGACCAAAATACCAAGCCTTTTGGGAGATATGATCAAATCATTCAAATCTAAGGTTTTTCCATCTCCAAACAAATCTGCACAAGGGTTAGCTTAAAAAATAATCAAAATCAGCATGTAAAAAGTGGGTTGCCCCATGGTGGGTGCCAAAAATGTGTGCTAAAATGTTGTCACACTTCTATGAATCCTTACATGCAAGAAAACTCAAGAATGAGCCCTCACAAATCGATCCATAGCTCCCTAGGCATGAAGTGCAAGAGTTTTTAAGAATGCTCTCAGCTAGAGCTATTAAGCCTATAACCTTGCTAGTAAACCATGCAATGAGAGATTCAAGGAAGACAAGGGAAAAAATGCCAATATCTCCAATGAAGCCAAATGTATGCAATGCAAAGCAAATCTATATGACAATGCAAGTTAATCTATTGCATAAAAGGAAATCTAAGCTAAGAATGAAGCTATGAAAATGCAAATACTATGCATGAAAATGAAATCTAACTATGAAGCAATAAATCCATGATGATGCAAGAATGAAGACAAGAAGATAGAGTGTTGATGAAGATCCAAGATGAATACCAACAATGCTCCAAATCTTCAAACCCTAGATGCAAGAATATCTCCAAAAGCTCCAAGATGACCTAGAAAACCTGTAGCATAACAATAGCATAAAAATTTGTGTGTGCAAATGAGGAAGAGAGCTCTTCTTTTATAGGAGGTGAAAAACCAATGGACCATGGAGATTAAGAGACAAAAGATTTAATCAACGGTGGAGAAAAAAAGAAGCTTGATCCTTGTGCACAAATATCCTCCAATAGGAAAATTAGAAGCATTTACTTTATGTTGAGCATTTACTTTATGTCCATGTGAGACAAAAAGTGCTTTTCTTTTATTTTTCTTTATAAATAAGAATTAAATGCTTTATTTGTGCAACTTAGGATAAGAAGAAAAGTGGGGCTTTTTATTTAATAAAAGGGGAGGAAATATTCCTTTTAATAAATAAAGACTTAGGATAAGATGGTTAGCCCATAGAAAATAATCAAATAAATGATAGGACTAGGATTTGATCAAGAACAAGCAATTAATGATTTTAGCAAAAGGGACTAATAGTCTAGATGACCATTTTTAGGTGTATACAGTACTTACCTCTCCAAAATCCAATTTGAGTTTAGAAATTCTGTTGGACACTCTATGTTTAGAAGTAGACATATGGAAGAACCTAGTATTCTTATCTCTAGCTTTGAGCCATATCGATCTAGACCACTGTCTCCGGTACTCTTCCTCTTTGGAAATGATAATATGAGTTTTGGAAAAAAGAATCTTCTCTGTATCCTTCAGATCTTGAGACATGTCGATCTGTTGGATAGTCTCCTAAATATCATCAAGATCCCTTTTAAACACATGCTTAGTTTTAAAGATGTCACCAAACACTTTCTTAATCTAATATTTAATACTCTGTTTAATATGTTGGAGCTTTTTAGACACCCTGAACATAGCGGTGCCCCAAATGTTAACATTCCACCAGCCCCTAATCATCTGCTCAATTTTTGGATGATCTATCCACATTTTCTCAAATCTAAAGGGGAGGTTACTAGTAGTCTTAATTGACTCAGCAACAAAATAGATAGGGAAATGATCAAACCCAATCTTCGTTAGAGAGGATAGAGAACAACCAAACATTTTGAACCAACATCCAGAGATAAGAGCATGATCCAGATAGACCTAGATAAGATCCAAACCACCTCTTATGTTAGACTAGAAGTGTAATTAACCCCTTGGAGATCAATGTCAAAAAGAGCCTGTCTATTAACAAAGTCCATCAGCTCAACTCTACCATCCAGTTGACTTTGGCTATCAACCCCTCCAAAATTCTCATTATCTTTCAAAGGACAATTGAAATCACCCATAACCAACTAGGAATAATCTAGGAAATAGAGTCTTTGACTCTCAACCATCTTCCAATACTTAGCCCTGCCATCTTTGGTATTAGGAGCATAAATATTAGTAGTAACCCATTCGAAATTAGACTTGAGGTGAACAAACTTGATGCTCAAGCAATTCAAATTATCTTCTAAACCTTCACCTCTGAAATTATTTTGGTTCCAAAAGACAACAATACCACCCGAGGCTCCATCAGAGCTACAACCAACAATGCCTCCATTTTTAAGATTCTAATTTTTTCCACTTTTTCTTTCACCATATTGGTCTCCTGAACAAGAATGATATTAGGTTTGTGATCTCTAACCAAATTCCTAAGAGTATCCTTCTTATGGGAGGCATTCAACCCCATGATATTCCACGAGATGACTTTTATTTCTTAACCGAGGTACAAACTCCCTGGATGGTCAATTGGTTGTCATCTACAATATCCTTCTTTCTTTCTCTTTCTCTAATCTCTTTGTTTCAGAATCTTCCTTGGGTTTTTTTTCTGAGATCCAATGTTCGCCTTAAGAATCTTAGACCCCACATCTTCTTTACTATGAGTAATAACACCCTTAGAACCAAGAGTAGAGAGCTTTTTCTTCTATTTTTTTTGTTTCTTCCCCATTTGAATGGACCAGGGATCACCATTATGATAATCCATGAGATCAAGGCCATCACGGGCTATAGGTTCCTCATCACCACTCCCAGAGTGGGTGTTAGGGACTAAAGAAAAGTCCTCTTCATCAAACTTTTTAGGATTTCTAGGCGAGGGAAAATCCCTCATCACATCATTGTACTTCTGAGCAATATGTAGGGTACCTTCCGCATTTCTCATATCATCAACTTGGATAGGGACTAAAACCTCCACAGGCACTGAGTCATTCATCTATAAACCTAAAGAATCAGCATTTGATGAGATCTGGGAGTTTTCCAATCTAGGGACAGACTCCAAGGGAGAGCCGCTAACTAAAGAGTCAGAAACATGGGTAACCAATTCAACAAATACCCCTTCCTCCAGGTCAGGCAGATCATTAGACTCTACCATATCTCATTGACTTCCCTCCAAGTCCAGTTCCACCTTGTTGGTTCTATCACCTTCAGCTATAGCATGAGGCTTAATCTCCTTCCATACTTTTCTGGTCTCCTTATGAGGTTTTGAGCTTGGATCCATAGTCTTAGTTTCCTTGTTAACTTTCTTCAGATAGTTCTTAGCCCAGTGACCCATTTTGTGACACACAAAATAGGCAAAGGGTAGGGATTCAAAAACCACTTCCTGCTTCCATATACCCAGTTTGGAGTTAATATTAATAATTGAAGGAAGGTTTTCAAACTGGCTAATGTTAACACAAACCCTGGCAAAAACTAGACAGGACTTGGTTGCCATCATAGAGTTAACCGAAAGAAGTTCCCCCCCAAAGGTAGAAGCCAAACTCTTAAGGACTTCCTCATTCCAGTATTCGAGGGGCAAGCTAGGGAACCTAACCCAGACTGGGGTATCCATGAAGAAATTTTCAGAATAGTCCCAGTTTTGAGCCCATTTTCAAAAGGACACAATCGTTCTACCAAACATCCAAGGACCCCCATATAAAACATAATCCAAATCTTCTTTATTAGATAAGGCAAAGGACAAAAAACCTTTGGGTAAAGCGGCAATGTCCACCCGACCCTTCAAAATCCATCTTTTCTTAGTAAAGGATCTAACCATTTCAATATTGGGTTGAGGCCCCAGGAACTTACCTACCAATGAGAGCTCCATTATAGAGACAGACTGATCCACCAGAGAGTCAGGCACAAAAATAACAACTTCACCAGCCTGAAGACCTGCCCTAACAAACCCTTCAGGACAAGAGGGCTTTCTCGCTAATTTGGCTCCCAGAATTTCTGACCACTTTTTGGTTGTGGAAGGGTTGACCTCAGCACTATCAGTGCTAGTCTCTTCGCGGGACCCCACTAGTGGGTCCTTGGAAAAATCAACCTTTTCTTTCTTCTCCGCTAGAGAAGGGCAAGGCTCATTCCCTAAGATGTTCTCACTGGCAATCGACACCTTAGGAGAAGTTTGTGGCAACACTTTTGTAATGTTCCCTTTCTAGAATAGAATTTTAGGAATTAAATATAAGATTAAATAATTAAATAATGAGGAAAAAATAATATATAATTATAATTAAATAAAATAAAAAATAATACATTATAATATATAATTAATAAAATTATTATTATAACAATGGAAAAATATATTATTAATAATATTATATATATTATTATTAATAAATAAATATAAAATGTAATTATAATTGTAAAATATATAATTATAATTACGTTGATAAAATCAAATTATAAAAATTAATACTTTTATATATATATATATATATATATATATATATAATAAATGAGAAAACAAAATTAATGGACAATAAATAGTAACAATATAATATATTATTATAATTATAATAATATAGTATTACTGATATATTAATAATCAACAATATATAATATTGATAATATATTATATATAATAATACTAGAGAACTAATATATCAATAATTACTTTAATAAATATTAAATATATTGAAGATCTAATAACAAACATATAAATATATAGTGATTAAGACAATGACTAAAGGCGAACCAAGTAATGGTTAACATATATTATTTCCAAAGTTATAAGTTAAAACAAAGGATTGATCAGTTAATCTTTCCAAACTATAAGGATTGGAACGGTCAATAGGTAGGTCTGAGTTTAATGGGACATAAGTGTTTGATACATGTCATCACAATGATCAAACAGTACCAAAGTAATTAAGCAATGGAATTAACCAAAAATCATTTTTTTTGGAAGAAGGAATTAGGATGCTTGCGATGGATACCAAGCTAGTGTCGATTAAGAATATGATTCGTCGGATACTCTATATCTGTATAGGTTACTAAACACATTGAGTGGTAGTCGTCTGTCTCAAGAAATGTTCGGCAGTCCTCAAGATTATTGATATGGTTATAAATAACTTCCAGCCATATGTTAATTCAGAGATAATGAATCGTCTAATGTGAAGAAGAATAACTATTATCAACGAATATAGACTACAGACTAATTATCGATTAGTCAAAGTCTCTCCACAAGAGGAGTCCATATATGAAGACAACGATTTGTAAATTAGACAATCGATATTAAGTTGCATTAAGATACGTTCACCACCCACTCAATATCTAAATGGCATAATAATATCCTATTTAAAGTCTGTCAAAAATAGCAATTAGGAGAAACAGAGACAATTGATTAATATTATGAAAGAGTACACATATGGAGAATGGTCACGGTGAAGAGACAAGGACGTTTCTTTTGGAAACATCACCGCATTAGACCAAGTATAAAATATTAAAAGGGGAGTCAATTCTCTCAGTTAAGGATATAATACGACTTATTCTTTTTTTCGTCCCTAGTGGATCACTCAACTGGGCAATTGCCATTTGTAGAACTGGTTGCATACATCTAAAGTAAGAAATAAGGGACAATAGGATTGTCACAAGTTCTAAAGGAAAACAATACTATCACCACAATCAAGACCATACATATTTACACATTCCTAAAGATATATATGGAGCAGTAAATCATCTCATTGCTATAAGAAATAGAAATATATTGCAGCATACTTTTCATTGTCCTATCAGGGATGGCTATCAATCATATTGGTTGAATAATTTAGATTGCACAATTCCAATTGCACAGTCCATACTATTTAGCAAAGGTGTTGATTGGATACTTGGATCAAAGAGATAGCAGTAATATTTATTCTCATATATCTTATAACATCATATAATAAATAATATCAATTGTATAACATAAGGTCAACCATTTAGAAAGGGGTATCATGAATTACTATTCTTGCAATTAAGTAACTTCAACAATTAGCATTCTAAGTATTATCAAAGATCATTTTTGGAAGAAGTCTCTTGTAATTGTAGTTATAGTCCCATAAGTTAGGAGATTACAAGAGGGAACTTCCTTCGAGGGAGAAACAGCGACCTCTTGGCGAGGAGAAAGGTTCTCCTTACCGCACAGAGCAGGATCTGACAGCTGCAAAGAAAGACCCAAAATAGGTACTGGAGAAGCAGCGAAAGGATTAGCCAAGTCCATGGTAACATTCTCCAGACCTGCACCAAAACCAGAATCCTCAACCCGACTGCCATGCTTGGCTAGGGAACCTTTGAAATTTGAAAAAATTCTCCCACTCGAATCCTCTCCCATCGCTCACAAATTATTTAGTCTAATGTTATTTTTCACATGATAGTTTATTTTCAATTAATAAATTATCTTTTATTTGAAAAATTGATTTTTGATAATTAATTAAATCTTTAAGAGAGTGTATTTAATTAATCTTTATTAATTAAATGCTTCCACATTTAAAATAACTATATATAGAAAGATCCAATTTATTTAAATCACATAATTAATCTAAATAAATTATTTAATTCTAACAAACATATCAACCAGCTAGAAATCAATTGAATTAATAAAACCATAACCATTCTCAAGGGAAAGACTATAAACTCACGTCACCTCGACAAATTTGGGAAGGGTAAACTATCAAAAACTTGTCCACTATTTCAGGACAATAGAATGGCTTAAAGGTAATTGGGATATGGATCTGAACATTATATCCCCTCTCTTACCATTAATACTTGCGATAGGGCACACTCATCCTAACAATTCACGGAAGTCAATGCCCAGTACCTACAAACCTACATAAAAGATAAGCATGTACATACATGTATATATATAATAAGTAATGGAAGGGATCAGGACATCGTGTGGATCCCACAAGAAGGTAACCATGACTTCGTCCCTCAACCATATCAAACACATCAAATAGGATGTAAAAGCATACATGATAACCATACACATGCAAGTATGGGGTAAGTAAAATCATAACCATAAACATCATTTTAAATATATAAATAATCATCATCAAAGTAACTAACATCATCTAACTGCAAATATATAATATGCATAATTATCCAAATCATCAAATCACCATGTAATGTCATACATCCAAAACCACGTAATAATTGAAATAATTAATGCACACATAAAAGTGGCCTAAAAGAGTTTGGCAATATAAAATTGAAAAGAAAACCATGGGTGGACACTACACTTAATTCTAACCCTAACCCTAAACCCTAACATTAATAAAAAATATAGTCCTAATAAAAATTTCAACCCCTAGCCTAAATCATAAGCCCTAATCCTCACCCTAAATCCTAAACCCTAATCCTAATCCTAAACCCTTATCCTAACCATAATTATAATTTTTATCCTAACCCCAATCCTCAACCTTAACCCTAATTTAAACACTAATCCCAATCAAAACCCTTAACACTAATCCTAACAAAAATCTTACCCTAATCCTAATCAAAACCCTAAAGTATGACCCTAACTAAAATACTTACTCTAATTGAAATCAAAATCTAAAACCCTAATCATAAAACCTAAGCCTAAAGCCTAACCCTAACCCTAAACCCTAATCCTAAAGCCTGACCCTAACTATAAATCCTAATCCTAACTATTACTTTAACCCAAATATTGATTCTAACCCTAACCCTAAACATTAGCTCTAATCAAAATACTATCCTAATAAAAATCCTAAACCTTAACCCTAATCATAACACTAATCTTAATCAAAAGCATAAACCTTGAATCTTAACCCCAACAAAAAATATTACTCTAATCTAATAGTAGAGGCTTGAGAAGTGGCTTATACTTTGACAATGCAAATTCTTCTTGAAATGAGATCACAAATGTTGATACAATAACATGACTCCAAAAAGACCTAAAAGGACATCATAAAAGATATGCTTTCATAATGATTTCTAGGATTAGCACCATGAATTTCTTGAATGCTTGAATATGCTTGACTTTTCCTTGAATAGTTGATAGGGTTGAGATGCCATACAAAGATGGTTGATTGATTAATTGATTTATTATCTCCTTCCCCCTTAAATAGGACAGGTAACATTGGTTTTATACCTCTCTAGGCCATCTTGGAATATAAAACTCGAAGGAGGCTACCAAGGATCTGGATTCCCACTCAAAATCAACAGATCAAGCTCCAATTCAAATTTGGCGACAATCTACCATGTAAGGGGTGGCTCCTAATGTAGAAGGAAAATTAGGCCACCTTATATAGTCTAAGGTACCCTTTACAAGGTAATCAAGGATCCAATTTAAATTGAGAGCCCATATGGATGTCAGAGTCTCCTTTATTTCTTCCCCTTTGTTCTATTTTTCTTTTTCTTTGAGCAACGCATTGTGTTAAATCCAACATACACAAACTTAGTTCGAACTTGAATATTCATGTATTTTCCATAGAATCTTGTCGACGTGCACATACCTCTTTCATTTAAAGAGGTTTAGGTTGTGATATCCCATCTTTAATTTGAGATAGAACCAAATGAGAAGAAAAATAACATATTACCAACCATGTAGTAAGTTTGTTTAGGTTGGAAAACACCGTGTGTAGTTTAACATATAACTTCAGTTACAATTAAATCTTGTTGAGGTACACATACCTCTTTCACCTAAATATAAAGGTTGTTGTATCCAACCTTTTATTTAAGATAGCACCAAGTGAGAAGGAAAAGTATAGCTTACCACTTCATATGTATAGTGAAATGTTATGACAACTTTGAAATAACATAAAATGATAAAAGTAGTTTTGTTGGGGTGCACATGACTCTATTATCTAATGAATAATTATGTGATACTCGACCATTCATTTGAGATAACATTAAATAATTAGAAATATATATCCTACAAACCATGAACAAATCTTTTGAAGGTTTAAAAATTATTTACATGTAATTCAACATGCATTCTATATTTACAATAAAATCTTATCACAACTCTACAGTGAAATAAATTGATGAATACACTATTTTTGGGTGAACTTGGCTCTATTACACAAAGAGGAAAGTTGTGAAATCTAATGATTAATTTGAGATAAAATCAAATGAGTATAAAAATACATCTTACTTACCATTAATTGAGCTTCTGCATGTTCAAAAGTACAATGCATAATTCAACCGACAACTTCATATCTCCAATGAAATCCTATCACATCCTTATAGTAAAATAAAATGGGGAAAGTAGTTTTCTTTTGGGTGAGCATATCTTTGTTTCGTAAAAAGTAAGGTTGTGAAGTATAACCTTTTCTTTGATAGTAGATAAATATAGATAGCATACCTCTTCTATTAATCAATTGGATAATAACAAAAAAACATAAAGTGAAGATCATAAATTAAAAGGTATGAAATATTCTATTATATGGGTGCACCATTATAAAGATGAAATGGGAAAATGAAGCTAAAAGAATAGAGAAGAAAAGATTTATCCTCCTACAATATATAAGATGTATACAATAAATTAAATTCTGCCTCTCATAGATAACATATATATGAATCCCTTAAGTAGGTTCATATGATAATATTGGCTATTAAAAAAGGAGAAAGTCTAGTGTTTGTTGCACTATCTCTACAATAGATCCACTTTAGTCAACTAAATTCATTCACCCTTCTCCATCATTATATATAATTCAATTGAGGTGATAATACTTTCATTTTCTCCTTTTAAAATAACTCCTTCCCATCCTTCTAGTAAGTCACTGCAAAATACAAGCGCTTGTACAACTCAAAGAACAACTATAACAATTGAGAAATTGAAATATGGACCTTGTTACATAGATAAGAAGACAAGGAAACTTGAATGCATATTATCATTTTACTTATCCCCTATATGTATCCTATTTTAATCTTGTATAGACACTCTTATTCTTATGTAAAATACTCATTAAGTCATTCCCTACTATAAGTATACCTTTTCCAATATCTCTTCTTTGATCTATCACATTCAAAATCTTCCTTTGATGATATTTCATAGGATTCAATATTGATGTTGGCTTTTCATGCTTGATGTGGTTTTAAATTATATCTAAACATTGCCCCCCCTTTTGTTTCTTTTCAATTGTAACCTAGAATTACTCCATGCTAAATTACTCCATGCCTTCTCTGTTTACATAATTGTAATTTTATTGCACATTAAAAAATACACCATGCTTTTGGACATAAATTTTTTTTGTAGATTTATTCCTTGTTCTATCATTTATGTTTATAGGTTTTCTTTCCTAGTACTTGGTTTGTGATTTATTTAATATTTCTTTGAATTGAACTTATTTTAAATGGTGAGATATAATTACTCAATGTTGGAAAAGAGGTGAGTGCACCTTGATAGGATTTGATTGCGAATATGAAGTTATAGGTTGAGCTAGAAATCATATTTTTCAACCTCAACAAATTTATTTAATGATTGGTAAGGTGTAAATTTTATTATCATATGATATTATCTAAAATTGAAGATTAAATATCACAAGCTTCCTCTTAATTATGTAAAATAGGTATGTACACCTCAACATGATTTCATTTTAAATATGAAGTTCTAAGTTGAACTAAATGTCATATTTTACAATTTAGACAAAATTTGTTCTTTCTGTACCTAAGATGTTCTTTTTCTACTCATTTTATGATATATAAAATTAAAAACTGGGTATCACAACCTTTCTCTTTAGGTAAAATAGGTTTGTGCACCTCAACAAGATTTCATTATAGTATGGAGTTCTAGGCTGAACTACATGTCAATTTCAACCTGCACAAACTAGTTCATAGTAGGTAAGATGCATGTTTTCTTCTCATTTTATCCTATCTCAAATTAAAGGTTGGATATCGCAAGATTCCTCTTTGGGTAAATGAGGGATGTGCACCTCAACAAGATCTCATTATAAATATGAAGTTGTAAGTTTAACTACACATCATGTTTTTTAACATATACACAATCATAGTTCATGGTTGGTAAGATATATACATTTTCTTCGCATTTGATGTCTCCTTCTATAAATTCCCTTGAGATATTTGATTAAAGGGTATGTGCAAGATCACGAGGGGCCAAACTATGCCCTTAAGTGGCAATGAAAAATTAGCAAATTAGGGTTAGTCAACTTGACGTGAAAATTTCAACTACCTATGAACCTAATATCAAAAAGTTGTAAGAATAGAATCTATACAAAATTGAATGTAGTTTCTAAACTACTAGGCCTTTTTTGAGAAAAAGTTAATTATGATTGGTGAAAAGTATAGATTTCAATGCAGCAGTACAAAAATTTTAGGAAAAAAATAAGAAGTAGGTGTATGTCTGACCACCTTAATCATAATCAAATGATAATATTTTATTATAAGATTTTATATATAAGTAGTAGACTCATGCTCGGATGTGACACATATTTTTTTGTAATTTTATTCCAAAAAAATAATTAATTATGAATTTTTTGCTACAACATTTTCAGAATAAAAAAACACCCGTGTCTGACCACCTTAACTCATTCAAAACTTTAGAAAATTCAATTTTTTTAATTTTTTCCTTATAGTAGGTGAAGCATAGAATGTGACGCATTTTTTGGATTTCAAAAATGTTATACCGTCTGAAAGTTATAGTCATTTTTCAATCAATATATAAATCAGCACTTTAGAGGTAGCTCAATTAGAAAATAACTAATAATTACTTATTGAATTCAAAATTTGACAGCAATTATATTGATAGAAAGTTGATAATCTCCTTAAGATACCCTTTTCATTTTATCAAATTCGGGTGAAAAAAAGTTCGTCAACTACATTGTCAAACTTTTGAACTGACATCGCCACTTTTTGGCCCCTCATGATCTTGCACATACCCTAAATATCAAGCATTTTGGTACATATCATATCCTTGATAGACTCATGATTTTTTTATTCTATGGATTTAAAAGTATTTTGTATGGGTGTACTATTTAACCTTGTATTATATACTTTCTTCAAATTGGTAATTGCTTATAACCTCATATTAATAAGTTCTTATTTCATTTCCAAATAAGCTTAGTCTTGATATTATGCCTTATCATAATGACAACAATACACCATGTAAGGTTAAATCATGTGATTCATGTATGCATGAAAATAGTATATTCTGGGATGACATGCCCCTTATAAAACATTATCATATAGAACATATTCCTATATATTTTTAAGTGTCCAGTTCAAAAAGTTTGAACAACTTAAAAATTGAGGTTATAAAAAGAAGCTTGTGGATTCATTTTTTACTACCATATACTCAAACAAAAGATCTCTTAGAAAGCATATTTGAGCTACTGATTCTCTATAAATTCCCTTGTCAATTTGGGTATTTATTATGATTAAGGGTAAACTCATTCAAATACATTTTACATTTGTTTCTACTTCAAAACCCTTTTACTTACCTACAACTAAATGTCACTAAGTATGGAATTTTCCTAGGAAAAATGAACTACATCCAACACAATTTATTCACCTATCCAACCCACATTATTTCAGTTCTCTCATACCAAAATATAATCTAAGCCTTAGCTCATCAAATTTAGCTACTCTCAAAGCTCCACAACATGAAGTCTGAATATTAGGGGTGTGAACATGCTATTATTATATGACAAGTGGTAGTTAGAGATAGAATATTTTTTGGAAACAAACTAGATTATGTAGATGTCATCCTAAATATTATTCAATGTAGATACTTAGTCCTTACATGCATGATAAGTTTCAATCTCGATACTAGCGAAGTTAGAACCATTGATGATCAATCTCAATATTGTATTTTGAAATATTGCATTCTAAAACAATATTTTTAAGTACACTATTTTTTGAAACACGTGTTCCACAACACCTCATGTTTTGAAAGATGATATGTTTTGTAACATAACATGTTTGAAACCATGACAAAATAATAAACAAAAAAAGGAAGAAGATGTGACCTATCTAGACTCCACCATTGAAAATTTGAAGTTGAGCACTTTTAAAGATGAAGAATTTAAAAAATAACTCAAATTTTGTCAGATATTTGAAGGTCCAATAGCAATTACATATAATTTTATAAACATCCTAATTTTGACATCCAAGAGTAAGGTTGATAACTTGTACACTAGATAGTTTTATAGATAGAATGGTAAATGAATCTTGTGAATAAATGGAGTTGGGTTGTTAATATCAATTGTAACTACTCATTTAAATTTATTCAATGATCATTTTATTTTATTTATGAATATTTAGTGATTATTATATTTTATTTATATTGTTTGCTTCATTTTATTTTTATTTAAAGAAATATAAATTTATAGTTAATAATTTAGCTCAAATAATAATATGAATAATCATTATATTTATGTCATTATTATAATTATTACAATAATTATGTCCATAAAATTATAATTTATAATATAATATATTAAAATTATATTTATTTTTATTTTTATTATAATTAATTTATTAAAGATTCTTTTAATTTAAGGCTAGGGATTTGAAAACTGTACTATTTTTTCTGAAGTGATCTCTGTGTATAGTTGTGTCATACTGCATTTATTACAGGATTCATAGGGGTTTATAATGGCTATGACCAACTTTGGCCCAATAGTTGATGCTAGTGTTGGAGTTGCTACAACGGATGCTCATGGCGGCTCCCCCGAAAAAATGTCCGCACAAGTTTGTTTCGAAAGTGTTTCACGAGGTATACCTTCCCTTGATATTGTGCTTGATATTCAGGAATTTGATAGTGCCTATGAATGGCTTGAGAAACATACTTTAATAGAATATTTTGTGGGTAGAACTCCACCTGAAAGCATGCTGAAAGATTGGGTTGCCAAATCTTGGACTCCTCATGGATTTTGGCTTGATGGCGTTCAAAGCCTTACCAAGTTCTTTTTTCTATTTCATTTCTCAAACCCTACACAAGCTAATAGGGTATCCAATTGTGGGCCCTGGATGGTTAGGTCTTCTTTGTTGGTTTTCTAGTGTTGGTCTTGAGACTTTATTATCTCAGACAACAAAAAGATAAGGGTCCCAGTTTGGGTTGAGTTTCCTAGTCTTCCCCTACCATGTTGGTCGTTCATGTAAATCATTACACAAACTCTTGGCAAGGTGGTGTGCATGGAACATGATCATTTTTTTAACACTCTCCCCCAAAAGAGGGTTTGTATTGAGGTCGACCTTTTGCATGACCTTAAAGAAACTATTGATATTAAAGTTGGTGCTCACACCTTCATCGAGAAGGAGCTCTACCTAAACCAACCTAACACTTGCTATAGGTGTTAATCGGTTGAGAAAAAGATCAAGGATTTCCCACCGGTTGTGCCTTGCACGAAGTCTCCTCCTAAGGAAGTTGCTTCCAAGCCCGTAGACGCGTCGAAAAAGAAAGAATGGACCATCATGGTGTGGACAGGAAAAAATACCTCATCTTCCAAGAAAAATTCAACATCTATGACTCAGCTTTCAATGAAAGTCTGTAATGTGGCTCATGTTACTTTGTCGGTTGAGGTTCTACCAGCTCTTGTTCACTAGGGGACAAAAGCGTCTACGAGTGTTTATCGGCCCACATGGGTCTGCACTCTGCAAGCTGCTTCCATGATAGTATCTCAATATTTGTGATGATTTCACAGCCCTTCTGGACATGCTAAGATTTTAGATGGAAACATGGAGAAGTAGAGAGTCATCTCCGGAGGTGATTCTCCTCCTAGTTTCAGAATTAGTTTAACCTTCTTGCATAATTGTTTCTCCTCTCTTAGGGACAGGGATGATATGCAAGAATTTTTGTCATGAATTTTATCTCCTAGAATGTTTGAGGTCTCACTAACTTCTTGAGAAAATATTTTGTCTGAGATTCTTGACACAAGATTGGTAACCTAGATAATATTTGTCTCTAGGAAGTTAAAATTGCTAGTTTCATGCTTAATGTTTCTTTCTGTGTTATTAGTCTAGATGGTGTTGTGTTTCTTTCACAACATGAAGCTGGTTGAGGTGGTGTAGCTACTCTTATTTTCCCTCATTTATTTTCTTCTATTATTTTACATGGTTTTGACCCCATGCAAAGAATTATTTGGATTTTTCTATCATTCAATAGTCATTGTTTTGGCATAGTTAATACTTATGCTCCCAATGATGTTGTTGAAAGATCACATTTGTGGCATTGGATGGCACATTATCTGTCGCCATCCATGTGGGTTATGTGTGGGGACTTCAATATGGTTGAGTTGACATATGACAGAGATGGGATTTTTCCTTTTAGATGGACAACTGGGGTAAGAGAGGCTTGGTACTACATGTGTAATAAATTGGGTCTTTTTGATCCCAATGCCAACCATCTTCATTTTGGTGGGGTTTGGCACACTTGGTTGAATTTCAGAGCAGGATCTCATAGGATCTTTAAGAGGCTTGATCATGCCATGATTACAACTTATTCTTTCTTTACTTTTTATAAAGATTGGCAATTACCTATCATTCCTTTGATTAATGTGACTTTGTCAGACCACTATCCCATCCTCTTTACTATTGAATGATAGACAACTAAGAGGAATGCTTCTAAAGCTTAGTTTTTCCTCAATGCATCACTTCTTAGTCATGAGCCCACTATGGCACATATTTTACATGTTTGGAATTTGGAGCCCAAGCCCCAAAACCACTTAGGCTAGATTCAATGGTGGAATGATGCCATCAAGGTTTCTTCAAATTTATGGAAGACAAATTGTCATGTAACACCTGTGTTTGTATGACACAACTACCAAAGATCTTTGTGTTGCTTGCAAGGCCTTAACCATGAATCCATTTGATATAGATCTACAACTTCGACTTGCCAATCTCTGCCACCAAAAGCAAGTTGCAGACAACTATGCTGCCAGGGGAGCTCAAATCAAGGCTCACCTTCATTAGCTTGAGGTTGGTGACCAAGCCTCCTTAGAGTTCTTTCATTCTCTTAGAGCCTTCCACACCTCTATGGGGATTAAGAGGATTAAGGAAGTTCAAGAGGTTCTCTCTGAACTTCCTAACATTCTTCAATATTTTTTTTGGCATTATGAGAAGGTAATCACAACATAGGAAAACTCTTCTGCCAGGACCAAGCTTTGAAGGACTGCATTGCTGTTACTCCAAACTAGCTTTTGGTTGAGCATCATACCTTATGTGAGAAAATGATCACCATTAATGACCTCAAGGAAGCTGTCTTCTTCATGGCGGATGACAAGGCTCATGGGTGTGATGAATTTTTGTGTGAATTTTATAAATCCTTTTGGGATTGTGTTGGCCCTGACCTGCACATGGTCTACCTAGAAGCATTTCATTCCAAATCTCTCAAAAATATTATCAATAAAGGGAATATTAAATTCATACCTAAACCAGGAGATCCTTAAGATATTTGTAACTAGAGGCCAATCACCTTGCTTAATGTCTCCTACAAGATTATGGCTAAATCTTTGGCTCTCAAAATTTGCCACATCCTACATTTGGTTGTGTGCCTTGAGCCTATTGGATTCATCAAGTCTAGGCATATCCTTGACAATATCATTGCGGTTTGGGAAGGAATGGAATGGGCCAAGAAGTCTAAATAGAGAGCTATCTTCTTCAAGATTGATTTTGCCAAAGCTTATGACTATATTGAGTGGCCCTTTATTCTTGCAATGCTTCAAGCCCTTAGATTTGGCTCTACCTTCATTTCGTCTATTTAGATGTTTTTTGGTAATGCCTCTTCCTACATTACCATTAATGGAAGGCAATCTGAATCTTTTGGCCTCTTCAGATCCATCTACTAGGGTTTCCCTTTCGCTACGGCTCTTTATGTGCTTGCTATTGAGGGGTTTGGCCACCTCCTTGCCAATGCTATTTCTTTTGGCCTTGTCAGAGGAATTTTCATGCCTAAGTCACCTACCCATCTTTTCAATAGCCATTTTGCCGATGATTCCTTTCTCACTCTCATTGAGGATGAGGAAAATGTTTCCAATGCTCTCCAATGTCTTGATACTTTTTGTCTTGCATCTAGTTCAACTATTTAATGACACATGACTCTCTTCTATATGAAGTATTTTCTTCCTCATCATCCATAGCTTTCTCAATATGGATGTAAGTGGATTCAACACGAAGAGGTTTTCTGCTTCCTAGGCATTCCTTTTTTCCTTCCAAGCTTCGCATGTGGATTTGTGGACTGCGGTCCTTACCAAGATTGGCAAAAAACTTGAATACTAGATTACCAAGCCGCTTTCCTTGGCTAGTAAATTCCATATTTGTTCTAAAATTTTGGCAACCACCCATGTTTACTATTCTTCTTACTAGGCTCCTTCAAAAGCTTCCTACATGAAGCTCGAGAAAATCCTTAGGGATTTCCTCTGGAATTCTAGAGCTGATCACCATAGATTTCACAGAGCTTCCTTGGAGTATTGTTGCCTTCCCAAGGATTCTGGAGGCCTTGACCTTCTTTCTACTTAGAAGTAGGGAATTTATTTATGTGCTAAGTGAATCATTTGTGCTTTGAATTGAAATGAGGCCTTGAAAATTCTTCTCACATAATGTATCTTGGAAGGGGATTGATTTTCAAACCCTTCTCATCATGACAGAACCAATTCAAATCCATGGCACTTTTATTGTGAAAATCATCTGGAAAGCTTGGGAAGCCATTAAGTTGTGGCTTCGCTGGGCTAGAGATGGGTTGTGTGATGGGATTTCTATGAACCAATATATTTGGTGGTCTCCCCTCTTTTTTATACAAGGGGTCCCTCTTGCTAAGGTTCAGGGTGTTAGTGCACCACGTTTCCATAAATGTGGCATCAGGACACCCAAAGATCTTATTTCCAAAGCTACCATGAGCCTCAAAACATGGTAAGACATGCAAGTTTAGTTTCATCTATCTCACCCAAAGTGATAGACTTTTGACTTGCAACAAGAGAAAATTCAGAATCAGAGGCGACAGGAGAAAATTCAGAATCAAAGGTGACAGGAGAAAATTCAGAATCAGAGGCGACATGAGAAATTCAGAAATTAGAGGCAACAAGAGGAATTATGGGTCTGAGGCGACATGAGATATGAGAAAAAATGAGATAAAAATCGTAGCAATAGAAGATTTGAAGGAACACGGATCACGATGGGAGTAATTCTACGAATTCATGAAGGACATTTTTATTGCCTGGTATTTTTCTTAGCAATTGATTTCTTAAATAGAAAATAATTGAGGAATCTTTGATTTGGGTTTAATGTGCCACAACACAACTAAAATAAAGATAAGAAATTTAGATTATATATTGAAACCATTTGATTTTCTTCCAGGCTATGGCATTTGAAAAATGTTGTTTTTAAAAAAAATTATTATTTCCCTGTTTGATAAACATCTCCTTGCAAAAAAATGCTTTGGATAAACAAAAGAATATTTTCTTGTTTTAAAGGATTAAACCACATCTCTTGTAACAACGTTCTTTATGATTTGTATTATTAATTTTTATCATAGGAAAGGAATTACAGGTAGGTGTTAAATTTTTTTGTAAACTATTTATAACATTTTAGATCCTCGTTGGTATTGTATTATTCATGCAATTAATTTGAATTTGGGGGGTTTTTGTCAACCATCTGTTTCAAATTCATGATTGAAATTTACTAAACATGGTGCTAATTTTTTATTAAAACTATGACAAGATGTATGTGCACTTCTTGTAGCATTAACCATATATGTTGTTGTCCATTCAAAACTACAACAAGAACTACAAAAACTTCCTATAGCATTTACTTTCTCACAAAATTTTAAAATATAGATTTTCTTTATTACCTTGTATCTGAGATTGGATATATACATGTATTATTTTTAGTTAGAAATAAATGTTGTATTGAATTATTGTTAAAAGAAAAGAGAAAACAAGTGAATGGATTTGTTTAAAAATCATGTATTTAGGTTGTTTTTAGTCCTACTATTTCTATGTTTTAAGAGAAAGATATCATGAGAAAGGGTGCCTGAATATGGATAAATAGAGAAGGGTAAATTTATTTTCTTTTACCTGCCAGTAGAAATCTGGTTATTAAATGCTTAAGCCTAAGCTATGTTCATTATATTTTCATTCTCTCTTCCATGTCTATGTTAGTTCTACTTTTATGTATGAGAAAAGTAGTTCGTTCACAACTTGCACCAAATTCCTTTCCGATCCATCAATGTCGAGTTGATATATTTCTCAAGCAGGGTCGGTGTGCTCTTTATTTCAGGATGAGCCTCGAGGGAGCTAACCACTCCATGGTTGGGCGTAAAATGTGTTTGGGTCACATTTTCATTTGGAGATTTGCAGATGGATGAATGATTATTCGATGGCATAGGAGATAGGAACATGTAGATAGATGAATGATAGTTTGATGACATATATTTGGATATCTTGTATTATTTTTGACCTTTGGGTCTTATACTCTATTGTATTTGTATTTGTACTTTAATGTTTGATGTGTGACAGTATGGTTGTCATCTTTAATGTATTTACCACCTCATGTTGTATTATTAGATGAGTCATGTACTCTTGACAGTATGATTGATTTCCTATTATTATATTTTCTTAATTATGGACATAGAATATATTATGTGGAAAAGTCTTTATGTTTTAGTAGACTTTGTTTCTTTGTTTGACTTTCCAAGTGTTGTGTTGATGAGCTTATGTGCCTCTTGTGATATAGAATCAGTCTTTATAGCATAATGAGAATAGAAAGAGAACCTAATGCATCTAAGGACAAATAATTTTTTTAAAATAAGTGTGCCCAAGCATTTGACTTTCTATGTTTCAATTTATCTCCTAAATTAGTATTTCATGTTGAGAACTTGAAAACACCCAACAAATTTGGGAAGCTCTCAAAACACTTTTTGAGACAATTGATGAACATAGAAGTCATGATTTGGAAAATCAACTTCTATGTCTTAGTCCTTCATGATTTTTAGCTTTAGAGGGCTTCTTCACTAAATTTAAATCTTTGAAGTTTCAATTTAAAGATTTTGAAATTGAAAAGAAAGAGGATCAATTAATTCTTTCTGTACTTTCCAAACTAGGTTCTTTTTTTTAATGTCTTTCTCTACCTTCTATTCTACTAAAAGATCCCTTGGCACCTCATGGACTATGCCCTCACTTGATAACTTTATTTTTGATCTTACAAGGGAACAAGAAAATTTAATTCAAATGGGTACTTAGAAATCTACTAAGGAACAAGCTCTAATTGCAAGAAATGAAAAGAAATAAAATGTTAAAGGAGAGAAAAAAAACACTAAAAAGGATAAGGAAGGGAAGAAAGAAGATAAAATTGACAACTTCAAAAAGGATAATTAATCTCAACAAAGTAAATAGACTACTAAAAGAGTTAAATGTTCATTTTGTAACAAAATTGGTCATGAAGAACATCAATTTATGAAAAGGAAAATTAAGCACCTCACTTTTCTATTCAAAAAGAATAATATTGAGGTAGTTAATTCCTCTCAAAACATCTTCTTCAAATTAGGAAATTACTAAGGACAAAGAGAAATTGAAAGGTAGGGTATTATTTTGCCTATGCTACATATGATATGGGTTCTCAACTTGATGTGGACTGTTTAGATCCCTATTACAGTCTTGATAATTGAGATGATTCAATAGATGACAATTATATTCATGCATATTTTTAGGAAGGGCCACAAGCTCTTCTTGGTGTGCGATCCACATCAACAACTACATCATCATCCTTTGGGGGGCCTTATAGCCTTCTCTTCTTAATTCTTTTTTGGAGGATAGTTTTTCCCACTTGGTTTTCTATCTTTCTCCTTTTATGAGAGATCTCATTATACATGGTTACCTAACATGGCTAGTAGTCAAGACCCATTTTATTATCTGTCCTCTTAAATTATTCTTAAGGGGGGTATTGGTGTATTTATTGAATTTATCTACTCTTAGGCTTATTAATATTACTTAGTTGTCCATATTAAACTGACACTTATTCACACAAGTTGTCACCATTTAGGAGATGAGTCAAGAGGTGTCAATTCCATTTTGACACCTCATCCTAGTTTAGTGGGAGACAACTCACCGCCACTCATTGAGTGTTGGGTTCGACTTATGATTCAACCCAATCACCCTTCCTATATTTACTTTCTTCTCCTTTGCTTCTTTAATCAATGAATTAATGGTTGATTTTGTTGTAATTATATTATTTTTCTTTATTTTATCTTTTATAGATCTTGGTTTCTACAAGAATGAATTAAAGAAACTTTAATAAAACCTTATTAGTAGTTATACTCAATAAAAGTGGGTTAAAATGTAAATAGTGATACTAACTAATTTTTTATTCTCTAGAGCAAGAATTTGGAAAACTATCAAAAGAATAAGTTCTGAAATCCATGTAACCCTTTGAAAAACCCTATGCTCTATCACACAATAATGTAAAGTTATCAAGAATTCTTTCATGGAATGCATAGTCTTAGACTATAAAATCAATTGCAAAAGAAGAATGACAAATAGTGAGATCCTATAAAGCCAGACACCAAAGGATTTATTTCAAAATGATACTTCATGCCTTCAAATACATTCATGTATTTCACCTCTAGTTAGCATTTGGAAGTCCATTCCCAACTCAAAGGAAGAAGAATCTTATAGGAAATGGTGGCATGCTACTATAAGTAAATGTGCTGAATTTTTATGATCTTTTTAAAAACAATTAGCATGACAAAGAAAGAGGATTTAGATATGTTTTTTGGAAATATATGGTTGCTTGTTGTTTGTCATTGATGTCAAACATTGTGTTTTAAAACTATTTTCGGTTGCTGAAACACTGTGGTCTGAAAGTTTTTTGCTCTTCTATTCTTGGAGGAGAAAGTTTGCATACTAAATCTTTAGAATAATAGAAGATATTTACCCTTTAGAATAGTGGAGGATAGAGATATATCTAGTCCTACAATGCAGTGGAAGATAATCAAAATAGTGGAAGACATTTATGTATCACAACAATGCTAGAGTACAGTGGAAGATAGGTGGAAGAAAATTCTATATTTTTTGATCTTGAGAAGATAATGCTTATAGTGCTTCAATATTATATTCTTATATCTAGAGGACTGTGTGGTCTAGATGTATGTGGTTCAGTAATCATTGTAATTCAAATTTTTACAATTGTAGTTAATAGTGCTTCATTTTGTGCTTTCTAGAAGGTTTCTTCTCAGGAAATAAAGCTTGAGGATGTGCTAGTGCTTCTACAAATGGATTCATATTTTGGTCTTGGTTGTGGCATTCTCTGGTGTTCCAAAAATTGCATTATCTATTATTTCATTTATGTTTAGTTGTTAGTTTTGTTCCATAAGTAAGACATGGAGACTTCTGATGTGGACTACTAGGATGTGGCATGGCATATAGATCTCATCATGGTGTGTAGAGTTATGGATTTGATCTACTAGTTAGGCTATTTTTTGGCTAATGCGTTTCTACATGTTTGAGATGAATTTAGTTACTTTGGTGATTGCATATCTGGTATTGGGCTATTTGTAGCATGTTCCTTCTCTATATCTCTCTTGGAACAGATCATGGTTCTTGATTTAGGTACATAGTATTGCATTTAATGATTATATCTTATCTCAATTCAAATCACATGGACCAATGTCTTTAGGGGGCCTAAAAACCCTCTTGGACTATTGACACGTGGATTAAAAAAAATAGATATTATTCATTCCTTTGAAAAGGTTTATATTTACCATGCCTTCTATGAAGTGAAAAGAGTGGCATATTTGTACGCCAAAGAGAGGGTTCCTTCTAATGAATGTATGCCATGTCATATGTGAGATCCAATGAAGGAGAATGTCATTTCCTTGATGATGTATGACCAAATACATTCACAGGGTGTCCATATCCACATAGATTAAAAATTATGATGTTAATATTGGATTTTAATTTTATAGTTATGTGGAGGGTGGAAGGGCCCATAGGATATCTTACAAATCTTTTCCATAATCTTTTCCACATTTTCTAGGTATTTTGGGAGCTCTTCTTGTCACATATTTTGACCTAGCTTTTATTGGTTCTCTTTCCATTTGGTAATATATATGTGAATATTGGAAAGGATAGAAGGAGAGTGGAACCCATTAATTGTGTAGAGATGATAAATAATGCAACTATATAATCTTGAATCCTACAAAAGGGAGGGTTAATGATGTATATTGAAAAAATCCATGGTTGGGACCACAAGATCACATAGATGTTTACAAAGGGTTGGAAAGAGTAGAAGATTTAACTCTTTTGGAGAAATTTTATCATTAATGAGAATCTCATTATAGAGGTTATTAGCCTCTCTATGGATGACACTAAGTTCTTAGGCATAGGAAGTATCAGATATGGTGGTCAATAAATTTCATAAAAAAGACAAGGAGAGAGAGGAGCTAGTTAAAGCATCTAAAATTAGCTATGTAATGCTTCTTTATAATCAAGTTAATTTGGCGAGACATTCTAAAGGTAATTGTGCAATACATTACTCTATATGGATGCTTTATTAGGCTTTTGTCACCATTTTGTTCTCCTTGATCACATCAGGCACAAGGCTAGAATTTATTTCCCCTTTTTCCCGCTTTCTTCTTTTAATGCTAGTATTAGGGACCACAAAAAGAAACCTCAAAAGTATTTGACCCTTCATGAGAGTTTTCTTATATTAATTAATGAGCATCTCAAGTTATTTCCTAGCCTATCTAATGCTTCCCCCATGTCTATTTTGAATGATGAGGAATTGGGGACAAGTTACTTGGAAGAGGAGTAGAACATTGATATAGATGATTTAGACTCTAAGACTCAGAAGAAGAAATGGAAATCTAAGGCTAAAATAAAATCCCCTATTTATGAGAAAGGGAAATCTAGGGTGAAAATGAATTCCATCTCCCTTGGGCATGAGAAAGGGAAGTCTAAAGTGAATAAGAGCTCCCCTATCTCTTAGAAAATTGTGACTTCAGACTCCTCTTCTAATAATGATTCATATAGCTTGTACCCTACCATAGACAAATATGGAAGACCCTTCTTTCCTTTTGACATTAATGTGGATTTTCATTATTTCAAATTTGATCAAGAATATCCAAATGATATTCTAGTCATAGCATGTAATGAGGCTATTGATTTATTCATGTTAATTAAATAGGCTTTCTATGAGACTAAGGAGATCAAAATCAAGCAAAGGGCGATTACTAGCAAATCGGAAAAGGGTAGTGCATGAATCCACAATTTAATGGGTTAAACTTTTTTGGAGGATATAATTCCTCCAATTTGTCCAAAATTAAAAATTTACAAGTTTTGATTGAAAGAAGTTTCGATAGAAAGTTTACAAAACATTCAATCGAAAGCTCTATACACCCAAAGTGGCCATTTCATTAACCACATCTTTTACCCTTACACCATAATCACCCATATTTTTAGTTTCCTATATTTTCAAGCTCTCAAATTCCCTTTTCAAGGTTTGTAGCTCAACAACCTTGATTTGGTCACTACTTTGGTAAACTTCCTTTAGAGTCTTTTAGGCATCCTTAGTTGCCTTTGCAACTATAATTCTAGGAAACAAGCTCTTATCAAGAGGAAGATAAATGTGAAACAAAGTTTGTGCATTTTTCTTCATGGCTTCCTTCTTAGCAATTTATCATTAGTTGCAAGTGCATTATAATCTGCAAGCTCTTCATACTCTATCTCTACAATTTCGCATAAGTATTTTTCAATCATAAATATAGTCATTTCACTATACTAATATTCATAATCACTTCCATTAAATTATGAGATTAGAAAAGAATTCTAATTTGACATGATGAAATTCTAAACAAAATATCTTACTCTAATACCAAATGAAGAATTGACAAACAAAAATATATCACCAAACAAAACAACAAAAAAGCCAATTCCACTATCAAAAAGTTTTGCTATTGTTGCAAAAGAGACGAAAAAGTGATTATAAGAATACTAAATGCAAGTAAAGGAAATACTAAATATTAGAAATTAAACTAGAATTGGAAGCAACAATTGACTTATAAAATCTTTATTTTTCATGAAAAACAACTAAATTAAATATAACTTCCCACAACTAGCATAGTTACTAACTTATTTTATTTTATTCAATTATTAACCTAAAACTACACTAGTTAATGTAAAATGTTAACATTCCATACATTAACTTATAAGCAACTTGATATAAGATTCACAAATAAACATCCATTAAAAGAAAGGTAACATTTATAGGAAAAGTTTACCTTTTATTGATGAAGGAGCATCACGATGTAAAAGGAATCTTACATCACCCAAAAATATTGTTTGATTTTTCAATCAGGGCTATTTTTTGCAATGTTACTACTTTTAGAATTTTTTTGATTTTGCACAAAAACTTACACAAAGATCAAGAATGGTGAAACAAAGTCAATGGTGAAGAAAACACTTCAATATCTTTTGTTGTTTGTGAGATATTAATATTTTTATTTACAAAATCTATGTAAAATCTTCAAAAAAAAATAAAATTAAATGGAAAAATGGATGGTGGGACTTATGGTGGCCAAATGGGACAAACACTTTTGAGATCAAGGGTTTCAAACACCTTTTGTTTATTTGTCTATTTTTTTGTGTGTTTGATTTTCTAAGGAAAGTACCCTTCATCATTTATTCATTATGAGAATAGCATACCAAAGCCCCTTCAAAATTTGTTTTACCCTAATAAAAAACATACAAAAGCTAATAAATTGCTCTATCTAAACAAACACAATTGATATCTAATCATAAAGAAGTTTTAAAATAACCAACCTTATTTGTATTGTATTATTTGTTTGAATTTAGATGACAAGTTCTGGATTTTAATTTAGAGTTAAAGTTATTGGTTGGACACATGATTTTAGTGGCATATTCCAATACAAATTATACATTGTTTCATCTTAATAGAGTTGAGAGTGTGGACTTTGAGGTTGGTGGTGATTTATGTGTGTGGGAATTTTATGTCTGCCCAACTGTTTATTTAATTAATCAAATTTTTAATTTTTTTTACTATTTAACTGCTATAGTTTATCATCTAAATATTTTTATTCTGACATAAAATTACTTAGCAGACAATAGACAAAATTCAAAATTCTATGAAATTACTTTTTTTAAAAAGGGTTTATAACTTCCCTCAGTAGCATTTGCTTAGAAATTTTAGGAAGTCGAACCCTCCATGAGATCATAATGAGAAACTCAACAAGAGATGGGGATGAATAATTGAGAATTGACAACAAAAGTTGAAAGAAACTAAATAAATACTTGAACATTTAAAAATAAAAAATAAAGATATTTGCAAAAAAAATTGTGAGCTTGAGAAGTTTCCTTGAAAGCATTAACTCCTAATGCAAATGGTAGAAAATAAATCATATGCAAATCTATTAAAATCTATATTAAGGGAGAATCTTTCCATATATTTTAAGCTATCAGATTGAATATTTTTCTGATTTAGATTGGGAATAAAAAATGGGTTTTAAAAACCCAAATGATTATACAATAGAAGAAACATCCCTTGACCATCTTTGAGGAATTTCCACCACATAATAAATCAAAATACATTCCATAATTTTTCAATGTAATTTGATTGCATATGTTGTTATTCCATGTTTGGAAATATGGAAAAACAATCCTTAAATGTGCATTCTAACATTGATATGAATCAAGAACTATGAGATAAAGTGTTTATCCATGACAAATAACATAAACCAACAATAAAAATAGAAGACACCAACAATATGATTTGGAGAATCCAAAAATGAAGAAAACCTCCAACAAAGAGAAGACTTTCCCTCCTCAATCCTTATCTTATGAACTGTTACAATAACTTCTTGCCTTTATGTTTGTCTTCAAGAACATTTTTCACTAGCATTGTCCCAAGGACCACACCATACAAGCTCTTTGATTTTCTCATAAATCCCAAAACCTTTAATACATTTCCCAAGACTCATACACTGAACCACTAAGGAATCAACTAAGTACAATGACCTCCCTTGGAGATTTTAACAAGAATGAGTTAGAAGATTTGAAGAGGAAGCCCTAGAATCATTGTAAATGATAAGGAATTTTGACATTTTCCACAACCCTCAAGACTTTTCCAAACCCTATCTTTGTCATCTTCAGTGACATGTCTGGCCATAGTTGAACTTATTGTGCATTCCTACTTCTCACAGGGACATGTTTTACTACATCCAAACTAGTGAGTTCTGTCAAACCCATTTCTTGTGTTTGTTTTCTCTATTAGTCCCAGTCACTATTAGTAAATTTTGTAAGTTATTTTTTCTCTATTTTTCTTGAACAACCAATTTCTAAAACTTACGAACTTTGGTGTCAACTTGCAAGAATGAGCCTTCAAAGTTTTTTTTAAGCATAAGTGGAAGTTTAAATTAGAATATTAAGGGACTAAGTTAGTTAACTTATCCTCAAAAGCTTGGGAAATTACTAGATAAGACACAATTCCCACCTTGGCTCTTCGATATTACATTTTCCTATGTGGCTTTGACTCTTTAGATAAACCGGTAACTAATGTCATGACCCTTTTGTTTGCTTTCAAGTTTGATTAATAGCTCAACTAGAAGAAATTTATCATTTGTACATTTGTCCAATAAAGCAAGGGAAAAAAATGTATTTCTCTCATTAATCAATCTTCTACAATTTTTTGCACTTAACAAGGAGTGTTTTTTTGAGGTGCCTTTCATGAGCATGGATGATGAAGTTCATACCTTCTTTTATAAATCTATATTTATTTTCCCATATATAGAAAATGATATCTCTATAATACAAGTATGGGAGCATTAAAATGTAACCATGCTCATCGAGATGAACATACTGACTCCATCAAGAAAATGCTGATTTTCGCTAAACTTGCATTGTTGGGTGATAGACAATTCTAAACTTTTTCTTGCCCAACGTCAGTCGTATGGATTAGGATGTTGATATTTCCAATCCAAAGTTTCTACCAATTCTATAGAAATCTAATTAGCTTGAGAACTTGTATAAAAGGGAGCATCTACCTTTTTCTTCATGTGAACAAGTTTGGTATGCTCACCTTTATTTTTCCCTTCTTTTCTATCTAAACCGATCTTACAGTTAGGTAATGTGAAAACAAGTTTTGCTTATCTTAGGCTATATTCTAATTTGCGGCCATCAAAGGAGATCATGCTTTTTCCTCTTTCTTGTTCATCTAAGGCTGCATTTTAGGTGTATCTTCTAATATATTTCATTTTTCATTTCAATGATTTTCTACTATATCTTTTAAGATGTCTAGATTTGCAAATTTTCCTATTTTAGTTATTAATAATTATAATTTAATTAAATGCATTCTTTACGCACTGCTTATTATTAGAATTAGGTACTGCTTATTATTAGAATTATTAAAATGTAGAACCAATAGTTCTGTTCATCTATGAATACATTATATTTTAGAATTTTCTTCCAAACCCTTTGAAATATCTATTGAGCCATTTTATTTCAAACTCATTTTTACAAAGAACTATTATTGCTTATGAATATTAAGTAGTTTCAGAATTTATCTTTTAACATATACTACTTACATTTTTTCAAAGTATAAATATGCTAATTATAATCTATTTTAAAAATAATAATTAAAATAATACAACAAAACTTTTAATAACACGTATATATTTTATTTATACTATCAAAATTAAAAATTTAAACATTTTGGAAAATTCCATATCCACGGAGAATTCTATGGACAGTATATTTGTTAAGAACAGAAGAAATTGAAATAACGCTCTACATAAATATGAGATATAGACTAACTTGACAATGATAGAGTTTCCCTAGGACTACTTTGTATGAGTAATCAATTATCTCGATGAACTTGCATTTTTCATTCAATATATATTTAGAGACATAATTAAAGACAATCCAATTTGATTCCAAAATTGAACCATACCAGGTAACATAAATCAATACTAAATAATACCCAAAATAAAAGATTAAAATATGTCCATGCCTAATATGTGACAATCAAAACTACTCTCCTAGTGGCTTCTTACTCTCCTCGATGTCCCTATTCGGAAATTTCACATTCACACTTGAATACACTAGTGTTAACAACTCATATACTTGTAACATTATGGTTGATATTTTGAATACAAGATCAGTATCACCCTTAGGCAATGCTAAGTCAAAATTTATGGCTTTAGGGAACTCTTTTACTATATTGTGAAGGTGTAGTTACAGTGCATGGAGCCCTAAAACATACACACATAATTTACTTTCCCCGCCTTGCCAACAAAGAATAAAGATCTTGAATGATTTGTTCACCTATATTTCATAGTAGAAGTGAATAGACTTGTGATGTAGGATTCAATGTCAATTAGATATTTGTGATTCAACACACAAATAACATAGCTTAGAAACACTTCAAAATGACATATTTTCAAAGATTAAAATAAATTATGTTGGTATGTTTTAGGGCGTATAAATAAAGTATAAATATTACCTTAGTCACAGACCTGGTATAGTCTCCAATGGATATGTGTGGCACACTTGAAGATAATTTTATGGGTCTATTGTGATCCAAATGTATTCTTGACTATCAATTCAATGCATGTATTTCATCCAAACGATATTACAATGCAAAAGATCTGCAAATGTGAGACCTCTCAAACTCTAGTGGAGAAGGGTGCGAATCTTATCCAGTACTCTTTAGATCAAAATGGATTTTGTTTATAGATGGCCGACATACCCTACCTCCAAATGAATTCTCCCTCCTTTTCTCCCATGACAGACTTAACATCAAAATGATTTGGTTTTCACTTTTTTTTTCTTGTATAGTCCACGGAAGTCGTAATTCTAATCGTCTACTAAATAGAATTTGAAATTCTAACTTCATTGGGGAGAATTACAAAAAAAACCCAATTTCACAAAAAAGTGTATCCTCCATGGAAACTTGCCATCAAAAAATAACATCAAATGTATTAGTGATTATACTAAAATGTAGGATTTTAATAATCATTGGTTAGAGGATAATACATAAGAATTATTATGTTATATATGTAAATGGTAAATGTCATAAATATAGTTATAGGTATAGTTCATATGTGCTAAGCATTACGCTTTAAATAAAGGCATCATGTACTAAACAAATAAATGTATAACAAGAAAAGAAACTAATAAGGAAACCTAGAAAAGTCAAGTAGTAAGGTAAAGACCATAAGTTCATGAATAGATAAGCATAATTTAATGTACAAAGTATCTGTAGGAAGGTGTAGATCGTCAATCATGTGATGATACATCGCCACATCATGGTGGGGTTTAACAATTTATCACCATATTATGACCAAGATTAATGAGGCATTGATATGCCATCATGAGAGAGAGAGAGAGAGAGAGAGAGAGAGAGTTGGGAATAAAAAGACCTAGAAAAAGAGGATTTATAAGGTTTCTTAGGCTTTCTAATTTTTTTAAAGATTTTATAAAATAATTCTAATTTTTTTTAAAGTTTCTCTAAATTTTTCAATTTTTCAAAAAAATATGCTATTTTATTTGTTTAACAATACAAGTAAAAATTACAAAAAAAATTATATATATTTAAGCATAAAAAAACTCTAAAATCTAATATTTGACAAAAAAAATTCAAAACATGTAAAATAGAAGCAAAAATAATAAAGAAAGGGTGAATTTAATACATACCAGGTATAGTAACGTTGATATGTAAGGTAATGTAGAACAAAGGTACACAAAAGTCACCTCCTCAAGAAAGGGGCTTCGCTAGAAGCACAACAGAGCCCAAATCTACTATTGATAATAATAGAATAACTATCACATTGGGCTTATAAACTTTGTTTTTGAAATGGCAGTTAAAATGCTTTCAATTGAAGGGGATCTTCAGTCAAAGATCTCTGTATAGGGATCTTTGATTGAAGGGGGTTCTTCAATCAAAGACCCTTACGTAGGTGTCTTTGATCGAAAGAATGAGGGGGCTTCGGTTGAAGGCCCCATTTTGACCAAAGACCCTTTTTTGCGGCCTCCACACTCACACGTATTTCCTTCTTGGAAAAATTTATAACCAACTATTGTGGGATCACCCCAAGTTGTGGATGAAGTAGCTAATGAATCTCCACCAACTCATTCCAACTCTATATTCCATTCTACATGTCTATAGTGTTACACGATCATGGTGAATTACAAATAATGGAAAATGAGTGGAGGTAGAAGTTGGATGGAATTTAAATTCCATTGATCAAAATGTAAATAAAACTGTAAAATTAGTGGTAGACCTTGATGGTAAGGATATGTTCAAATCTTGTTTGGTTAGTCAATTGAATGGAAATTTGACATAATATTTTACTTTAAGAGAAAATGATTTAAACAAAGTTATTAGATTTCTACAATCTATATGAATACTATTTTAGTTTCTAGATTGATTGTGTAAAAAATAATTTTAAAGATTTAACTTTTTAAATTAAAAAACAAGATCAATCAAATCTTTTAAATTTTATATCTACTACAAGATATGAATGAATGTGCGACAAAATAAGTAGGTAGGTAATTAGATTAAAATAATAGATCGTGTATCACCTAAGTAAACATATCTCCTTATCCTAACCCTATCAAGACAAAAGTTCAAAGTACTCAAACCAAGAAATGTCAATTTATACATATTCACAATTACTAAAAAAAATTAAATTACCTGAAATAAAATTTCTCAATTAATATGTACCACCAATTCTAATAATAAAAAAAATGAAAGATTTGAATGACAACAACTTAAAGAACCATATGAAATTTTCTACTATAAATCTTGACTAAAAACCTAACAGTCATATTAATCTTATCTTCATCAAAATAGATCAAATCAAAAATATATTTATCTCAATTCTTGGGTGATATTTATAATGGAGTCAGTAATTTTCTATGTCAAAATAAATAAAATAGAATACAGTGCTACCAAATACAGTTTACTGAAAAATTGGAAACATAAAATAGAATACAGTGCTACCAAATACAGTTTACTGAAAATTTGCGTGTTTCCAATTTTGTAGTCCTCCCCATTGATGACTGTTTTCAAACAATTGAAAGTTCACTTGACATTTATCTACTGTTCGACGGAGACTTCAGCTTTTTTTTCCCTCCTGTACTACAGACTCGCCTATATTACATCGGCTGCAGCCTCGATGATTTGTATTACAAGCTATGTTTTAGAAATGAACGAACACATGATGATGGCAACGCTGTGCTTAAGCTTGGCGGTAGCATCCACATTAACTACCGCCACCGCAATACAAAATGCCAACACTTCCTCCTCTCCTCACTTCTTTCATAGGTTTTCTGTTAAGAAAAACCGTATGTTGGCAGAGAAAAATGATGGTGATAAGAGGGACGTTGAAGCTCTACTTTCCTTTAGAACAGGCATTACAGCAGATCCCAAACAATGGCTCTCCAGCTGGACTTCTACCAATTCAGAAAATGTGTGCTTTTGGAGAGGTGTTTGGTGCAGAAAACATAACAAGAGAGTGGTGGCCATAATTCTCCCTCAATTGGAATTGGAAGGTACCATTTCTCCAGCCATAGGAGATCTCTCCCTTTTACGCACTTTGAATCTTTCTTACAATTCTTTATCTGGAAGGATTCCTCCTCAGCTTGGTCAGTTGAAAGCGTTGAGGATTCTTGAGGTAATAGTTAATGGACTAGATGGTTCCATCCCCAAATCTCTTGCCAATTGCTCGCATATTGAGTGGATCAGACTTTCATTAAACTACTTGACTGGGAGCATACCTGTAGAATTTGGTGGTTTGGGGAAGTTACAGAACCTTGGCTTAGCCTTCAATCATCTGAGCGGAAGCATTCCAAATTCTCTAGGAAACTGCACGTCTCTAATTAATTTGAGACTTGGCTCTAACAATCTCACTGGTGCGCTACTCTTATGTCTTTACTTCCATTTTTATCTATTTTTATGAATGTAGTCAAATTTATTGATAAATGTTTTATAAGTAATGGTTCGCAATAATCTTTTATAAGAATGAATGAAACATTTAATATTGATTTCATGGGAAGTCGCACATCCTAGTAATACTCCAATTCATGTACGTTTAACTATAGAGTTTCTTTGAAAGTTAAGCTCACTTAGCTTGCAACTCCATATACAAAACCTTGAGAAAATACTCATAAGGCGCAACACTTGCTGAATGTTTTGCAAATTGAATTTTAAGGTAAGTAGGTTTAATCTTTGGAAAAATTCTATGATTAAACGCACTTGAGCTGAAGTCATACTGGGATGGGTGACCTCCCAAAATGCCCAATAAATATTATGTAGAGGCAATGAATGCTAAGTGTTCCATTCATTCTCATAAGACGTAGGTTATTGTGAACCACTACTTATAAAACATGGATCAGTGAATTTGACTGAAAAAATACATAATTGAATCATCGTAACAATATCACTACTTCGCTGCCTTTACTTCCATTTCTCGAAGTAAATTGAATCACATTGTCCATTTACACTTCGTGAATTATACTTGATTGAATTTGATAGGAACAATTCCAAAGACCCTTGGAGAGCTCAGATATTTGGAACAATTAATGGTGCATGATAACAGTTTATCCGGAACTATACCGCCCGAAGTAGGGAATTGCACATCTCTTATTTTTCTGCCCATCAACAATAACCACATCACAGGTACGTTATTCTCATGTCTTTACTTTGCAAGAAAAACGCTATACTCTCCTCTTGATAATCTTTCTGATTTATACTTCATTGGATTTAATAGGTGAAATTTCAGAGGCCATTGGACGGCTCAAATCTTTGATATATTTGGGACTATATTCAAACTATTTAACAGGCAAAATCCCAAAAGGCATCGGACAGCTCAAATCCTTGGTATCTCTGTATCTGAATGGAAACAATTTAATTGGACCAATACCACCTGAACTAGGGAACTGCACAACTCTATTGACTTTTTGTCTCAAGAACAACCATCTCACAGGTGCGTTATTCTCATGTTCTTACTTTCAATCCTTCCTCCTAGTAATTGTATTGAATTGCATTTCATTGAATTTAACAGGTGAAATTCCAAAGGCCATTGGAGAACTCAAATCTTTGTCAAGTTTGTATCTGTATGGAAACGATTTAACTGGACCAATACCTCTTGAACTAGGAAACTGCACGTCTCTTTTTATTTTATTTCTCAACAATAACTATCTCTCAGGTGCGCTATTCCCGTGTCTTTATTTTTAAGACAATAGGCTATCCATTTTGAAATCCATACTTCTCTTAGTAATTATACTTCATTAAACTTGATAGGGAAAATTCCAGAGACAATTGGAGAGCTGACAGCTTTGGTACAATTGTATCTCAATGGAAACAATTTAACTGGACAAATACCATACAGTATTGGTAAACTCAAAAATCTTTTTGATCTTCTCATCTACAGCAATAATCTTTCAGGGGGTATTCCTGAAAGCATTGGTGGGTTGATTTCACTAGAGAAATTAGATGCATCTCATAATCAACTGACTGGAAGGATTCCATCTTCCATCGGAAACTGCAAGAGTGTAACAAATGTGGTACTAGCAGTAAACTTTTTTTCAGGAAGAATTCCAACAACTTTGAGTAACTGCACAGCCTTAAAGAGGCTAAAGCTCTTCAGCAACTCATTTAATGGAGGTCTAGATATTCAGTTTTCTTCTTCTATAGAAGTTTTGTCCGCTCATTCTAATAATTTTTCTGGGACCTTGCCAACATCGTTGGCTAATTGTACACAACTTACTCTTCTTGATTTCAGCAAGAACAGATTGGCAGGTGAGCTTTCTTCACATCCTCTTTCAAATTGTCTACAGTTGAGGGTTATAATCATTTGCTCTAATGAGCTTAATGGCAAAATTCCTCTATGGATTAGAAATCTCAGCAGATTGCAGGGGTTGGATTTATCCAATAACAAATTTTGGGGAAGAATTCCATCTACTCTCGAGGATCTAAAGGGATTTAGAAACCCTGAAGTTTCACAACTGGGTGGCACAACTCTGTATGAGGATATACCAGCCATCAAAATAAAAGGATTTGAGTATAGACTAGAATATGTGTTGGCAGCAAACACTATACTGGATCTTTCAAACAATAAACTAAGAGGGGAAATACCACCAAACATTGGAAATCTATCCCAGCTGAGGTTGCTAAATTTATCTATAAATCTATTGGAAGGTATGATACTAGCATCTTTGGGGCAAGTAGAACTTCTGGAGCAATTGGACTTGTCTCAAAATAATCTAAGTGGGAAAATACTTGAGGAGCTATCTCTATTATCCAAGTTGAGCTATTGGAATGTTGTAAAGAATTTAGAAGGAATACTAAATTCTGGAAATGCACAAAAAATGCTTTGTTTTCAACAATGAAGAAATTCTAAATCCCAAAAAATAGGGCAAACACAAGAGCTAGAAAATTTATGCAAGAATCTACTTGCTTCTATTCAAACAAAAACACTTTTTATAATAAGAAATTAAACTTGCAACTACTGAAGCTGCATACAAACTATTAGCTTTACAAAACTCTTACAAGATTATCTGAAGCAATCACTGCTTAACAGAATAATCATTCATATCTTTGATAAAACAGAGTATTCAAAAACATCTCTTTGCTGTTGCATAAAAGAGAAATTACATTCATGTTTTTTTTGTGAAATAATAAAGTTATTCTTTCCTTTATTAAGAAATTGTTGTCCAAAAAAAGATGGAAGAAATAAGAAGTTTGTAGAAGAAATCAGATTTCCCCCAATTTGATTTGAACTTATCTTCTAAAAAGTTCATTCAAAAATATCTGAAATTAACTTTATCAAAAGTCAAATATGGAGACTTCAGACAATCAGATTTGATTTGAAAATCTAACACTCCCCCATTGTCTTAAGCTGATAAAACAAGATCATGCTTGATCCAAACTAACTAGGCTAAGATTTCTCCTTAGACGCTCAAAACTTGCAATGCCCAATGGCTTGGTGAAAATGTCTGCTAGCTGCTGCTCTGACCTGCAAAACTCCATTTTTATTTCACCATTCTCAACTAGTTCTCTAATGAAATGATAACTGATTTCAATGTGCTTGCTTCTTCCATGAAACAATGGATTCTTTGACAAAGCAATTGAGGAAATATTGTCACAAAATATTGTGGTTCCATCCTCTTGTTCTTGCTTCAAATTTGCCAAGATCCTTCTTAGCCAAATAGCTTGATATGCTGCTGCATTCACTGCTATATATTCAGCCTCTGCTGTAGATTGGGCAACTATGGGTTGCTTCTTAGAAGCTCATGAGATTACACCGGAACCCATGTGAAAGACATATCCGAAAGTGCTTTTCCTATCATCCAAACTCCCTTCTCAATCACTATTTGTGTAGCCAATAAGATCAAAAATATTTGCTACAGTATACAAAATACCATATCCCTTGGTACCTTTTACATACCTTAGAAGTCTCTTTCCCGCTCGCCAATGGGAGTCCTTTGGAGTTTCCATAAATCTGAAAATCAAACTTATTGCATGCATAATATCTGGCCTAGTAGCAATTAAATACATCAAACTTCCAACTAAACTTTTAAATAAAGTTGGATCCACATTGTTGCTGCAATCTTTCTTGCTTAACTTCACACCTATTGAAGTTGGTGTTGGATTAGGCTTGCTACTTTGCATTCTAAATCTCTCTAAAATATGGTTTGCATATATTTCTTGAGAAATAAAAATACCATTATACATTTGTTTTACTTCTATGCCTAGAAAATATCTCAAGAGACCTAAGTCTGACATTTCAAACTCTCTTTTCATGGCTTCTTTAAAATTAGCAATGAGGAAATCATTATCCCCAATAAAGATTAAATCAAGAACATACAAGACAACAATTAAAATATTACTATTAGTTGCCTTGATGTAAAAAGTGGGCTCACCATTGGTTTTGCAAAATCCATTGCTCATCAAATATGAGTCAATTCTGTTATACCATGCCCGTGGAGCTTGCTTAAGCCCATAAAGAGCCTTCTTCAGTCTATACACTTTACTTTCATGACCCAAAACTTCATAACTAGGTGGCTGTTCCACATAAACCTCTTCTTTCAATACTCCATTCAAGAACGTGAACTTCACATCCATTTGATAAACCTTTCATTTGTGTTGGGCTGCAATTGCTATGACAGCACACACGGTTTCCATTCTAGAAACAGGGGCATAGGTCTCATCATAATCTCTACCAAACTGTTATTTGTACCCCTTGACCACCAATCGAGCCTTATGCCTATCTATTTTTCCTTCAGCATTGCTCTTGGTCTTGTAAACCTATTTAACTCTAATAATTTTCTTGTTTGGAGGTAAATTAGTGAGCTCCCAAGTTTCATTTCTTTTTATTGCATCTATTTCTTCATCCATGGCCTTACACCATTTTTCTTCTTTTTCAGCATCTTCAAAATAAATTGGATCACTATGAAAAATAATGCAAAATTAATATTTTCATCAAATTCATTTTCATACCTTTCATCTTGGTATATCTCCCTTAGACTCTTGGTCTTTTTTGGCACTAGGGAGGTGAGAGTGGGATCATAGCTCTCAGTATTGTTGATGCTGCTCTCTGTGGGGCCAATTTGCAGCCTTTTGGAGCCTTCTATATCTGTTGTTATGTCATTTTGTTGATCATTAACTTCACCATCTTCATCAATAATAGGCACTTTGCTTGAAGTGCTTGAAGATGTATCCACCGAGCCATCCCATGACTCATTCTCAATGAACTCCACGTCTCTTGAAATGATAATCTTCTTACCAACTGGATCATACAATCAGTATGTCTTTGATTCTGGACTATAACTAGTAAACACACACTTCACTCCTTTGTCATCAAACTTTTGCCTTTGCTCCTTTGGCACGTGTGCATATGCTACACACCCAAACACTCTCAAGTGTTCAACCATCCATCTGTGCTTTGTCCATGCTTCCATTGGAATCTTGTCATGAACTGCTTTTGTAGGACTTCTATTTATCAAGTATACTGCTGTTGCTACAACCTCTCCCCAATATTCAGTTGGGAGTCCCTTTTTTTGATCATACTTCTTGCCATCTCAACAATGGTTCTATTTTTTCTTTCAGCCACTCCATTTTGCTGTGGAGTATAACTGGCTATAAGCTCTTTCTTTATGCCATTCTACCTACAAAAATTTGCAAAAATATTGGAGGTATATTCCCCCCCTCTATCTGATCTTAGGACTTTAAGATTTTTCCCACATTCATTTTTAGCCTGAGCTTTAAATTCTAAAAACTTATCAAAAGCTTCAGATTTATTTTTCATAAAGTAAACCCATGTTCTATGACTAAAATCATCTATGAAGGTCATAAAATAAGTACTCCCCCCAATGGAATTGATTTGCATAGGGCCAACTAAATCAGTATGCACCAATTCTAATGGTGCTCCTACCCTTCTAGAGTTTCCAGAATTAAAGGGTAGCCTATGTTGCTTACCCAAAATACAAGCCTCACACTTGCTACTGAACTCTTTAATACATGAAAAATCATCTACCATACGTTTCTTGGACAATAAATTTAAACCAACATAGCCAAGATGTCCATACCTTAAATGCCATAGCTTGGAGGGGTCTTTAATCACGCTCTTGAAGGCTGATTGTTGTACTACTGTACATTCTTTCTTGAGAGGTACAGTTGCTGATTGTGAAGAGAAACACATCTCCACCTTCAATGGAAATATTCGATTCTTTGTCATTTGAACTGCTGCAACTATTTTCTTGCTCCCATCCTTCTCATAAATGACACATTGGTCATTCTCAATCAGCACTTTATAACCATTTTGAGTGAGCTATCCAACACTCATCAAATTGTGCTTTGTTCCTGGGGCAAAGTAAACATTCTAAATTTCTTGTTTCTCACCTTGCTTGGTGCGGATCATAATAGATCATTTTCCCACAACTGGAATAATTTCATTGTTCCCCATTCTAATTTCAGATTTTACATTCTTATCAATGAAAGAAAAAAGACTTTCATTACCACTTATGTGGTTACTACAACCGTTGTCTAAATACTAGACTTTGGAGCTGCCTTCTTCATCAACATTACACATGATGAAGGCTGTGGGATTATCTCCATCACCCATTTTCATATTAGTCATATTGGCACTTAGCTTTGACTGATTACTTTGCTTTTTCCAACATTTACTAGCATAATGCCCAGATTTATGACAGTAATAACATTCAATATTACTCTTGTCTGAATTATGTTTTTTCTTACCTCTGGAATTATTCTGAGAGCTGCTAGCTCCCTCATTTGTGGTTTCTCATTCTGAGCTTTCTCCTCTAGCATTTTGTTGTCCAGAGTTACCATGACCTCTGCCTCTTAAACCTCTTCCAAAATTATTTCTGCTTCTTCCCCTGCCTCTTGCATTGGATTGAGCTCTAAAAGCTTGCTCTTGAGAAGAATTTGTAGACCTATTAATGTGATGCTCATGGGTTTGGAAAGAACCCATCAACTCATCAACAGTCATTAATGAGAGATCCTTTGCCTCTTCAATGGCAATAACTAAATTATCAAATTTTGAGGGCAGACTTCTCAAAACTTTTTCTACTATTCTTTGCTCCTGCATGGTTTCTCCATCGGTTCTCTACTGGTTTATCAAACCAAAGAGTCTTGAGCTGAAATCTGAGATGGACTCATTGTCCATCATGAGGAGAGTCTCAAACTCTCTTTGAAGCATTTGGAGCTTCACCAAACGAACTTTCTCAGCCCCTTTAAAACTTGTTTGAAGAATATCCCAAGCTTTTTTGGAATAATCAGCTGCTTCTATTTTGGGAAAGATTGTCTTTGTCAAGGCAGTCTCAATCAAGCTTAAAGCTTTTGCATCTTTCCTCCTTAACTCTTTTTGCTGAGTCTTTTTATTGTTTGTGAGGGCAGCAAACTGAATTGGGTCAGTCACATCCGTGAATCCATTGACCACAAGCTCCCACAAATCATTTGCTGTGATAACAGTCCTCATCTTCTTTGCCCAAACATCATAATTTTGTCCATTGAAGGATGGTAGCTGTTGCCAACTCTTTCCTACATCTCCAGCCATGTCTCCTGTGCAAGATAAACAAATACCCAAAAAAACAAATGCCCAAACTCACAAGGAATGAAGGCTAATCAACTCTGATACCATGTAAAGAATTTAGAAGGAATACTAAATTCTGGAAATGCATAAAAAATGCTCTGTTTTCAACAATGAAAACATTTTAAATCCCAAAAAATAGGGCAAACACAAGAGTTGGAGAATTTATGCAAGAATCTACTTGCTTCTATTCAAACAAAAACACTTTCTACAATAAGAAATTAAACTTGCAACTACTGAAGTTGCATACAAACTATGAGCTTCACAAAACTCTTACAAGATTATTTGAAGCAATCACTACTTAACAGAATAATCATTCATATCTCTAATAAAACGGAGTATTCAAAAATATCTCTTTGCTGTTGCATAAAAGAGAAATTACATTCATGTTTTTTTTGTGAAATAATAAATTTATTCTTTCTTTTATAAAGAAATTGCTGTTCAAAAAAAGAAGATGGAAGAAAGAAGAAGTCTGTAGAAGAAATCAGATTTCCCCCAATCTGATTTGAACTTATCTTCTAAAAAGTTCATTCAAAAATATCTGAAATTAACTTTATCAAAAGTCAAATATGGAGGCTTTAGACAATCAGATTTGATTTGAAAATCCAACAAATGTGTCCTCCAACTTATGTGGGCCAATACCTGGAGGGAAATAGCTGATGACTTTTGATGAGAAATCTTACCAGGGAAACCCTACATGTTTATGTGGGTATCCTTTACAAAGTTGCAAACATAATAAATGTTTAACAGTGTCTTCACCTTGAGAAATGATGGGTAGATCAGTGTGGAGTAAAGTGGATGAACATGTTTCAATGATTGTTGTGGGGTTAGGATTTGGGATTGGACTTGGTGGAATAATATCAGTAATGGTATGGTGGGACAAACTTGTATATTTCATGTGAGGCCCCAAAAGAAGAGGGTTATGTGCAAGTGTAGATTGAACTACAACCCACACTTCTTTTTTCTCATGGACACTAATTAGTTCCTATGTCTATTACTCAAATTTAAATAGGCTTTGTTTCATTAGAAATAATAATAAACTAGTAATTGTAATTCGGTATACAATTTGTACGTTGGATAAATGTTATGTTGTTTTTTTCCTTCTATTTATATGTTTCAAATGTACTTAATATTTTTTTTCATGTTATCTTTAAATATGATTGAATATATATATAATAAATTATATAAAATATTAGTATCCATATATTTAAAATGATATGTAGAATATCCATCATCATGGTTGAGAAGAGAGGGGATATATAAGAAATATGACTTTATAGATGTAAGATCATCATTATTTGAGAGCACAAACTTTGTCATTCTTTTATAAAGAAATATATTCGATTAATTTTACTAGAAATAAATAAAATTAATCTATTTACAAATTTTATAATGATGTAAAACTAATAAAATGTGTATATTTTAATGTATTTTATAATTGCTTTTCAAAAAGATTGAAAAAGTAATTCAGGATTTTTTTTAATTATAAAATTATAAAATTAATTTATAATGTTTATTGGAATTCAAGTTATTTGTAACAAAAACTTCTTTTTTTATTTTAATGAACTATTTCTTGGAAATATTGTGAAATTAAAGTAAGCGAAATAAAATTTTAAATACATTAAAAATAATTTAATTTAAAAGTTGAAGATCTATACAAGATGACATTTTGCAAGTCCAAAAGCACTTTCATTCTCTTTGCTTAAAATAAATAAAAAATTCTCATTAATGAGGTACTAATGAACTACAATTGATTTGAATACATTAAAGATCTATGATTTGAGATCACTGAGTTGCTGATTAGATATGTAAGATGATTAAATCAGTAATATGTTGTCATTGATGTCAACTAACTTTGACAGTACTTATCTTGTAAGTTACTATACCTAAACATCTGTAAAAAGGAAAAAAAGAGATGGAAGAACAAATATATCTACATGGAGGAAGATAGACATATCAGATGAGGATAAGGAATACACTGAGTAACTTATGAATGAGTCTATGACTTATGTTATTGACTTGATTATGTTGCATTCATCTATGATGAAGGAAAAGAGCAAAATGCACAAAGCAGTGTGGTCGGTTAAAGAAGTATATCAGTATACATCGACAAAGTGTAGTGTATACCGACAATAGTATTAACCGAGCTTGTGTTCACCAATGCATTTCTTTGTTAACCTAGAAGAAGAAAAGAACTAAATGATCAGTTTAGCTGACAAGGATTGATGAGCTGTAAAGTGTTATGAATTCGAGGTAATAGATAATGTTTGTTACGAAGATCCACGGCTAGCAAAATTCAACGAAGATCTAAAGGACAAAATTGAAATGTGTTATTGACACATCAGCCGAGGAAGGTTAAAGCGACAAAATCAACAAAGGAGATTAAGTGACAAAATTTGATGATTGAAATTAAAATGGTTTACATGTATATTTAAGAGAACAGAGTTTCACAATGAAACTAATGCCAGAGGAAGGAGACTAGAGAGATTTTGCGTGAATAAGTTTCATGAAAGCCTGATCAAACTGGTTAAGGAGAACTGAACTGCAGAGATAACCGAGCATCAAGAAGCTATAACTGAGTGACAGTATGTTAATGGAAATTGATTGAAACATAATATATTCATTGATCATAGCATTTTAATGAGCTTAAGAATGGATCTGATAATTTGCAATTGAAGTTGTGTTGTATTCAGATCAAATTGATGTTACAGTTTAACCATTGTAAATAGATAAATCTCTTAACAGAGTGGACTTGGAAAGTCTTGTAATGTCATTCATAGAGTGTACATTTGTTATCCTATCAACCCCATAGTGAATGCTGGTTGGATGATAACGGTTGGTCTAAAATCTTCTAATAAGGTCACACCTAACAGTGTGTTTGTAACCTTTAACAGGGTTGGGTCTTTACCGATCTCACTTTAGAAGAGTGAATATTTTTAGGTTGCCAGTCCTAGGTGGTTTTACTCTTAACAGGGTTTCCACGTTAAGTATCTTGTGTTATGTGCTGGTTGTGATGATTGTTTGTTGTCATACTTTACATGTTGCATATTTGATTTGATCGGTAATCATTAGATGTTTTAACTGGTAATTGGTAAATACACAGACAAAGTACTATTTTTTGTTATCGAGCTGCATAAGTTTTTGTAATTTGATTTTGGTTATACATTTTGTGATTGGGACTATGGATAACTGATTCACCCCCCTCTCAATTATTCTAACAATTGGTATCAGAGCTCTCTAGTTGCTTGGAACAAAGTTTTAAGGACTTCATCATAAAGATTTCAAAATGTATAAGAGGGACATTCCCAAGCTTAACAAAGATAACTTCACAATATGGCAAAGCCGAATGAAGCTGCATGTATCTAGAATTGAGAAGCCTGCCCTCACACTAATGGAGAATGGCTACCTTGCACCACCCACTAGTCCCTTGACCCTTGATCAATTGAGAGACAGACATGAACATAATGTTACTATGATGGAGATTGTTGTTGCCTGTACAAATGCTGAATTTGAAGATATCAAGACTGTACTACTGCTAAACAGATGTGGGATAAACTTGCTCAAGTTTATAGTGGTGATGTGAATGTCAAAAGAGCTAGAGTTGAAATCTTGAGGGGAAGATTTGATGACATGAAGATGAAGGAAAGTGAAAACATTGTGTAGTACACAAATAGAATAAAAGAAATAGTTCACGCTATAAGAGGATCTAATGGTGTAATTGATGAAGAGATAGTGGTAAGAAAAGTTTTGAGAACCTTATTGCCAATTTATGCAATAAGAATATCTGCAATACATGAGAAGATGTCCGCAACTAGTAATACACTTACTCTTGATAATCTGATCAGTAAGCTTACAACCTTTGAACTGAATAATTTTGATAACAATTTTGTACCATCCGTTGAGTCTACTTTCATGACTTCTTTGAAGGTTGGTAAATCTAGATGTGGAAATAAGAATGATAATAGTGATAGCAATACTAATGATGAGCTTGATGAACTTGAAGCTCTTATGGCCAGAAGGTTACCTAAAGGAAAAGGAAGATATAGAGGTAAATTAACTTTAGCATGTTTTAACTATAAAGAGGTTGGTCACATTGCTGCTAGATGTTCACACAGGAAAGATGATGACAAAAACAAAGACTGATCTGGTGAAGGGAGCTATGGGAGAAGAGATAACAGAAGTTATCGACACTACAATAGAGACAACCAAGACAAAAATGATAAGGCAAAAAGGTGTGCTACATTGCTGAGGAAGAAGCTATCACCGATACCGACACTGATGATGATGTGGAGGTAGTATTTGTTGTAATGAAGGATGATTCCGAAGAAGATGAAAGGTATGTAGAGACAACACTTATCTCTAAGGTTAATAGAAATGACACATGGATCATAGATAGTGGCTGTACACATCACATGACTGGTGATGAAGAAAATTTTGATTATCTTGAAGAATACAATGGAGGATTTGTAAAAATGGGTAATGATAGACCCTATATAGTTAGAGGAAAAGGAACTTTGATAATAAATGATAAAAACAAATGTGATAATGCTTATTGGATAAAAGGATTGAACTATAATTTGCTAAGTGTGGCACAGCTAAACAATTCAAGCCACCGAGTTGGTTTTGAGAGCAAGAAAGTGAAGATATTTGATGATGGAGGAAGACTTGTTGGAACTGGTACATAATCTAGCTCGGTAATCTATTTTATCTTAATAATGATCAATCTTCTTGTTTGATAATGAAAGATGAAGATGCATGGTTGTGGCATAAAAGGTTATGTCATGCAAATTTTGATAACATGATTAAGATCAGTAAAAAAAAAAAGGTTAGAGGTCTACCTAACTTATCTAAGCCTGATCATGTTATGTGTCATGAATGTCAGAAAGGTAAAATGACTAAATCTAGTTTCAAAAGAAAAGACTATTCAACAAAGAAATTAATTGAGTTAGTGCATACCGACCTATGTGGTCCTATGAGAACTCAAAGTTATTATGGAGATAGATACTTTATTTTTTTTGTTGATGACTATACTAAATTGATGACAGTCATGTTCTTGAAGGAAAAGTTAGAAGCATTTAAGATGTTCAAGTGGTATAAAACAAAAGTTGAGAAGGAAACTGATAAAGAATTGAAATATTTGAGATCTTATAGAGGTGGTGAATTTATCTCTGATGAATTTACTAACTTTTGTAATGAGAATGGTATTAAAAGACAGGTCTCAGCACCAAGGACACCTCAACAAAATGGAATAGCTGAAAGGAGAAATAGATCTATTGTTGATTGTGCTAGAACACTGATGTTTCAAAAGAATGTTGCATAAACTTACCAGAGAGAAGCTGTTAGCACTGCTGTTTATGTGCTAAATCGAGTACAACTAAAGAAGGACACTAATAAGACACCCTATGAGTTATGGTTTCATCACAAACCCACTGTAAGTTATTTCAAAATTTTTGGAAGTAAATACTTTATTCTGAAAGATGAAAGAAATGGAAAATTGACTCAAAAGGTGATGAAGGGATATTTCTGGGATATTCCACTAAAAGTAAAGCATACAAGTGTCTTAATAAAGTAACTAATAAAATTATTGAAAGTACTAATGTTCGAGTTGATGAGTTTGATGATAAGAATGTAGAGGAAAGCACAAAGGAACTGGAAGACTATGGTAGATTCATTTACATTGAACAACCTAAGTACCTACTGACACAACAAGTAGTGACAATCAGTCAATAGGGAAACAATACCGACAGACAAGAAGGAAACACTAACGAGAAGGAAGGACCTACCGAGCAAGAAAATGAGCCTGCATAGGATTAACAAGAAAAAAGAGATCGAATACTGGCAATATTTGTCAGAAGACATCATCCTGAGACACAAATCATTAGAGACAGACAAGCTGGCATGCAGACAAGGAGTAAAACAAGACAAGGTACATGTCTAGTTTGTGAATATGAACCGAAGAATGTGAAAGTTGCATTATAAAATGATGAATGGGTTAATGCAATGAAAGAGGAAATAGAACAAATAGAGAAGAACAAAATATGGAGTTTAGTACCCCGACCTAAAGACAAGAATTTTATCGGTACTAAGTGGATATTCAAAAACAAGCTAAATGAAAATGGAGAGGTAACAAGGAACAAAGCTAGATTAGTATGCAAGGGATATGCACAGGAGGAAGGAATAGATTATGGTGAAACCTTCGCACCTGTTGCTAGATTAGAAGGATTCATAATGTTACTTGCATATGCTGCTCATAAGAAGTTTAGAGTTTACCAAATGGATGTTAAATCTTCTTTTCTAAATGGAATACTTGAAGAAGAGGTCGACATAGAACAACCTGAAGGATTTGTTGATCCAAATAACAAATATATGGTATGTAGATTGCATAAAGCTTTATATGGTTTGAAGCAAGCACTGAGAGCATGGTATGAGAGACTGCATAACTATTTGTTGAGCATTGGATTTATTAGAACTAGTCAGAATAGCAATCTGTACATGAAAGGGAATTCTGATGATACTATCTTGATTGCTGAGATATTTGTGGATGCCATAATATTTGGAGGACAAGATCAAATATGTAAGTCATTTGCTGATGAAATGAGAAGTGAATTTGAAATGTCTATGTTTGGAGAGATTAAGTTCTTTCTAGGCTTACAAGTGATTCAACAAAATGATGGTATATTCATCACACAATCTAAATACATAAAGGAAGTAATGAAGACATTTGGCATGGAAGATGCTAAACCTATGGGAACACCGATGGCTACTGGATGTAAACTAACTAAAGATGATGGAACTACTGAAGTAAACTAGACACTCTACTGGTTCATGATTGGTAAGTTAATGTATGTAGTTCACAGTAGGCCAGATATAGCACCTGTTGTTGGAATAGTTGTTAGATTTTCTGCAAACCCTAGAGAATCACACATGGTTGCTACAAAAAGAATCTTAAGATACTTGAAGAAAACTAAAGATTATGGACTATGGTATCCTAAGGAAGGCAAATTTAAACTTAAGGTATACACTAATGTTGATTGGGCTGGAAATGTGGATGATAAAAAGAGTACCACCGGAGGAGAATTTTTCTTTGGTGAAAGAATTGTTACATGGACAAGTAAGAAATAGTGTTGTATTTCTTAGTCTACATAACTATTTACTGAGCATTGGATTTGTTAGAACTAGTGAGAATAGCAATCTGTACATGAAAGGGAATTCTGATGATACTATCTTGATTGTTGAGATATTTGTGGATGACATAATATTTGGAGGACAAGATCAAATATGTAAGTCATTTGCTGATGAAATGAGAAGTGAATTTGAAATGTCTATGTTTGGAGAGATTAAGTTATTTCTAGGCTTACAAGTGATTCAGCAGAATGATGGTATATTCATCACACAATCTAAATACATAAAGGAAGTAATGAAGACATTTGGCATGGAAGATGCTAAACCTGTGGGAACATTGATGGATACTAGATGTAAATTGACTAAAGATGATGGAACTACTGAAGTAAACTAGACACTATCGATTCATGATTGGTAAGTTAATGTATGTAGTTCACAGTAGGCCAGATATAGCACATGTTGTTGGAATAGTTGTTAGATTTTGTGCAAACCCTAGAGAATCGCACATAGTTGCTACCTAAACTCTTTAGGTACCCTTGTCCAACCTAAACTCTTTAGGTACCACACCCCCTAGTGAAAATAAACAAGTTGTCAACTTACTATCCTAACTGTGACAGTCTGTACAACTCTCTCAAAACCTGATATATTGTTTACTCAACCAAATACAATCCAACAAAAAATCAAAACATTCTTAAATCAATGCATGTAGAAACATGCCAAATCAAAAATATTTCAAGACAATAGCATTAGACTTAAGAAAACACGGTTGAAGATGACTATTTTTACTGTCAAAACATGGAAAATGCAAAGCTAACCAACTTTATTGAACTCCAAACCTATTACATTGACTCCCTCTTTTATGCCATCAGGATTTACATTATTTATAGACTCTCATGGTCCCTTAGAACAAAAAACAACCTCTTAAACTACCCTTGAACTGACTGGAATCAATTAAAAACTAACCATCCTCCCATCTTTAGTAATTTCAAAGGTTTTAAAAGTGTTGTCAAGTTGACAAGTAAGTTGTCAACTTAACAACCATATAACTAATGACCCCCACTACATAATAATGGTCTTTTACTGACCTATAAAATACAAAACACTTATCAAAACTCTACTTCTACCCCTTAGACCATTACATTAGCCCTTTAGGCCTTGTTTTGCCTACATGGCAATATTACACCATTTTGGTACTTTTAGTGCATCTAATTACACTTGTGGCTCTATTGACCAAATTACATAGAGTTAAGACCTTTTAGGTCTCATTAGACTTCATCTCTTCTTGGATCTCCAATAGGGCCTCTTGGTGACCCCTATGCTCTAGGTGCTACTGCACCAAGATTACTAAGGGTTGAGAATATTAAACATTTTTAAAGATAAGAAAGGTCTAAATAATGATCTCAAGTATGTAGAAGAGAGAAAACTATGATATCCACCATGAATTTTGATGTTAATGATGATAGTCAATGTTGATGAGATTCTTTTGAAGAACTAACTTGTGGTAGAGATCAACTATTAACCTACATTTAAATGGTAGTTATCCATAGACCCAAACCCATACTCCATAGGTAATTAGGTGCTCTACATGAATAGATCATATGATAGAGCTTATACGATACCTTGGAAATTATTTTTAGAAAGAAATGGTAGGATACCATTTTTTTGATCTGAAGCCTCTTTATCTAAATCAGGGATAACTTTAAGAAACCCCCTTTTAGGAAAAAGTGTAAAATCCTGGTGAATCATACATTATTTTAAGGGCAAATTTGTTTTAATGCAAGCGAACTTTTTTTCAAATCCGTGATTTTTCATAGTTTGTATTGGCGATTTTTTCCCCGCCGAATGAAAATTTCATAAATTGCTGGCAAATAATTTTCTTGTGAAGTAAAAAATTATAATATATGAGGTGAATTATTTTCTTTTGAAGTAAAAAATTATAATATTTGAGGCGAATAATTTTCGTTTGAAGTAAAAAATTATAATATATGAGGCGAATGATATTTTTTTGAAGGGTAAAAAAATATTGTATATGCTAATCATTTGTTAATTATGGCAAAAAAAATATTTTATTGGCGATTTTCAAAAGATGGGACATAACATAGACATGTAGGTTGTAGCCTAACCTAACATACCTAACATACATACATTATTTTATAATGTTAATGGTATTATTTGAGACCGTCTGATGATCCAAGATCAATGGATGAAGTTTAATTTCGGCCCCAATTTCTTGAAGGAAACAGAGTTGTCAAGGAAGTCACCAGAATGTTGACACGTATTAAATAAGGGTAACTTGTCTGTAGACTATAGTGTACACGTGTTGGTATCGATAATCATGGTGCTATTACTATAGTGCAACTTGTAACCTCTTAACTCGATAAGAAATAAATGCCTTGTCAGTGAGAAGTGACATTCTTTAACTGTCACGCAACAATTCTAAATTTGTACAAACGATCTAACTAATTACTGATAGTTGTGCATTTATGGGAAAGATTTACTGCCAAATATGAAAGAATAAGGACAAAATTTTAATTTCTCACACGAATGCAATTAGGGGAAAGATTTACATGAAAGATTTAGAGGCATATTAAGGACAATGGATTTAATACCATTAAAGAAAGAATAATTTATTGCTAAGTAACGATCAAGAATTCAAGGGCTATTTATAGATGATCTAGCTTCATTATTCATCGATTCATCTTTGCTAGATAATTTGTTTATTTAGGGTCTGCAGATAATTTTTTGTTAAGTTTTCTGAAGTTTTACTATTTTAGATGGACACTCCAATTAGGCTTATATGCACATCTACAAAGGCCCAGAAGGCCTTTCTGGGTTCTTTTTTGGATGAGACCTTAGAATCTATCTATAAGGAGGGTGGGCCTTTCGTAGTAGAGGCTATGAAAATGGTGTTGGGCCGAGAGTTTCCAAACAATGAAGATAGGCACCGGGTCAACATAGACATTACATCCCATTTTTTGGCATCTCTTCTCGACCTCGGAGGAGAGAAGGTGGACATGAGAGAAGGTGGACATGCTAATGCTGCTGAGGGTTTTTAAAGAAGAATACTTGGGGGACAATGTTAATGTTGTTGTATTTGTAGAAATAGGGGTGGGGATCCCTTGGGCAAGTGAAATACCCAAGCTTCTCCTCCTAGGCCAGAATGTGTCCATGCAACCTTTTCTGTTGGGCCTAACTGCTAGGCAGTTGAAGCGCCATAGGAAATGGGCACTAGTTGCCAAGGATTTTCTTCGTAAGTGGTTTATGCTTGATGAAGAGGAGGCTCAGGCAAGGAAATACAACTGGCTAGCTGAATTCTTGTAGTTAATCCTCTCTACAGAATTCTACTTAGATGGAGCCGCAAGGCAAAGTCACTAGTGGACTACTAGTGGTTTTTTTTTATAAAAACATTCCTCATTTTTTGGTTTTTTTTGTTTATATTATAATAGTAGGTTTCTCTTTGTAGTATTGTACTGGAAGTGGGAAATGTAAATTGTAATTATAATTTTATGAAAAAGTACAATGAAAATTTCACAAGCTCTCAGCTTTAGCTCATTTCAATTTGTGTTTTATGGGTATAAAATATTTTAATTAGTTGCTTTATCCGTGACTGTGTATTTGACATGTATGATGTAACTTGTAAGTATGTTTCAGTAGAAATAAGGAAACATTCAAACGATGTATCACAGTTGTATGTTCAAACGATGTATCACAGTTGTATCTAAATATTTAAAATGTATCACAGTTGTACAATGTAGACAGTTGTAGTTAATATGAAAGATTTACAGAATTTTGAAGGACAAATGAATTAATAAGGTTAGAGAAATAATTTATGGTTTTTAATTATAATGTATGAGAACTATATGTGCTTTTAATTATCAACGTTAAAGGTATAATCAATAAAAAATATGATTTTAACTTTAAGTATACTATATAATCAATAAAAAATATTACTTTAACTAATAACTCATGGTCATGTTTGGGTGACCTAGCTAGTCAATGACCACAGAAATGAGAAATCTTGTAATCTCTTAACACTAACTTAAGTAACATTATTAAAAAATAGTGCATTTTGAATTGTTACTATTCAATTAAATAACTTTAAATGTTATTAACTTATTATCCATTATTAATTAATATCTATAAAGGAAATAATAACAGTATAATAACAATGTCCGTTGCAAATAACTACCATTGGATGAGAATAGATCGACGATGTACAATGGACTTCGAGATGAAAGGGAAAAGCAACCCCATTTTTTCAAACCCATTTCAGAATCATGACACGTGTAACTAAACACGTTCTAGTCGCAGTCTCGCATGGTCTACCAACATTGAATAATGCCATTTCAATTTGATGATAACGTAACACATTGACATGGTGAGTTAATGGGACCCACGGCCACAGGGCCACCTCAGTGACTAATAATGACATTTTAACTGTTGGATGATTGTAGATCAACGATCAAATTTTTATTTCAGGCCAAATGGGAAAAGAAACCCTATCTTTTCAAACCCTTTCCAGAATCATGACACGTGTCACTAAACACGTTCCACTCGCAGTCAGTTTGGCACGGTCTACCAACAATGTCATTTCAATTTGATGATGATGTGACACTGACACGATGAGCTAATGGGACCCATGGGGCCACCTTAGTGACTAACAATGACATTTTAACCATTGGATGGATTGTAGATCAATGACCGAAGATGTATTTTGGGCCGAATGGGAAAAGCAACTCCATCTTTTCAAACCCTTTCTAGAATCATGACACGTGTCACTAAACATGATCCACTCATTTGATGATGAGGTAACACGTCTAACTTGTGAGGTGAGTCAGTCGTCAAGTGACTAGATGAGTTAATGGGACCCGCGGTAATGTGACTAACAATGAGTCATGACATTATGACCGTTGGATGATTGTAGATCAATGACCGAAGCTGTATTTCAGGCCGAAAGGGAAAACAAAACTGATTTTTGCAAACCCATTCTAGATTCATAACACATGTCCACTCACACGGTTAGTGACTCAGTGACAAGTGTGACATCTGTATATTGTACAATTTTTGCACTTAAAGTTTCCAATCTAAATTTTCATTCATAAGTATAAACTATAAACTATAAGTAGTCTGTAGATTTAGAAAGCGGTTACAGATTCTAAATTTCTAGGTTGAGGATTGATGCTTGAGCCTGAGGAAAGCAACAAAGTTTCACAGCTCTCTTTCCAGTCATAGTCTGCAAAAATTGAAACTAAGGGTAATGGGTAACTACTAAAATCCTGAACACCTACATCCTGTATTTTAAATTTTTCAAATCTCTTGATTTACAACTTTACTATTTATATTATATAAAAAAAATTAGCCTATTAGGCTTTAATCAAATCAACTTTACTTTTTATATTTTATAAAAAAAATAATCCTGTTAGGGTTTAATTTTGAATCACCCCTATAAATTGTAGGCTTGTAGCTGTGTATAAATATTTGAATTTTCCTACGAGTAAATAGTGATACCGATTACCAACTTACCATGATGGGCAAAATAAATATCAAGAATTCCAAACCAAGTATGAGTAAAAGGCCAAGTCAGATAATAGAATTCCATAATCTGCTTAAAACACCAGGTTTCACTAATTTATTCCATGATATTTGTGATCCTGTTATTCATGGAAATAAGGGAATAATGGAAACTAGATTTGCACTTGAAAACAAGTGGAACGATCCAAAGAAGATTTCAATTTTTTTTTCATTTAACCCTGTGGTAAATGCAATGGAAACTAAAATTGGAGCATGGGTTGCTGGGTCAGAACGATTAGCGTTACCTCAAGTATTCCCTTACCCAGAAATTGTCATGGTATGCGTCAAAAATTATGATGAAAATAGAAAAGCAATTGTGAATAAAAATACTCAGGAGGAAATTTTGTCCATAACCGAGAGTGAATTTGCTAGTCTATTGAACCTAGGGTTTGAAAAACAAAACTCAAATGTGCACATTGACCTAGGAAAGCTAGCAGAGGATTATGAAAAATTAGATGCAACACAAAGAGATTCTTATATCAGAGGAGTAACAAGCGGTTCTAGTGAATCTAGTCTGAGTCTAGATCATAAGCCTCCTTATGATTATGAAATTTTTGTGCCATGGGCACAGGATAGTATTTCGTTGCTAGCATTTTGTTTGGGATTGGATAGTAACAAACAAGTGGGTGCCAGCATTCTTGAAATGCTTTTTCATATTCATTTTGAAAAAGCACTAGTAAAATATTATTTTATTGAGCACATTGTTCATTGCATGCAAGATCAATTACTAATGATTCAAAGAGGTTCAGAGAAGACATTTAGATTCACTACCTACTTGTGCTATCTTCTCTTAGCAAAGCATCGTGCAATATTTCAGACAAACAAGCTTTGTAGTCAGGACCAAAATCCAATATATGAGTGGACACCTCAGATAAGGATGATTGATAATAGAAGAAACTACTAAAATTTTGTAGACTTCTTTTTGGCACCAATGTACCATAAAATTACAAGCACTCCAATGCCTAGATTGCCTGTTACTTGTAGAGATTGCATTCAACTCGGAAGTCAAATACAATTGGCTGACTGGTACTTAATGGAAGAGTACATTGTGTTAAGGTTTTACGGTTTAGTGGTAGAACCCTACAAACTTCCAATAAATGTAACAAAGAGGGTATTTGCATTGGAATATGTATGATAGATGGAGAGTACAGATGTACTCTTTAATGGTCAGCAAAAGAAAATGATATTTCCTTACATGCCTTTCTCATTTGGAGGGTTCACATTTGAGAGAAGAGGATTCAAAGTGGCACAAGCCTTTTTTCAATTTTTTGCTTTGATGTTGACAGTCACTAGCAGTATGATCCACTCAACATAATTGGAACAAAGCTTAGAGAGAATGGGAACTCTGCAAGAAAATGTCAACATGAAAGTATTCCATTGATTGAAAAATTTAAAAACATGGAGTCCTGGGATGAGGTCAAAAAAGAGATGGAGAAATATGCTGCTGAAAATAAAATGTCAATACAAGAATTGTCATCACAAATAATGGCATTACACAAACAGAAAGGAAAAGTGCAAGCCATGACATCATCCAATTTATACTGAATAGTTTCTCAACCATCTACAAAATCTATTCCAAAAGAGCTAATGAATGAATGTATGGATGATAATTGGACTCGAACCAAAATTTCTGATTTTGGGAAATGAGGAAGAATCTTGGTGAGCCAAAGACCTCTGTAGATCTTTATGATGTGGAAGAGGATACAATATTTAGGGAATTGTGGAATAAGGAGCATCTAGATGAAGAATATCACCACGATGATGATGATGATGATGATCAGGATTTTGTGAATCCCACATCCAGTAAAGTATATTCAATTAGTACAGGATTTGATGAGTCCAAAAAACTTCTATATACCAAAGGGGTAGATATTGTAGAAAAAATGGGCTACCCAGGTTTTGGTGGTCTGGGTCCTAGTGGACGAGGGCCTTGGTCTATACCTGACCCACCAGCTCCAACAAAACATGGTGAGAAACTAGGCCTTGGGCTTGGAGTTCAATCATCATATTCATCAACTCAGAGTCAGTTAATTCCATATCTTCCACCTTCAAATATATTTCCACCTATTCCAAGCACTCAGATTTAATCTGAATCAATTACCACTCCCACAGCTATGGATAGCATGGGTACAACTACAACTAGTGGTCCGAAAAGGACATTACAGATAGACATGAATACAATTCTTCCCAGAGGTCAAGGCAGTGTAAAGAAGCAAAAGGTTATGACAAGTATTAGTACAACAATGGCAATGCCAATGGTGATTGTGACTATGAGTCCAACAATTCCCCAACCTTCAAGATAAAACCCTAAGAACAGTCCAAAAACTCCACTTGTAATGGGTCAGGGTGTTGCTAATCCTCATGGTGGAATTAGCAGAACCACAGGCAACATAGGTGGAAGCTCGTACATCAGTGCAAGTGCTATTTCACCATTCAAACATTCAGTTGTGTCACAAAACACTGATTTTCATTACAATGATTTTCTAACTAACTTTGAACAATCAAAAAAGAGGGATAGACAAAATAGTAAGACAATGAAGATGGAAGTAATTAATGCAGCTTGTGATGCAAAACCTACATCCAACAGGTTAATTCCCACATATGACCCAATTAAAGATAGGATGGAATTCATGGTTGTTATGCCCCTAGCTGGAGATAATAATCCACTAGAGAGTCAGTTAGATCCATCTCAATTTCAAGTTAGCACCCTCCAAATGGATTTATAAAAAATTAAGAATGTGGACAAGATAAATGTGTCCAAAATGACCAACCAAGTGGTCTACAGTTCAGTGATGAAGTTGGAGAGAGAGAAAGGAAAGCTTCAGGGCACAATAGATAAGTTAAAGTCAAACCTGGCAAATGTAAAGGCAACTGAGAAAGCAGCAGAAAACAAGTGCAAAGAATTAGAGAGAAGGATAAAAAATTCATCCTCTAAAGAAGCCATTAGAGAACAAGAACATATGGACGCAGAACTGAAAACTCTGAGGGAAAATTTGGAACAGAGCGAAAAAAAACTTGAGGATGAAAAAGCCTCTTCATTAAAGTTATACAAAAACATGGAGAATGCGGGACAGGCAAACAATAAGTTAAAGAAAGAATTGGAGAATGAGATGGTGAAAACAAAAGAGTGGGAAGAGAAAGCAAAAGAGTGGAAAGAGAAAGTAGAGCAAATAAGACAAACTAGTGAACACCAGTACTCAGAAATGAGAGAAGACCTAAAGAAGGAAAATAATACAATTAAAAATTATGAAAACATCTTGAATGACAATGAAAATAATACAGTCAAGCAAATAAAAAAAAATTTCTGGGGGCAAATAAAGATGTCTGGTGATAGGTTGTGTGATTGGTTTGAACAGAATGAAACTCTTACAGATGTTTTTGGGAAGCTGAAAGAGCACATTGAGAAGAACAGAAGTTTTTGTCAGAAAGAGAAAACTACAAAGCAGATTATGCAAGAAATCAATAGAATGAGTGATAGGCATTTGGCAAGCAAGGGAATTTAGGACTGCATTGGTGCAACAATAATGGCGACCTCTGTCTTTCAAAAATGTCAGAAACTAACAGAAGTAGAAGAAACTCTTAACTTATTCGGGCCAAAGCTCGCCAAGATGAATGGTAAAATAACCAAATTGATATCTCTTGGTTTTCCAAGTCCTAGACCTAATTACTCATCAATGAATTTCATTGGAAGAGAAGGTTACAAAAAAAAGTTGGAGGACACAATGACATCTGATTTAGGCAACCTTCCTCAAGACATAACTCATGAAGGCATTGCAAAGTGCATCAAAACATTCTCAAATTTGAATGTAGTAATGGAAGGAACATTGCTTTCAACTCACTCTTCCAAGTATGGATGGCTGACGAGGTTGTGGGTCATGTACTATAACATCACAAATTTTTCCCTTCCAACCGACAAAGAATGGAGCATACTAAAGAAACTAATAGAATCATCTTCATCTCATCAATCATAGTATGTGAAATGTACATGTAAAGTTGTAGAGTTGTTGTAGATTTGTAGTTTTCTTACTGATTTAGATTTTGAGACTTCACATTAGGCAAATCGACCTGAAGCTGTTGTTGCTCCCTTGTTTCTATAAAAGGGAATTCAGGGTCATTGACTTAGGGTAATGAAATTGAAATTGGGCAATGTGTGAAATTGCCAATGGGTATTGAGTCATTGACTTTTGTAAATAGAATGACAGAGTTGTGTTCTTACTAGTATTAATGAATGAATTGTTACATTGTATCATATTTGTAATTAAATTAATGAGAATCAGTATTTCTAACTCTAAGAATTGTAACATATGAATTGCTATGTTGTCAAAACAAATAATGAAAAATCTACAAGAATTATACCATATGAGAAGAATAATGCAAATGAAAACCATTATTAATTATGGAATTGAATCTTGATGACATTATCAACCACATTCATTTTTTTGACATTGGAATATGCTATTATGCATGATTGATGATGAGATATAGAAACTGATAGTAGACTTCAGGAAAAAGATTAATAAATACCTAGGACCTGCTACTTCTACAATGGTTCAAATTCAAGCTGCCGCATCATATCATCATTGAGATAGTCAGATTCAGTGCCATCAACTTCATAGCTTCCTTGGTTCTTTGATATGTTTTCTTCAATCTGCATACCTCTACTTAACTGATGTTCACCGCTAGCAGTACCAGTACTAGTACATAAGTCAATGACATCATTATCTCTGGCATTCCCACTCCCAGTCCCACTTTGGTTTGAAATTTTTTCCATCCCTCTTCTCTAACATTTCTTCCTCCACAATTTCAGTGCCCTTTCATAAGGAAAAGTATTGACTTCATACCTGGATGTATAGAGCCTCAAGCAATTTTCCAGATTCTTGTCTAGTTTGTTTCTTAGCTTTGACTTTAGGATTCCCAAAGCACTGAAAACTCTCTCATCCTCCACCAACCTCAATATCATGGTCAGACATAAATCAACAAGCTTGAAATATTCTGATATTGAATCAATCAACAATTCACTCTCAGCTAGATTTTTCCAAAGCCTTGATACCAATCCATCTTCGCGAGGGTTCTGCATAATATTATATTGTTCCCTCATTGTCAGTGAAAAATGACCTAATTTCTCTCTCAAATGATTTGCATCTAAAATTCCATTTAGAGTTACTCCATTTAACTCTTTGGTTTTGCAAAAATGATCTATCAGAGTTAGTAGCTTAGTTTTAAAAATATTTCAGACCGTTCATATTCCAATATCGAGGAAACACAAAAGCCATGGATTCAAGTAGTTTGACAGGAGGGAATCTTGCTCTAATTTGTGTGGAAAGATCAAAGGCAATGTGCTTCACAAAATTTGTTATAGACTCAACGATCTTGGTAAAGTCTTCCCTTTTAATACTTGATACGCGCCTCCTGGGGTTCTTTCCTAGTTCCTTGGACTCGATCCTGGCAAAGTAGTGCATTGGTATCTCAACTCTACAAACTTCTACACATAACTCCCCCTTTGAACTGATTTTTAAAAAGTTATCAGGATTGTCCAAATCTGTGATTTTCAGCCAGCTAGAAAATTTTAGATCATCGACACATAATTCATAGAGATTATCGAGCGTCAAGCATGTCAACTTACGCAGTGCAGCATATTCTGCAATATACATAGCTCTTTGCTAGGCCTTTTTCATTATATTTCTCATTTCCTCAATCATGGGGAGAAGACCTGCTAATGTTAACAGTGTCTCTACATTACTTAACATTGCCAGCAGCGCAGGAAATTTTGGTTGCTTTACTTCATCATGACTTGAGTTCATTAGACCAAGCAACAATTGATATTCTGAAAAAACTCATTGTGCTGGTCCATCCAAAGAGATCCATCTAGTATCATTATCGTTAAGAAGCTTGTTCCCATTGGTTAGTCCTTCGACAAAGTATTGAAATTCCCTCAATCATTTCAGACTTCGACCGAAGTATTGGTAGAGCTCTTTGATTAAAGCTTCAATTTTTTGTACTGGAGCATGCTTGCTGACAACTCCAAAAGCTAGATTCATTCTGTGGGCCATGCAGTGAATGGGAGTAACGTAGGGTGCACAAGAAGATTGTATCCTTGTGCAAAGACCACCCTTGTGGCATTGCATTACTGAAGCTCCATCCGCTCCAACACATACTAGCTTTTTGGCAATGGTCATGTCATCTATACCTCCATATTCAATTAGAGAACTCTTTACTAGTTCAAATAAATTTTCTATTGTCACATTATCCCTCATTTTAGAAACAGTTAGTAGATGAGGTTGCCGAAATTTTTTTTGTATAGTATAAACATGCATGCATACCCAAGAAGTATTGTCTACTCCTGTAACCTTGTCTAAAGACAATGCAATAAAATTTGACTCTTTAATTTTTCCCTTCAGATCCTCTTTTTCAACCTTGGCAAGACAACTTGCCCATTCCCATCCACTGTTTACTGACTAGTGACTGTTAGGATAGTTACAAACTTTTAGAAAGTGTAATGAAGCACTCGATGATGGGTAGTCTATCATAGGACACCCTTTGCTCAAAATATTAAACATAACACTTAACTGAACAACTTTTCCCATTAGTTCTACTTTCAATGCTTTTCCAAAACAAGCTTCAATGGAGCCTTTAACTTCACCAGGCTTTGTCTTTATATTATGCTGAAATTCATATAATTCTGCATTCCTAACATGCTGAGATTCCTCCTTTGTTTTCCATCTTATCACTGATTTTTGAACTCCATCTATGGTTTTCTTTTTGTAAACTTTACCCATATGCTTCTCTATGGTGTCAATTTTTAGCTGCAACCTATTTTCCTTCTTATTTATCTCGCTGCAAATCTTACATTTGCATTCTACCGGAGGCTCCCCTTCAATTGGATTATCCATTGGTTTAATGAATGGATATTTTGACACCCATTCTATTTGAAAATTCCTCGACAGATCCCACATTCTATCATTCTTTGATTTGTATTTTATTTTCTTCCCTGTACCATCATCTTCTTTGACATTCTTAGTCTCATCCAAGTCGATTATAGCATTATGGCTACTCTGGGTATTTAACTAAAAATCTTCTTCAAGTTCATCATGACCTGAGATATTAGGTTCCCTGACTTCTTCAATATGTCATGTAGGTTCAGCCTCAGATTGTGAATGTTGAAAATCTTCTTGTGATGAAGTAGCTTCCCAATTTTGGCCAAAAACATTTCCAACACCTTGACCAAAGTATGATGATATGGTTCTGCATTTTTTTGGCCTCTCTTGGCTTTCCCCATATGCCGGAGCCTTATGGCCCTTACCCGTATTCTTGTTCGACATCTTGATTCTTCAACGAAATAAAGGTTACCAGCCTACCAGTGAAAAAAAATGTAAAAAAAATGTTTACTTGAAGTGACAAATGACAATAGAACTATAATATACAATGTTTACATAGTCGCAATCTGTAGAATAATAATCACTTACCTTTGCCTCAAATTCAATCGTAGTCGCGACTCACCAAAGTAGTCAAGACTCAATAGTCTGAACTTCGCTATCGATCAAATTGGACCAATCCAAATTGTGTACAATAACATTGATGTATGAATGTATTTATACTAATCTTGTTTGGCAAATTGGGCTGGAGGTATTAGGTCAGTGTCCAAATATTTGGTGAAGCTCGCGTAATTATAACACATCTTGTGTTATTTCCTAGGCGATTATGGGTCGTCCAATACCTTCGTATGATTAATAAAGGTGGCGAAAACCCATCGGTTTGAGACACGCATCTGTAAAATGGCTGGCGAAGTTGGGGGTGCCTAAAAAAATATATATATAACTATTGGCAAATATAGGTCGTCCATTTGGGGCCGCTTTGAAATTATAGGTGAATGTTACAAATATATTGTGCCCAAAAATTATATGCCATTGGCGATGATCCCGGGCATTGTACCCAATTTTCATAAACCAATTGGCGATGATCCCAAGCATTGGACCCAATTTGCATAAATGCAGGGCAATATGATCATTCCCATATGGCAAATATATTTGCCAAATTGGGGGTTGGCGACAAGCGACATTCGCCAAATGGTGAATAATCACCACTAAATTTTTCACTGATCTAAATGGGATCAAATTCCTTTCACTTCAATTGAATAAGGGTGCAGAAGTTCTTTGCATCATTTGGGTATACCACATAATTGAGTGTTATATCAAATCGATGCAAAGCAACCTCTGCACCACTAGTTTCAATGAAGAGAGAAAAAACATTAATCCCATTTGGATAAAGAAGCTTCAACATGAAAAGATGGTATCATATTGTTTGTACTTGAAAAGAATTTCCATGATCTAATAGGTCCTTCCAATGCATAATGCTCATCCATACATAGTTTGACCACCTTTTCACCATCTTGGACCATTCAGGTCCTTAATAGGACAACTAGAACATTTTTTTCACCTTGGCTTACATAGCTTTACATTTTGATCTAAATGGACTGAAAGCACATTTTCCAAGGTGGTTTCTAGTTGAGATGTAAGATACTTACTATGTTACTATGTTGAATATTCAATGGTTTTGGTTCATTTTGCAATTTTAATATGTTCAAGTATTTTGATTTGGTAATTATATTGAAACATCATTTCATAACTAACATTTCAACTTCTATATAACTAGTTCTAAGAAGAGTTATGTACTTGTGATATCTTTTTGCGTAGTTTGTGAAGGTTATAGACCAAAGATTCCATGATATCATGATTTTTTTGCCTATGAAGAAAGACCATGTTAGATAATATCAACAAAGAACAAAATAATGAGACAATTGCTAGATTGTGGTCTAACTTGGAAATAAAAGGTGATGGAAAATGTTATTGTCCTTGCAAAATTTGTAACGGCTTAAAGACTCCATTATCACCAGTAAATGCAAGTTTATAATCTCATAGGGAAACATACAACAATAATCAATATATCTTCTATAATTCCCCCATTTGAGACTCGAAGATAGACAACTAGAATCAAAAAATGATTAAATAAGTTCTAATTAAAGATTTAAACTTATTTGTCTCAATATATCTTTTGTAATGTTTACATTGAATGACTCAAATAGCCATGTTTACATTATTTAAAGACCTTATAGGTATTTTAGACTCCATTTGTCTTTAAACCTCCATTGCACTCCCTTAGGATCTTGTAATTGTTGAATTGTGGATGTTGAAAGTCTCTATGTTTAAATATTTCAATTTGGTATAGTATACTAAAACATCATTTCATAACTAAATTTTCAATTTGTATATATAACTAGTTCTAAGAAGATTGTTGTGCTTTCAACATTATTTTTCTTAGTTTGTGAAGGTTATAGACCGAAGTTTCCATAGCCCACTTTTTTTTTAGCGAAGAACAAGTTAGGGAGATAATCACTAGATTGTGGTCTAACTTCAAAAGAAAAGGTGATGGAAAATGTTATTGTCCCTACAAAATTTGTAAGGCCTTAAACACTAGAAGTCTACTAATCAAAACAAATAAGAGACATTATAGGGAGAATGGTCACATTGAAGGGGGTCATGATTATCATCCATTTGTAATTTTTTCATTATATCATTTTAACAATTTATATCCATAAGAAATCACTTGATGATGAGATCGTGATCATGGTTTATTTATGTTCATCATTTTTATATAAGTCAAGCTCCCTAGGGAACATGATATGGACCACCACAACTCATAGAATATGGTTTTCAAAGTGGAGTAACATGGAGGTGCGAATATCAAAGCTGAAGATAATGATCCCATGGAAGATGATGATCATGTGCTAGAAAACACATTTGAAGATGATGGCACAAATACATTGATCCATGATACACTTGGTACTGGTGTAGCTGATGATGATGATTAAAATGACCTTGATATCATTCATGATATACCTCTACTTGGGAATGAAGACACAACCCTTTATGAAGGCTCCCAAAAAAATCTTCTCTCTATTGTATTATTGTTGGTGAACTTGAAGGTTATGAATGGTTTATTCAACATAAAAATGTCACGTATGTTAAGGTATGTCATATATGCCATTATAGTTAATAAAGGGTAAATCATGTACCATTAATATTATTTATATTAACAACTTATATTTTTAATTATAGGTTGATAGGTGAGTTTTTTTTACAACCATAAAATATTCTACCTCTCTCATACCGAGAATTATGTGCCACTATGAAAAAATATTGGAATGGTGTACCAAGCAATAGATGTTTGTCCCAATGATCATATTATATATCATATAAAGAACATAAATTTGCAAAAAAATGCCCTAAATGTCATATGAGTAGATATCAAATAGATCAAATAACCATAAAGGTGCCTCACAAGGTTCTTTGTTGCCTTCCCATTATTTCATGTACGGAATGATTATTCAGGTGCAGTAGCTAATTGGCACAATTTATGGATTTCCATGCACACAATAGAAGTCGAGATGACATTATTTGAATGCATTCAAATGGTTTGACATTTATGGACATAGAGGAAAAGTGGCCACACTTTAAAGAAGAACCTTGTAATATCAAGCTTTCATTGGCAGCAAACGGTGTCAATCCATTTGGAGAACTGAGATCTATTTACTTAGTGCACGGCCTATTTTTTCTATCAACAATAACATTTCTCCATGGATGTAAATAAAGAGGGAGCACACTATGTTGGCAATGATTGTTCCAGATATCATTTAATAGTTATCTACATGTAATTATAAATCTTGCAGTAAAATGGTCACAATAATTATGTAATGTTGTTGTTAATTCAACAAGATAAACTTACCAAGTTAAACATATGAATGTATATATTGAGCCTCTTATCAATGAGTTGTTGGAGTTATGGAATGGTGTCACATGTATGATGTCTCTAGACTAGTAGGAAAATGATGATTTCAATTCCATGCAATGTTTGTATGGACAATACATGATGCCCCAGGGCTAACATATTGTTGTGGTATGTTATAGTGAATTCAAGTTGTGCATGATAATTCTAATTATAAAAATCAACATATTTAATCCAAACATATTTAATCCAATTATATCATTATCTTGTAGGTCTTCAAATGAAGGGAAAATTTGCATGTCCATTTTGTGGTCCAAAAATGAAATCTCATCATTCAAAAAGTTAGGAAAGAAGGTGTTTGATGAGTATAGGCACTTCCTCCACAGAAATCATAAGTATCAAAGTACTAAAAAACATATTTTCAATGGGAAAGAAGAGAATACATCAAAGCCACGAAGAATGACACCTCACCTATTGAAGTTGGAATATAATAGAATTAATTGTCAAGGTAATCTCATTCCACCTAATGGTTTATGTTTGGAATTTATATTTTTCTATTGTGCTTGGTTTATTGATTATGTAATTGATAATTGTGAAGGTCGTCAAGGCATTACTGACCACCTTCCAAAGGGACTAAAAGTTATCTCAGATAATTTAGTAGGTTTCCCTACTACAAACAACTACAAATTGTGCATTTGTTTAATACTATGCATATTGGAAAGAATATAATAGAGACATTATGGAAAATATTGGATGGAAGGCGTGACAAATAAAAAATTGTCAAAATTTGTAGTGACATTCATGAATCAAATCATACAACGAAAATTTTCATTCAATCAAATAGCGCCAATGGAGACCAATTTAATATAAGTGTCCTTCCTTGGTTATTAACATACTATAAAAGCAATGTTATTAAATAAGTCATACTAAAAATTCAATTTCTCACAGGATTTGTTGTGAACATAAACAATCTCATATAAAAAAAAAGTGAATTTGGGCTAGGGATGAAAACACATGATTGGTATACCTTCATCAAGGTAATTCATGTTCTTTTGTATTTATAATATATTTGTAAAATGCATGTATTTTTCATTGTATTATGTTAGAAAATAATAAAATGATCAATTTATAATTGTTGCAGTACGTGCTACCTCTATCTCTCCCAGAGAACTTTGACAATAATGTCAAACAACTTATATATGATCTTGGAAAATACATGAGGTAAGCAGTGATATTTGTTCAATTTATTGTATATATTTATTATATTTGTGATTTGTTTTTCTTGTTATGCAGTATATTTTAAATAATTTTTTAAGTCTCATATTTATATATTTTTACATCTTGAATCTCTTGTAGGTGGTTGTCATATAAATAAATCCATAAAGAAGACATAAAATATTGGAAGAGAAAAATTCCTTATCTAATGTGTGAAATGAAAAAGTGTCTACCTTCAACTTTTTTCAATGCACAAGAACACTACTTCATACACCAAGTTGAGGAGATTGAATTATGTGGACCCGTAAACACTAGGTCAATGCAGATGGTTGAGAGAAATTTGAAATATTTGAATGACATGGTTTGAAAAATATCATATCTTGAGGGTTCTATGGTGGAGGGATATATGGTATACTAGACTATGGTGTACATTATTGAATATCTTCTTAAGTTTGCATCAAATATCCATTTACCTATTTTTTGAATCTAATGGTGGCAATTGGTAGAATAGAGAATGACTACCATTGGGGAAATCTTAGCTATGTATAATTTGATAGAGGAGATGATGAGCTTTTCTCTTTATGGAAGGAAAAAAAAAAACTACACAAGTGGTTATTGGAAGTCTTTGATATTATATTGAATTTGCTAAAGACAACATTTATTCGCTAGATTTGGCCAACTGATGAAAATTTTGTGTGATGTGAGTAATGGTAAGTCTTATCAATATTACACTAGATATGTCAACTTGAGCATACAAATTTGATTTTACAGAGTCAGTTGATTTATTTTCAGATTGTGTTGATTTATTAGTGGTTGTATGATATGGTCACTATATATTTGAAGCATACACACAATATCTATTGTACATACAGCTTAGAGATTTAGTATTAATGCCTAGTGGTCATCTCTTCATTTACTATGCAACGACTAAGTTATACCATTTAATACACAAAGTAGGTGATTGTTTGATGGCATCAATACTACAAAATTTCCCCCTCATCATGTTAGTCATCTTCATAGTCTATAAAAAGATTGTGTCATAGGACACTTATTGTTTCACAATCATTTTTGCACACACAATTAGAAAGGCTTGAAGTTATAGCACTTTGCAAGCATAAGTTTGAAGGATTTACATTACATAGTACATATTACATAGGTGAGCACTCAGTCAAGAAGGAATACTCTAATTTATTTACCCTAATTGGTTATGAATAAATCATATAAACTATTCCAAGTACTTAAATAGAGAATTAGATTATATTTGTGGAAAGTAATTTGTTGCCTTCAATTATTTTGGATTTCAAGTTTATTCATACCAATTCTCTCTTTGTGTGACCTCAACCACTACAATAGAAACTCCATGAAAAGCCAAAAATCTCAAATGCTACAAATACCAAAATAGCAGACGGATCTTACTAAAAACCATAAATCAAAGTAAATCATGGCACCCAATGAGGCATCATTTCTTTGAGATGTCCAGTCAAATAACTCTTGAGCCTTCTATATTCTTTCATGTTGTGCATACATGGACATAGAAACACTTACTGTTAATATGTGGTATCAAATACCTTATAATTCAAAACTTCTTAGAAGACCTGAGATCATGCTTCACAAATAGGACCTTCGATGGTTGAATCAAACTTAACCAAGAGTGTTTGAAAATATATGTCCTAAATGTCTTTGAATTCAAAGTAGAGACCCCATTTCTAATCTTCTAAAGCTGTGACAAAATAGATTAAAAGAGACACTAACATGCAGTCTCTATCTGGGAGATACAAAAATACAAGAGCAATTTACCCACACTCTATGGCTGAAACAAAATAGGTAGATTCAAAGAGAAACTAATGGAGATTCAAATTTTTAACCAAATGAAACATTCTTAAGCTCAAATTCAATGAGTCTTCTTACATGCAACTATCATGACCATGTACAAGAAAATCATTGTGCATCAAAAATAATACTATAATAATAATTCAGTCTTCACTATCTGGTGTTAGTTATAATGCTTGGAATTTGAGAGAAAGTTGTTTGGATTGCTTTTGTTAGTTTGGGTAGCTCAAAAGTTGTTTCTCCATTTGTAATAATTAGTAAATACTTGTTCTTTAGTTAGAGCCAAAAAAATATTTGTTAATTAATTGATTTCTTTAGAAACTTCTAGAAACTAATTGGCTAGGGTTTGTTAGGAGGTTATTAATCTCATCCGTTGATTGAGAATCAATCTCAACTGTTGGTTTTCCAATGAGAGTAGTATAAGAAGGGGTCAGTAGGCATTTGGGAAACACACCATCACAAGTTGAAGAAGCATTTTCAATGTTAGAAAATGAATTTGCAATGATAGCAAATAAATATTGCAGCATTAGCAAGGGCACACTGATAGCGTTGGGAGATAGCAGTGGGGGAATATAAGCAGGAGAAATTGGGAGATTGTCAGAGCTCTGCCAATAAGAGGCAAGCAATTTTTGTATCTATTAATTTTTTTAAGATTAATATATTTCTCATCTGTAGTACTAGTTTTCCCTTCGGGGTTTTTCTAGGGATAATCACTAGTACATTTGAGTCCTTTTTTCGATGGCTAGCCATTGCCACTTTGAAACCAAATCATCGTCCAAGCGACACTACCCACCATTGCAGTTTTGGTGTTGATAGTACCGATGGATAGGGTGACCTTCATAATTGTGATGACACAAACCGTTGGAATCTACAGGGTAAAAGGGCCTATGATCTGGTTAGAGAGGTAGCTAAGATGCTATCGGGATATATTTTGATGTCACAATTAAGACAACCTTGTGACTAAATTATTGTACAAGCGACAACTATCTATCAGAGATTTTCGATAGATAGCCATCACATGTCATCAGAAACCTTCTCCATGCCCAATGCTTTGTTGTCAGTTGTTCTTGGATGGTCATCATAATTGTGACCCGGTATGCTATATTATATATATATATATATATATATATATATATATATATATATATATATATATATATATATATATATATATATATATATATATATATATATATATATATAGATATATATATATATATATATATATATATATATAGATATATATATATATATATAGATATATATATCTATATATAGATATATATATATATATATATCTATATATATATATATCTATATATAGATATATATATATATATAGATATATAGATATATATATATCTATATATATATATATATATATAGATATATATATATATATATATAGATATATATATCTATATATATATATATATATATATATATATATATATATATATATATATATATATATATATATATATATATATATATATCATGCATGGAGTGAGAACCATGGAGTAATTGCATGGATTTTGATTCTAATTAAAAGAGAACCATGGCATATCATTCTCCAAATTGAAGTTTTGTCTACTGATGGAACCAATTGCATTTCATGGCCAACATTGTTTGACTCCAAATTATTCTTAAAGAAGAAGCATCATGCTCATATTTTTAAGCTTGATAAACAATTATTTTTTGAATTGGTTATGATTTTCTTGCAATCCTCATTGTCTCCACTACTATGCTTCAGATATTAGATGGTGTCATTGGGTTTTTCATTTTAATATGTGTCACCTCCATAAATATAAAGATCAAAATCTATTTCAAAAGGATGCATACCCTTATCTTGATAGGTGACATATACGTGGTGAAGTATGAGAGTCAAGTAGCTTTATGCAGAATTTATCCAAAGTAGATGTATCTTATAGATTTGGCCTCCTTATTGCTCATATATGAATCCTTTCCAGTTGGCATTTTGTCAAACATTTTGTTTTCATTATCAATGCTTCAAGATACTTGACACTTTTATTTATTTGTAATAATTCTTTGTGTTATGGTTTTTCTCAACACTTGTTACATTCATCTATTGCAGTTTGTCAGGCCTTGACAACTGCAGAGCATATGAAAAGTGTGTGACTTCCATCTTTTAATTACTATGATGATGTGTAGGAAGCTTTGAATTTTGAGGCCTTTGGTGGTTAGAAAAGATGGTCTTCATAAGTTCCTTGCAGCACATTGGACATTGTGGCTTTTCGTGCCTTCGAGTTTCCTCAATGTGCTTCTCACAGAATACATGTGAACAAACAATTATAATAACATCTATCACTAGTGATAGGCACATTCGATGACCAAAATCATCCCTGCCTTGCAAAATTGATTGGTTCTCCTGAGAGAAAAGGTCTTTGTTCATAATTTATTTTTTGATTTGGTTGTTTGATATGTGTGATCACTATTTCACCTTAAAGAATGCTCAATGTTGCTCCGTGAGTATGAAAAATGATTATGATCATGATCTAGATATGAGATGCAAGAATGATGAATCTAACATGGGTGAGATAATAGCTAGAATGATGATGGTGTGCAAGATAATGGATGCAAAGACTAAACTGTGGATTTGATGATAGTATGAGTGTGGAGTCAATTCGGCTCTATAAGTTTACTATGCATGAAAGTGGATGAAAATTTTACAGATAAAATGACATTATGACTTTTCTTAAAATAGAATTGCATGATTTGTGAAGGAAAATGAGAGCATTAAATAGGAAATGTAGGAAATGTAAGGGATCTCAAAAATGAAACACTTGTCTTCCTTGACGAAAATTGTCAATGCAAAGGGTACTGACATGTAAAGGGGAGGTCATGTTCCAATTGTCTTGATGTTAGGAAATTCATTTATGCATCCTGAAACCCCCTATACCATCATCTTGATGTTATAGATAGAATCTTAATTCAATTAATGTTTGTTCAAACATCCTAAAGCAAAGGACTAATAATAACAATCCCTAAGAATAGATTATTCTAAGTAACAATTCATTATCACAGAAAACCTAAGGCATGAAATATAATGATAATAGTAAATACTTGTACGTCAATATTGACAATTGGTTACAAAGCAATATTCATGCGATTAATAAAAATGATTTTAAATCTTAGTACTAATCCTACGTACACTTTATGGTCTTCATTTATAACAAGCATATTACAATGAATATGATTAAGCCACAAAATGAAAATAGCGGAAGGCTAATAAGTGTTGAAGAACTAACACTGTAACCACATGACCTCCAATAGTGTAAAGAATATTTATGGCTCTAGTAAAGTAAAGAACCAGTCTAGTTGGTGCAGAGTGTTTTACATGTTTAACTTATTTAATTGGAACATAGTTAGATATTCACAAATTCAAATGAGGCATGGTCAAAGCACTTGTCTATAAAATCATTCATGTAATAATGCAATGTGGGTATCTAATTCTAGATGAAAGCAAGTTTAGGAATGAGAAGATATGGAAAGAATACTTCACCATGAAATAATTATACAATCACCCTATTTGGTCAGCCATACTCATACATATGATCCATTAAGCAGGATACTATTAGGAGCTTGTTGTCCTAATGAAGCATACATCTAAATATGGTTGACCGACTAAGATACTTGCACACATTCAAGGACATTTATATTTTGTTACAATGTTGTTCATGTTTTATGAAGCCATATGATATTAATAAAGGAAAAACACTTCTTATTAAAAAAGGTTCCAGACTTGCAAAGTGACATTATTTTCTCATCTTCTGGTGCATGTAATTTATGTCTTTGGCATCTCTCCCTTGCATCCAAAATAAGATTCTCCCACTCTAAATTGAGAATGCACGTGCAACTACGTATAATATGCATGGACAACAGGGGGAGCTAAAAAAATGCACCACATAACACATTTAAATTTTTTTAATAGGTCTATAAGTTTTTTAATTTATAGACCATCATGAACGTTAGAACTCTGGCAGCTATGGGTGAGGGAATGTCCTCAACAAGCCAACAAAATAAAAGTCTTGATTTTCTTGCATGCTGAGGACATTACCCTCGCCTATAAGAGTCAAAATTACAATGTTCATGATGGTCTATAACTTAAAATACCTAATTAAAGACCTCTATCAAAAATACAAACTTGTTGCATTTTTTAGCTCCACCTAATGTCCTATGCATATGAATTGAGATTGCATATTGAATTAGGTGCCTTCTTCTGCATTTGTTGGAACCAAGAGATCATCATAGTTAACATCTAAAACTAGCACCATATTTACTACTACATTCCTATTGAAATACAAGTAAAAAACAAACCTTGAATTTACACTACTCCAAATATTTAAAAATTAAAAATGTAATGTTGTCAATTTATTTACTTCTACATGCCTAGTGTACTTAAAGGCATAACCCTGCCCAATTAGGAGGAACTCCTTAATGCACAATTTGCAGATGACATTTCCCTATTCATTACACTCAAGGAAGGAAACTATGATAATATGGTGTACAGGTTAGACTTCTTTTGTGAGGTTTTTGGAGATAAGATTTCCCCACATAAATCTATTGTCCTAGGTTGGTTTGAGGTGGCTCCTAGATTGTTGGCAGGTAGAGGTTGGAAATGGGTTGGTCCTCACATAGTGGTTAGGTATTTAGGGATCCCTTTTCCAATTAAATCCTCACTAAAGGAAATGTGGCTATGGTTGTTCTCCAAAATTGAGAAGAAGCATACTAAATGGAAAACCCACCTTTTGTCCCTTGGGGGTAGAGTTCAAGTTTTTCAAAAAGTTCTTTCCTCACACCACATTTATTTTTCTTAGATTCTTGGCTCTTTCCTAATTACCAGTGCAATCAAATTGATAAAATTATGAGGGACTTCTTATGGTTAGATGGTAGGGGCAACAGAAGAGGCATTGTGTTAAGTGGGATTGGTATTATCTACCAAAAAAGCTTGGTGGTCTGGGGGTATAAGAGATATTAGAACCCATGGTATGGCTCTTGCTTCCAAATGGATTTTCAAGGCTATGAATAGGGATGAACCCTGGAAATTTTTGATCAGATATAACATTGAGAGGTCTGTGGTTAGAAATGGAAAATCTTGAAAGAAGATCCCGTTATGTGACATTGTGATGGGTGATTTTAATATGAAACCTTTTGGTTCTCAAATCTTTTGTTCACTGTGGAAGGTGTGGGCTCATGTGAGAAGTTTTCTCATATCCAAGGGGGGAAGTGGTCATCCTCCTAACTATACAGTTATTGATAGGTCCTTATGGTGGGGGGTTTCACTGAATAATAAACCTCTTGCTCTCACTCAGACTTGTTCAGCCAAGATTTAGAACAAAAAATGTATCTCCCTCATTCAAGATGTTATGGTAGACAATTGGTTGGGTTCATGGACTGAGATAAGTTCAAAATTTAATATTCTTTTATCTCAAAAGAAAACTTATTCATTGATTTTCAAAGCTCTGGGGTGCTACTTTCCTAGTAATATTTTGAATTGTGAGACCTTCTAGAACAAGGTTAAATGGAGTCATGGGACTAATTTTAAAAATTCTTCTACTAAAGTTATTTATTTGATGCTAAAAAATGACAACTCTTCTATCACAAGGATTAACCTGTGTTGGGGGTTCGAGGTAGATTTTACCAATTAGCACTCTAGGTTTGACCTCATGTGGCACTCTCCCCGTGAACCAAAAAAATCTATTTTAGATGGACTCTACTTTTAAAGAAGTTGGTTGTTGGCTCTTCCCTATCATCTTTTGGTATTAATCCTATCATTTGTGGTCTTTTCAATACTCTTGAAACCTTTGAACACTTGTTTTTTTATTGCACTTATGTCCATAGAGTATGGTCGTGTTTCTTAGGGTCACATTTGGTCTGGAACCTAATGAACTACAACTGATTTGAATATATTGTATGACTTGAAGATCTATGATTTAAGATCACTGAGTTGCTGATTAGATATGTAAGATGATTAAATCAGTAATATGTTGTCATTGATGTCAACTAGTTTTGACAGTACTTATCTTGTAAGTTGCTATACCCAAACATTTGTAGAAAGAATAATAAAAGAGATGAAGAACAGATATATCTACATGGAGGAAGATGGACATGATAGATGAGGATAAGGAATACATTGGGTAACTTATGAATGAGTCTATGACCTTATGTTATTAACTTGATTATGTTGCATTCATCTATGATGAAGGATAGAGAAAAAATGCACAAAGCAGTGTGGTCGGTTAAAGAAGCATTTCAGTATACACCGATGCAATGTAGTGTATACCGAGCACAGTTTAAACCGAGCTTGTTTTCACTGAGACATTTCTTTATTAACCGAGCAAAAGAAAAGAACTAAATGATTAGTTTAGCCGACAGAAGTTGATGAGCTATAAAGTGTTATGAATTTGAGGATGGAGATAATGTTTGTTACGAAGATCTACAGCTAGCATAATTCAAAGAAGATCTAAGGGATTGAAATAAAATGTGTTACTAACACATTAGCCGAGGAAGGTTAAAGCCAAAAAATCAACAAAGGAGATTAAGCAGAAAAATCTGATGGATGGAATTAAAATGGTTTACTTGTCTATTTAAGAGACTAGGATTTCTTGAGAAAAGGATGTCGGAAGAAGGAGACTGCAGAGATATCACGTGAACAAGTTTCATGCATGCCTGATCAAACTAGTTAAGGAGAACTGAACTGTAGAGATTACTGAGCGTAAGAAAGCTATAACCAAGTGACAGTAAGTTACTAAATATTGATTGAAACATAATTGATACATTGATCAGAGGATTTGAATGAGCTTAAGAATAGATCTATTAATCTACAATTGAAGTTGTGTTGTATTCAGATCAAATTGTTGTTACAGTTTAACCATTGTAAATAGATAAATCTCTTAACAAAGTGGACTTGAAAGTCTTGTAATGTCATTCATAGAGTGTACATTTTTTATCCTGTCAACCCCATACTGAATTCTATTTGGATGATAATGGTTAGTGTTAAATCCCACACCTCATAGTGTGTTTGTAACCTTTAACAGGGTTGGGTCTTCACGGACCTCACTTCAGAAGAGTGAACAATTTTTGGGTTGTCGATCCCAAGTGGATTTTCCCTTTACAGGGTTTCCACGTTAAATCTCTTGTGTTATGTGTTGATTGTGATGATTTTTTGTTGTCATACTTTACATGTTGCATATTTGATTTGATCGGTAATTACTATATGTTATTAACTGGTAATCGGTAAAAGCACAGATAGAATACTATTTTATGTTACCGAGCTGCAGAAGTTTAAGTAAATTGTTTTTGGATATACATTTTGTATTTGGGACTGTGGATAACTAATTCACCCCCCTCTTAGTTATTCTAACAGAACCATAGGCCTTTCTTATCATGGATTGAGGTCCTTGATGGTTATGTCGACTCTTTTGATGCTAAAATGAACAAGTTTTGGTTTGTTTTGACTTGTGAGATTCTTTGGCTTTTGTGGAAAGAAAGGAATGAGGAAGTGTTCTAGAATTCAAAGAGGCATCTTACTAAGTTTAAACTCAAACTCATTCATTATACTATTATGTCACAGGTTTCCACTAAAGTGGAGATTTCTAAAGCCAGGTTTATGATTCTTATGAAGAAAGGCTCCCTTCTGATTCACAAAGACAACTGTTAATATGATTTAGAACAAAAAAGAGGGGGGGGTGAGCTTCAAAAGAGGAGCTATGCTCAAGATAAAGTGTAACAACAACAAATAGTACTTCATTCATGATTAACAAAAAATATGTATCCAAATAAAGTTGGATCAACCATAGGTGATTCATGCAATGGAAAATGGTTTGAATGGAGCATTAATGAATTTACAATGATTAAACAATGGTGCTCAAGATAGCACAGGTTGTGAATCAAAATGAGAATGACAATGATGAATGAAGCACCAAATATCAGTGCCCTATCTCCATACGAAAGAATCATCACATATGTCCAAATTAAGAAATACCAATAGTGATGCAAGTACGAGCCTTGGAAGATCTTCAAGATAGTGATCCAAGAAGGAATAGTCAAATAGTAAATATTCCATCAAATGATCATGCAATTAGTAAATCCATAATTCCCCAGCTTCATGAGATATAAAGATCATAAGCACGGGTTCATTCAAATGAGAATAATGAAGCAATAGTGATAATAATACAACAAAAAATCATAATGCCCAAGCTCACGAGATGTCAATAGTGAGCACCAACAATGATGCCAAGGATACAATAGAGGAAGCAATGAATGATGCCCTAAATAAACACGGGCCCTCAAAGCTACATATAAATAAAGAAATAACATTGGATCTGGTGTTATGCCATAGTCCAATGGGAAAAAAATCATGAAGAAGATGTGATACAGGGAGGATAAAGTAACCATAGCTCATGGCCTCATAAAGATCAACATTGATGTTGCTTTGATAGAAATTTAAAGTTCAGAATTTAACATTTAGTAATCTCATGCAACCAATCACCTACAATGATTTATCCACTGTGTAAAGGGAACAAATAGAAATGATAGTGCCTTAGCCCAAGCATGGGCATTCATGGTTTTCAGAACATTGAAGAAACATTCAATAATTTCATGCTATGCTCAACATCAAAGCCAAAAGCAACAAAGATGGTGATACCCTAGAAATGGCTCACGGGCTTTGAAGCCATTTAAAATAGTGAGCATCAAATCAAATAACAACAAATATATGGATGCCCTACCTCAAGCTCATGAGCTCTAGAACCTTTCAAAAATAGTGAGTGACAAAGAAAGCATCTTAATGCTATAAGCATCAATGAGAACAATGAATAAAATAGTAATGCCCTAGTGTTAAAACATATGTTCTCAAAGATCCAAACAAGTAAAATACAACAGTGAGCATTATAATGTTGTGTCAATAACCAAATCAAATCAATCAATGATATATACAAAAGGAAGAAACAATCACATGCCCACGGCCTTGAGAAATCAAGTACAGTAAATAATGATCAATGGAAGCAAATAATGATGCCCTAGCCCGAGTCAATCATGCAATGAATTGAAAATAGGTTAATCATTGATGCCCTAGGTCATCACAACAAGTAGATAATGATGCTTTAATTTGAGCTCACATGAAGCAAATGGAATGATAAAAGAGCCAAATAAACACCCACCTCTACTTTTGTACACTTTCCATAATCAAAGATCCATCCACAAAGCTTAGTCCAGTAGAGGAAACATCCCAAATACAACAACATTGGTGGCATAACCAAAACTGAGCCCTCTTTGAGACCAAAATAGCATGAAATAATAGAGTCCAAGCTCATAGCTTCAAGCATGTTTAGGGATATAGCATAAAGCTTTAAATTCCAACCTTGCTCTAGCATAGGGATGAAAGGAAAGCGAAGCCTTTTCCCTAATATTAATGCCTTATCCTTTTAAGTAAGAATAAATGGAAAATGTAATAACAATGACCTTATACCCTAGCATGAAGAATCCTTTTTTGAAATTTTAAATAGGGTGTATTTAAAATGTAAAATCATTGCTTACTTTGTTGTAAAGATATTGGACAAGTGATGATTTTATAAAATGACATTGTTGTAATAAAAAGCATGCAATGATGGTTTTTTATATTGAGGCATGGGTATGTGATTGGATAAGTCACTCATACACAAAAAAAAATAGGGATGGGAGAGTGTAATACCTCAACACATCTAACAATTAGTCTAGTAGGGATTCATGGTTGAACCCTTCCTTGTGAACTAGATGTGGTGGTCTTTTGGGAGTAAATTCTTTCCAAATAATTTATTGACTAGAGACACAAAAAGGTATGATCGGAGACATAGTAGTAGTAAACTATAGACTTTATATCTTAAATTTACTAAAATAGTAGTAGTAAACTATGAAAAAATGACACAACTATGCCATATCTATCTAATGGATTTGGATTCATGTTGTTTGGTTGAGACATATTAGTTTAAATTGATGCCCTAATAGGTGGTTTCATTATTAGTCCATGCCTTCTAAAGGTAGGGATTAAAGTTTTTGATTGCTGCATGTAGTGAATAGAAGGCATTCCTTGCCATAGACAAGTGTCTGGGAAATAGATGCGAGGATACAAAGTAGGCTCATCACACTCTCCCTCTCCAATTTGTTTTCTCTTTCAATTTTCTACTTGGTTTTTACAGCTTCCGACTTTGCAAAGTTGAGATTTAATGTTCAAGCCTCGTGTCTCTATGCAAACAAGTCTATTATCTTATATCTAATGCATATCTCATTTTTTCTTTACATCCCAACTTCACAGGTTACTGTGAAACTTAGTTAGCGCTACCAACTCCTAGTTTGGGATGTCATTTTGGATGAATAGAATTTTATTTTATTATTATTTATGCCTTGGTTTCTGCATTGGACTCCATATATAGGCATGGCCAAATTCTCCATTATGGGGTCTATAGTCTCTTTTCTGTCGTTGATGTCTACCCAAGGTTGGCAATTTCTCCCTTTTCATTTGACTATGCTCTATGCATATTCTGGTCATGTTACAATGGCCTTATCTATGCTATTTCCTTATTTTAGAGTACTTATCCAATTATTGCATTAATTTTTCTAGAACCTTCAATTATAAAGGTTTCACTTCAATAATGATTTTTTTGAATTCACATTTCTCTTTTTTCCTTTATTAAATAAAAAACAAAAAACATACATTCTTTTTCATTTCAATTGGTAACCTAATTACTAAGATGGGTGACTACAATACCCTAGTTTACATTATTAAGTGATCATGTTTAAATTTGTTTTCATTTCATACGATGAAGAACATGTAAAGAAAAGAAAGATGTACATCTAAAATATTACATGTATATATATGTTGAAAAACTAGTATGTACTGTACAAAGAAAGGAGTGAAAAATGAAACATCTAGGCTCACACAGGCCATGAGCATAGCCAACTCCTAGAAAGATAAGGTTGAATACAGACATATATGAGTAAATGAGCATAGACAATAGGGTGTTAGGCATTGCTAGAAGAGATGATGGAAATATGACTAGGGTGTGACTCCAGTGTGCTCCTACTTGATCCAGAACCTGGAAGAAGGAAATAAATGGGGTTAGATCCAAGGGATCTAAGAAATCCATGATATCCTATTACATATCCTCATCTGCAGTCATGCATGTGCATAATCAAGCCATACATATTTAGAAGGAAACCATGCTACAAGATATGTGCACTCAGAAAGATGCTACAAGAAGAAGAAGATACCATGTTTTCACTAACTTATTTATTTTTACCATGTGTAGATATAGAAGAAGTTTTGATACTGTTGTTTACCCTCACTTAGATAATCAAAGTACTGAGAGGATGGCCTTTCCCAAAGACCATCCTAAAAGTACAGTGATTGTCTGGACAACAACAATTGCAAAGTACTGAAATGTAATGAATGATGTTTCCCTGTAATGTGGGCACTGTCAGGAATCCCTCAAGGCCACTTGACAAAACCTGCATTACAGGCCAAGAGCACCCATGATCAAGTGTTAGGCCCTCCTAGTACCCTACATTGAACCTATTAGAGTAATCAGAAGCTCTATTTCCACAAATTTTCTGATTACCCTTACAACCTCAAGGAGGAGCACTGATCTAAGAAGAGGGAAGCAATCGGTGAGGTAGCAGTGACCATGGAACATTTAGAATCCATGAAGGTATAATGGTACAAAAGAGCTCTATAATAAATCCAATTTGCAAAGAAAGGACACCTATCATATTCACATCAAAGAGAGAAACCAGTATTATGATGGAGCAACAACAAGTAAGTGGATTCCTTTTAGAGTTACTCTATCAAAATACTTTGTATCATGTATCATGGAAAACATCAAGTGGACATAGATAAGTCATAGTGGTGCAAGAGCATGGTCATTACTATGGATGCATCATCCAAACAATGTAACAAAAACATCAAATGTTGTTGTTTCATTTGATGTTTCTATGACATCATTTCCAAATGAGGCATCTGCAACAATAACTCAGAACATGTCATAAGGTCATAGTGTTCCAATACAAGGTGATGCAGTCATAATCAAACATGCAGGTGGATAGCCAAGAAGAACTACAATGATGGGTCATCTACATCAAGTAATATATCCTCACCATAGATTGAATGCAAAGGATGTAAAGGCATCCATGGGATTCAAAAATCTCAAAGCATATATGATGATAAACCATAAATTTTTCAAAGACAGGTGTCAAATATACATTAAAGGTCACCAAGCATCCACTGTATATAGAAGGCCACCATGGAGCAATAATAATATTCCATGAAATATGTTTTCTAGAAATAAGACAACAACAAATATGTATCCAAATGAAGATGAAGCAGCAATAAGTGTTGATGCAACAATGAATGGTACATCATGATGAGGCAATTAAGACTCAATACACATTATCTTGAAGCAGTGACACAAGAGACATCATCAAGATGATCATACAAAAGCATCATCACATATGCCCAAATTAAGAAATACCAATAGTGATGCAAGCATGGGCCTTGGAAGACCTTCAAGATAGTGATCCAAGAAGGAATAGTCAAATAGTAAGCATGCCATGAAATGATCATGCAATTAGTATATCCATAATGCCCTAGCTTCATGAGATATGAAGATCATAAGCACGGGTGCATTCAATTGGGCATAATGAAGCAACGGTGATAATGATACAATAACAAATCATAATGCCCAAGCTCACAAGATATCAACAATGAGCACCAAAAATTATGCCAAGGATACAACAAAGATGGTGATACCCTAGCAATAGATCATGGGCTTTGAAGCCATTTAAAATAGTGAGAATAAAATCAAATAACAATAGATATATGGATGCCCTATCTCAAGCTCATAGGCTCTAGAACCTTTTAAAAATAGTGAGCGATAAAGAAAGCATCTTAATGCTATAAGCATCAATGAGAATAATGAAGAAAATAGTGATGCCCTAAGGATCAACACAGGCTTAAAGAAATGAGCACCATGTATAAACACAATAGCATAGATTACCATGCCATGGCATCAAATCAAATAGTAAATAAAAATGCAAGGATCCATAAAAAATGCCCTAGTGTTAAACACGGGCCCTCAAAGATCCAAACAAGTAAAATACAATAGTGAGCATTATAATGTTGTGTCAATAACAAAATCAAATCAAGAATTGATGTATACAGAAGGAAGAAAGAGTCATAGGCCCGCGGCCTTGAGAAATCAAGTACAGTAAATAATCATCAATGTAAGAAAATAATGATGCCCTAGCCTGATAGTCAATCATGTGATGAATTGAAAACAAGTAATAGTTAATCATTGATGCCCTAGGTCATCACAACAAGAAGATAATGATGCTTCGAGCTCACATGAAGCAAATGGAATGATCAAAGAGCCAAATAAACACCTACCTCTACTTTTGTACACTTTCCATCATCAAAGATCCATCCACAAAGCTTAGTCTAATAGAGGAAACATCCCAAATACTAAACAACAAGAGGGAGCGGGTTTCTATCCTTTCCTAGCTCGACTTCACCCTCACAATGCGACCTCCACCTATTTGCGCGTGCAGTTGGGATTTGGGGAAAATTAGAAATGAACCATTCTTTTTCTTTTCTTTTTGTTTATAATCATGTGGGTGTCGAAATAATGATGGTGTCAGGGGCACTTGCAAAAAAAATGCAAAAATCACACACAAATGGTAGTGTTATCGCAAATTAGTGTCAAAATTCGACCCCAAATGTTGTAGTGAATTATCTAAAAATATTATGTCATTGTGTTGCATATTACTTTCCATGTTTTTATTGGTGAAGTTGCAGTTGTGTTATTTTTCAATATTAGTTGTGAATTAATGTTTTGGTAGTTAAATAATCTTTATAAGATAGTAGATTAATAATTAGTGACTGGAATAGAATTTCCACTTGGTATCAGAGCACTATTGAAGGTATAAAAGGTTTACCCTAGACAAAAGAAAGAGAATTGAGGGTTTATAAAGCCTAGTTTGACCTTTTTTGAGTTATTATTTCTTTTATTTCTTTGAGATGGCCTCAACTAGTTTAACAAATCAGGAAAAATTGGATGGAGCCTCTAATTTTGGTGTTTGGAAAGCCATAATTTCTTTATTGCTAGAAGATAATGGTATCAAGGAATATGTTACCTGTGTTGTAGCAATACCTACAAATCCAATACAGCTTGCAACATACAAGAAGGACGATGCCAAGGCGAGGAGGATAATACTTGATGGTGTCAAGGACCATATTGTTCCACATATCATGGAGTTAGATACTGTGAAGAAGATGTGGGATGCCATTTTGAATCTATACCAGAAGGCTACCACCAACCAGAAGCTGATTCTTAGAGAAAAGTTGAAGAATACCTAGATGAACAAGGGAGAAGATGTCACAAGCTACCTCACTAGGCTTAGACTTGTCAAGGATGAGTTAGCAGCTGTTGGAGATAGCCCTAGTGATGATGAGCTAGTTAGAATATCCTTAAATGGGTTTACTGAGCAGTGAGATGTCTTTGTTCAAGTTGTCAGTGGATGAGACACCTTATCGAGTTGGGATCTACTATGGAGTGATTTCACTCAGGAGGAGTTTAGACTAAGTCTTTTCATTAGATCCAAAAATAAGAGTCATAAAAGTGAGGTGAAATAGGAAAACATTTACCTAGTAGGAAAGGAGAAAGAGAAGAAGGGGTCTAGCAAAGGATCAAATTCACAAAGTAAGAAGAAGAAGGACCTATCTAAGGTCAAGTTCTTTTTTTTTCATGAGTTTTTCCACTATGTCAGTGATTTCCCACAAAGGAAGAAGAATGAAAATAAGGGCAAGAAGCAGGTGGAATCTTTAGCAAGTGCAGATCAGCTCTCTAGTAGAATGGAGGATGAGTTTGCACTCATAGCTTGTATGGTTAGATCAACCTCATAGAGTGTTTGGTATATAGATAGTAGGGCATCATTTCATATGATAGGAGTTAGAGAATACTTCTCTAGTTACAAGGAGGAGATACCAGTATCTAGATTGCTGTGGGGAACTTGTCCAAGCTTAACCTAGTTGGGAAATAGACTATTCATTTTCAAACAAAGAATAGAAAGATTATTCCCCTTCATGATGTGTTGCATGTGTCAGACTTAGGTATGAATCTGATTTATGTATCTATTCTTCAGGATAAAGGGTAGAATGCACTTTTTAGAGGGAAACAAGTGTTTATCAAGCATAAGGATTGGAAATCACTCGTATCTATTGGAGTTAGGAGTGGTCACCTTTATAGGATGTAGTTTGATAATCTTAAGGAACTCATGTGAAACAATAATCCTAGAGATCTTGGAGAGCTATGACATAGGAGGATGGGCCATATACATCATGGAGAACTAAATTACTTTGTGAGATAGTGACATGTGTTCCTGAGGTGAGCACAGATCATGATGATGTATGTAAGGGATGTGCGTTGGGGAACACTACAACATTTGGGGTCGAATTTTGACACCAATTTGTGACGCCACTACAATTTTTGTATGTTTTTTGTCTTTTTTTTTGCAAGTGCCCCTAATGGTGTCGTAATAGCAATGATAGTGTTGTAATTGTGATACCCATTTGGTTATAAACAAAAAAAAAGAAAAATGAAGTGTCATTTGTAATTTGTGAATTCGAAGAACTCCCGTGAAGATGACACTGCACTTTTGTGTGGCACGAAGAGGGCATTCGAATTTGGCATGCACAAAGAGGCACTGAAAATTGAGGTAGGCATTCGAGCTTTGTCTTCTCATTAACTCAATTTCAGTGGCATTGTTGACATCTTATCATTTGGAATGTCTGATGACCTGCAAGCTTTGAGAGCTAGGGCATCGCTTCTATTACCTTCAAGGCATTGTGTGAAGTGTTTGATCTCTCTTTATTTGTTTTGTTGTTGATATTCACTATGTGGTACTCCCCGTTTATGATCATTTCATGAGGAAATGTCTTGATGGCTCGCACGCTGCAAGCTAGGGCATCATACATTGTTTATGAGCTCACTATTTAATACTGGCATTGTTTACATCTTTTCATTTGGAATGCTTGATGACCCGCGAGCTTTGAGAGCTAGGGCATCATTTCTATTACCTTCAAGGCATTGTGTGAAGTGTTTGATCTCTTTTTATTTGTTTTGTTGTTGATATTCACTATGTGGTACTCCCCGTTTATGATCATTTCATGAGGAAATGTCTTGATGGCTCTTGGGATGCAAGCTAGGGCATCATACATTATTTATGACCTCACTGTTTAATATTGGCATTGTTTACATCTTTTCATTTGGAAAGCTTGATGACCTGCGAGATTTGAGAGCTAGGGCATCGTTTCTATTACCTTCAAGTCATTGTGTAAAGTGTTTGATCTCTCTTTATTTTTTTTGTTATTGATATTCACTATGTGGTACTCCCCGTTTATGGTCATTTCATGAGGAAATATCTTGATGGCTTGCAGGCTACAAGCTAGGGCATCATACATTGTTCATGAGCTCATTGTTTAATACTGGCATTGAAGGACATCATGTGACAGGATTATTACATAATAAAATGGATTAAAATAATTTTAATATCATTATAATATTTCATTTCTATGTGTTCTCTATACTACTTTTCCAAAACCATTTTAATAAAATTATAATCTATTTACATTTACATTAACATTTATAGTAGATTTAAATTTTAGAAGAATAATCATTTGAGTCAATAGATTTTAATTTTAATTTGAGTCATTTTTTTAGATTCCTTCAGAAGAATAATCATCACATAATTTAACATTTGATGCACAAGATTTCTATTTTGACCTCGTGAATAATTTCAATGCAAAATTTGAACATAACAATCCACTGGCACATGATGTAGAAACTCCAGAGGGTCCTTAAACTTATCTAATGAAGCCCTACAACAACTTTTACTGAAACCGTAGAATTGATTTCTAGTTAAGATGGTTAATATATAAGTTGGGAAGGTTTGGGATAATGGGTAGTGCTAAATAGATAGGCTAATGTTACTAGAGTGCAAGAAATGATCCGTTACAATCAGCAATGAAAATTTGTGAGATTTACAAGCACTACGATATAAAACATTCAATGGAATAGAACTGAATACCTACATAACTGTTGGTGACATCTACTGTTCCACGGAATGTTGTTATGAGAAGCACACCAATAACTCTTTTGTGAGTGTCCCTCGCCACTCTATTGTAATTATCTATGATTCTCAATAATACCAGAGGATGCACTACCACTTTCTCAATTGGCCTTGCTGAGATCTGATGTGTCTTTATCACGTCCATCTTCCTCTGTTTCTACCAAGGCACTCTTCTTCTTCTTCCCTTATTTCTTTAAAGGACACCCCTCTTTGCTCTGTGTATATGCTTCTAGTGGGATATATGAGAGCCTCTTCAATCTCCTTATATTCTAAACTTTGAGACTATTCAACCAACTTTATATATTACTCTTTACTTCCCCACTATTTCTTTCCAAAAAATGTTGTCTTCCTCGACATGAAAGGATGAAGAGCATACCTAACTACTTACCAGTGACTTCATCCCTATTTCTCAAAGCGTTTCCTTTCAAGAGAAACACCTACAAAATGTACATCCCTTCATATCATGTGCTTTTTTATTTAAGGTCATTTTGAATAGATGGTATATTTTTATATTAAGTTTGTATTAAAAGGTGCAATAGTTATGTCAATAGTATTATATACTAGTACTTGTAGTGAAAAGAGGTGCAAGGGTTACACCGATAGACAATATTTGTAAGTAAATATATTAGAGTATAATAAAATTTGTGCTATTATTAACATAAGCACATCTTATAGATGGAGATTTAATTCAAGATTCTCAGTGTTTTCACTTAAAAATAAATATCAAATGACATTAGGAGAAGACAAATAGAAGATAATTTCCTTATGAAATGATCATAAACAGGGAGTACCACATAGTGAATATCAACAAAAAAACAAATAAAGAGAGATCAAACACTTCACACAATATATGTTGTTTTATAAGATTTTATTAAGACTAAATATATTGTTTTATGAGCTCTCTATTTGAGCACCTCATGTTCCTATTTGATTGGTCGGTGCTCTATTTGTTATATTGATGTCATTAGATCAAATAGGGACATCAGTAATAAAATAATACACTTACTATTTTGAATTTGAGTTCATAAAGATTAAGATATCATATTGTTTTGAATTTCTATGTGCTTTGAGCCAATGAAATTTTTGTAATTTTGTAATTTTAAAAAAGAAAGTGTCATTTGTAATTTTTGTGAATTTCTGTTTAAAAACTAACCTATGACTTCAAAGGAGGAATTATGAAATTGTTTTATACACTCGGGCATCATATATTGTTTTATACACTATTTATTTCATTGAGACCATGAGCTTGGCATTTGTAATGTATTTCCTATTATTAGATTAATATTGCCATGTTGTTGAGGTTGTCGATGTCCTTTTACTGATCTTGTATAAACAACATATATACCATGTTGACTCACAGCCCATGAGGTTTTTCTTGATAACACATTTGACATCATACTTTTTGCTCCATTTTGGTCTTGATTTACTCACTGCATGCATATGTTTCCTGAGTACACATGTTCTGTAGCATAGTTCATTTTAGAAGTGTATGGCTTGACTATGCACATGCATAATTGTAGATGAGGATCAGTAATAGGGTGCTAGGCATTGCTTAGATCCTTTGGATCTAACCCCATCTTTTCCTTCCTTGCAGGTTTTGGATCATACAAGAGCATACTAGATTGAACTCCGAGTCAACACTTCATTACTTCAGGCAATGTCTGGTACCTTCATTATTTATGTTCATCCACTTATGTATGTTTGTGCATTCATTCATATTCTTCTAAAAGTTGGCTATTAGTGACCATATATGACGATTCTTGATGTTTTTGGGTCATTTGATGAAAACATGTAAAAGTTTCTTAAAATTTTATATTTTTTATTTCAATTTTTAAAATCATAAAATGAATAAAATTTAAAGATAACAAATTAATATAATATTTGTCTTGACTTAAAAAAAACCATAAAGCTCATAAACCATGGTAAAAATATAAAGCTCATAAAGCATGGTAAAAGAGGGCCCTAACTATGGTAAAATGGGAAAGTTGCCACCTTGTACTGCTCTTCATATGGTAGTTGCTAAGGAACTATGTTATAAAATTTCAAGGCATGAAATTTTATACTTTTTGACATCATACTTTTTTCTCCTTAGCATTGAGTTTACAATGTGGGGGAGTCGAAGGAAATCTAAGTACAGTTCTAAAATTTCATGCCTTGAAATTTGGCATGAAATTTTATAACATAGTTCCTTAGCATTTGATCTTTATATGGCAGCCATGACTTGAGGTAGGCATTCGAGCTTTGTCTTTTCATTAACTCAATTTGATTTTGATGGCATTTGTTGATTTAATGGCAAAATATGAATGTTAATACTGGCATTATTTACATAATTGCATTTGGAATGCTCAATGACCTGTGAGCTTTGAGAGCTAGGGCATCATTTCTATTACCTTGAAGGCATTGTGTGAAGTGTTTGATCTCTCTTTATTTTTTTTGTTGTTGATATTCACTATGTGGTACTTCCCGTTTATGATTATTTCACGAGAAAATGTCTTGATGGCTCGTAGGCTGCAAGTTAGGGCATTATGCATTGTTTATGAGCTCATTGTTTGAGCACCTCATGTCCCTATTTGATTGGTCGGTTCTCTGTTTGTTATATTGATGCTATTAGATCAAATAGGGACATCGGTAATAAAATAATACACTTACTATTTTGAATTTGAGCTCTGGCATCATGCAATGTTATTGTTGTCAAAACAGTAAGTGTATTAATGTATGATCTAATAGCAGCAACCTCATTGATCATTACCTTTGACTCCTCCATCATTATAGAAGAGATAACTACCTACAACTATATTTCATAATTCCTCCTTTGAAGTCATAGTTTAGTTTAAAATGGAGAGGGGTCTTGAAATATCGTAAGTAAAAATATTACATAGTGGCATTTAGATTAAGTACAATATGAATTCACATGTCTTTAATTATGATACATTTTTGAAATTATCACTCATTGGTCATTTTACAATTCAAGATATAAGTATACTTGTGCTTACCACACCATACCTCAGCATCATAATGCTTATCATTTTCAAGCTTGAGCTAGGTTTCATACCATGCACCATCCATAGATTTGTACGCAATGCTGATTTAGGCTAGAGGTAAACTACATGTGTCATGTAAACAACATAGTTGAATGCAATATGGTTGGAGGTAATCTACGAACAGTGCGTGGTATGAATTCTCGCTGAATCTTGAAATATATCACTCATGTTATTGTCAAAATTAGATTCAAATATTTCTCAAAACATTTATTCTTGTAGAATTAAGATATCCTTATCTCAATAATAAAACAATCTTGCATAACAGCTTTTGAATCACATTAACACACACCCATACTTGTGCTTACCACACCATACCCTAGCATCATAATGAATTGCACAAGTTGCAAGAAAATAATACAAACTTAGTGAATTCATCACCATCACAACTTGCACCCTCAGTAATCCTCCAAACCCTGGATAGTCTTATGTTTGGACTCCAATTAGAGATTTCTAGGGCATCATGCATTGTTTATGAGTTCATTGTTTGAGCACCTAATGTCCCTATTTGATTGGTTGGTGCTATCTTTGTTATATTGATGCTATTAGATCAAATAGGGACATCAGTAATAAAATAATACACTTACTATTTTGAATTTGAGCTCAGGCATCATGCAATGTTATTGTTGTCATTGCATACTTGTTGTTGTTGTGCACCATAACAACAACAAGAATGCAATGTTATGAAGGAGTCAAAGGTAATGATCAATGAGGTTGCTGCTATTAGATCATATATATATTAATACACTTACTATTTTGAATTTGAGCTCGGACATCATATATTGTTTTATGAGCTCACTGTTTGAGCACCTCATGTCCCTATTTGATTGGTCGGTGCTTTGTTTATTATATTGATGCTATTAGATCAAATAGGGACATTAGTAATAAAATAATAGACTTACTGTTTTGAATTTGAGCTCATAAAGATTAAGACATCCTACTGTTTTGAATTTCTATGATGAAGTAATAATGCATTAAATGTCTTACTAATGTCTGTATTTGATTGGAAGATACTCTATTTGTTTTATTGTTGGTATCAAAATAGAATGGCAGTGGTGATTCAATGCATCTATAGCCTCAACAACATGGTAGCATTGATCTAATAACAGAAAATATATTACAAATGTCAAGCTCACGGTCTTAATGAAATAAACAGTGTATAAAACAATATATGGTGCACAATAGCAGCAAGCATGCAATGACAACAATAACATTGCATGATGCCCGAGCTCAAATTCAAAATAGTAAGTGTATTAATGTATGATCTAATAGTAGCAACCTCATTGATCATTACCTTTCACTCCTCCATCATTATAGAAGAGATAACTACCTAAAACTAGGGCATCATGCATTGTTTATGAGCTCATTGTTTGAGCACCTCATGTCCCTATTTGATTGGTTGGTGCTCAAACAGTGAGCTCATAAATAATGCATGATGCCCTAGCTTGCAGACCGTAAGCCATCAATATATTTCCTCATGAAATCATCAATATAAATGAGGAGTACCACATAGTGAATATCAACAACAAAATAAATAAAGAGAGATCAAACACTTCACACAATATATGTTGTTTTATAAGATTTTATTAAGACTAAATATATTATTTTATGAGCTCACCGTTTGAGCACCTCATGTCCCTATTTGATTGGTCGGTGCTCTGTTTGTTATATCGATGCTATTAGATCAAATAGGGACATCAGTAATAAAATAATAGACTTACTATTTTGAGTTTGAGCTCATAAAAATTAAGATATCCTATTGTTTTGAATTTCTATGATGAAGTAATAATGCATTAAATGTCTTACTAATGTCTGTATTTGATTGGACGATGCTTTTTTTGTTTTATTGCTTCTATCAAAATAGAATGGTAGTGGTGATTCAATGCATCTACATCCTCAACAACATGGTAGCATTGATCCAATAATAGAAAATACATTACAAATGTCAAGCTCACGGTCTCAATGAAATAAATAGTGTATAAAACAATATATGGTGCACAAAAACAACAAGCATGCAATGATAGCAATAACATTGCATGATGCCCAACTCAAATTCAAAATAGTAAGTGTATTAATGTATCATCTAATAGAAGCAACCTCATTGATCATTACCTTTCACTCCTCCATCATTATAGAAGAGATAACTACCTACAACTAGGGCATCATGCATTATTTATGAGCTCACTATTTGAGCACCTCATATCCCTATTTGATTGGTCAGTGCTCAAACAGTGAGCTCATAAATAATGCATGATGCCCTAGCTTGCAGCCCACAAGCCATCAAGATATTTTCTCATGAAATTATCAATATAAATGGGGAGTACCACATAGTGAATATCAACAAAAAAAAAAATAAAGAGAGATCAAACACTTCACACAATATATGTTGTTTTATAAGATTTTATTAAGACTAAATAAATTATTTTATGAGCTCATTGTTTAAGCACCTCATGTCCCTATTTGATCGGTCGGTGCTTTGTTTGTTATATCGATGCTATTAGATCAAATAGGGACATCAGTAATAAAATAATACACTTACTATTTTAAATTTGAACTCATAAAGATTAAGATATCCAATTTGTTTTGCAGATATACACATTAAGGATCATGTCAAATAATACAAGGGAATTCGATCAAAATAGAGAGACAATCGTTAGATTGTTGTCTAGCTTTCAAAGAGAAGGTGATGAAAAATATTATTATCCATGCAAGAGTTGTAACGACTTAAAGATAAGAAGAATCAAAATAAAAAAAGCAAAGAGACATTGTAGGGAGAATGGTCACATGGAAGGGGGGTTTGATTATAATCTAGTGGTAAGTTGTTTGTTATATTGTTTTCACAATTAATATACATATGAACCATGGAAGGAGGTTTGATTATCATCATTTTTATATAGGTCGATCTCCATAGTGTGAATATAGAGGAACATGGAGGTGTGAGTATTGAAGTTGAAGATCATGGTACCATGGAAGATGACGATCATGCACCAGAAAACACATTTGAAGATGATGGTATGAATGCATTGATCGTTGACACATTTGGTACTGGTGCTACTAGTACTATTGTTGATGATGAGGATGACATTGATAATGTCCATGATATACCTCTACTTGAGAAGGTGAACATGACCCTTTATGAAGGCTCTCAATGTACTCTTCTCTCTGTTGAATTGTTATTGGTGAATTTGAAGGTTATGAATGGTTTATCCAACATAGCAATGTCATGTATGCTAAGGTTTGTCATATATGTCATTATAGTCTATAAAAGGTGAAACATGTACCATTAAGATTTTTTATAGTAATGACTTATATTATTTGTTGCAGATTGATAGGTGACTTTCTATTACCACCATCCAATGTTCTCCCTCACTCGTACCAAGAATTATGTGTCACTAAAAAATATATTGAAATGGAGTATCAAACAATAGATGCTTGTCCTAAAGATCATATTATTTATTATAAAGAACATGAAAATGCAACAAAATGCCCTGAATGCCATACGAGAAGATATTGAGATGATCAAGTGACAAAAAGGGTGCCTTGCAAGGTTCTTCATCACATCCTCATTATTCCACGTCTGAAATGATTATTCAGGTGCAATAGCTTGGCACAATTTATGGATTACCATGCACGCGGTAGGAGTCAAGATGACATTATTTGAATGCCTGCAGATGGTTCATCATTTATGGACATAGAGGAAAAGTGGCCACACTTTAAAGAGGAACCTCAAAATCTCAAGGTTTCTCTGGTAGTAGATGGTGTCAATTCGCATGGAGAGATGAGACCCGTTTGCTCAGTGTGACCTATTTTTGTCATAAACAATAAACTTCCTCCATGGATGTCAATAAAGAGGGAGCACATTATGTTGGAAATGATTGTTCCAGATATCTTATTATTTTATAGTTATCTACATGTAATTATAAGTCTTGGAGTGAAATGGCCACAATAATTAGCTGATGTTGTTGTTAATTCAACTAGGTAAGTACCAAGTGAAAGGTATGAATTTATATATTGCACCTCTTATCGATGAGTTGTTGGTGTTATGGAATGGTTTCACTATGTATGACATCTCCTAACCAATTGGATAAAGATAATTTTAATTCCATGCAATGCTTGGGTGGACAATTCATGATGCTCCAGGGTTGACACATTTCTGTGGTATGTTATGGTGAATTCTAGTTGTACGGGATAATTCAAATTCTAAAAATATACATATTTAATCCAATTTTATCATTATCTTGTAGGTCTTCAAACAAAGGAAAAATTTGCATGTCCAATGTGTGGTCCAAAGATGAAATCCCATCATTCTAAAAGTTTAAGAAAATAGGTGTTAGATGAGTATAGGCAGTTCCTCCCCAGAAATCATAAGTATCGAAGTGTAGAAAGTCATCTTTTCAATGGGAAATAAGAGACTACATCAAAGTCCCGAAGAATGACACCTCACCTATGGCAGTTGGAATATAATAGAATTCAAGGTAATATCATTCCACGTAATGGTCAATGTTTAAAAATTATATATTTTGATTGTATTTTGTTGGCTAATTATGTAGTTGATGATCTTGAAGGTCATGAAGGCATCACCAACCAACTTCTAAAGGGACTAAAATGTTATCCCAGAGAATTTAGTAGGTTGTCCTACTATGAGCATCTACAAATTGTGCATTTGTTTAATACTATGCATATTGGAAAGAATGTAATAGAGACACTGTGAAAAATATTGGACGGAAGGCGTGACAAAGGAAAACTTAGAAAAATTTGTAGTGACATTCATGATTCCAATCATGCAATAAAAAATATCATTGAATGAAATAGCAATGGAGATCGGATTAATGCAAGTGCTCTTCCTTGGTTATTAACAGAGAAACAAAGTAATGCCATAAAAGAAGTTATCCAAAAAAATTGATTTCCTACAAGATTTGATGTTGATATAAGCAATCTCATATGAAAGAAAAATGATTTTGGGTCAGGGATGAAAATGCATGATTGGCATACCTTCATCAAGGTAAGTCATAGTCTTTTGTATTTACAATATATTTATGTAATTGCATTCAATTTTCATTGTATGAAATGATTAGTTGACAATTGTTACAGTATTTTCTACCCCTATCTCTCCCAGAGAACTTCGACAATAATATCAAACAAGTGATATATGATCTTGGAAAATACATGAGGTAAGCAGTGATATTTGTTCAATATATCAAACAAGTAATATATTGTAAAGTCTCGTATTTATATATTTATGTCTTGAATCCCTTGTAGGTGGTTGTCATCTAAAGAAATCCATAAAGAAGATATAAAATATTGGAAAAAAAGAATTGTCAATTAATGTGTGAAATGCAAAAGTGTTTACCTCCAGCTTTTTTCAATGCACAATAACACTACCTCATACACCAAGTTGAGGAGATTGAATTGTGTGGACCTGTACATGCCTGGTCAATGTGGATGGTTGAGAAACACTTGAAATTTTTTAAGGGTTTGGTATGAAAAAAAGCACGTCCCAAGAGTTTTATGGTTGAGGGATATATGATATACCAGATGATTGCAGCAAAGACCCATATAGATTGCATTTGGGATCTCGACTCAATAAAAAAATTTGAAGGGGAGTACTTGGTGGGCAACGATAGATTTAAGAAAGTGAAAGGTAATAAATTATGAGATGTTATTGTAGTAAATTAATTCTTAATCTTCAAAATAAATCTATTGTAAGTCATCTATTTACTTTTGTACAACTGCTAAAGAGTGGGATGCAATACATTTATTTATTGCAAACAATCAAGATTGGATGATGGCATGGATTGAATGATGTCAACATGATGGTCATAGATTAACATGGGAATCTGTGTCTTCATTGGTTATATAAGCTCATCACAATGGAGATCCCAATGTTACACAAAAGGAAATAGATTTAGCATATGGTTTAAGAGATCACCAGGTACTTGTAAATTTATTAATTAATCAATCGTATGTTTTTCAACTCGTAATGCAATAACTTATACATGTTTGACATTATTGCAGGTGAAACACCACAAGGCTATGTTTTGCAATGGTTATAAATTTCACATCAAAAAGTTGGATGACACGAAGAGAACTTGTGATTCTGGGATAAGTGTAGTGTTCCAAGTGACTAATATTTCATCTAGAAATGACTTACATCCTTGAGAGTCGCAAAATCGACACTATGGTATTTTGGTTGATATACTTGACTGCAACTTCAATTCCTTCAAATTAGTTCTCTTCGTTATGAAATGGTACAGACTATGACTCAATAAAAATGATCCTTATAAAACTATTATTGACCATGACAATGGATTTCTAATGATTAATACAAGGTTGTTTGAGCCAGTTGGAGAAGAGCCCTATGTTCTTCCAAGCCAATGTGAGCAGGTATTTTACTTAGAGGTTCCACATAAAATAGGTTGGTCATTTGTTATTAGACATGATCCAAGAGGAATACCAATAAAGTATAATGCGATGGAAGAAGATACCGAGGAATATGAAGAAGTGGAAGATGATGTAGAACCAGATCACGATCAAGAGCTAGTCGAAGAAGAATATGAAGAAGAAGATGATGATGTTGCTACTATTGATGAGGATGATGCTACTACTGATGAGGATGATGATGAGGATGAGGATGATAATGATGTTGATGCTGATGACAACAATGATGACAATAGTGGTGATGATGATGTCTTCAATGATGATGATCTTGATGATGAGATGGATGAAGAAGAATATCAATGACATGAATGAAATGTACAATTATGCCAAATGTTTGGCATGTTCTAATGATTGTTTTATATGTACTACTCTTATTCACCTTATTTTATATGTCCTACTTATATATCTTTGATCTTTTGTTAAGAGAAATTTCATTCTAAAAGATTGTATTTAATCTCTATATGCTTAAAAAACTTCACTAGTTAAGACTGTTCTCATTTGTAATGGGCATGAATAGAATCAAATCACTTGAAAGACACTAGTATTTAGACATGCACAAATTAGTGACGTGATTAAGCAAATTACCTTTGTTTACAATTGCATGGTTGTCTTTGGTTTGTCATTTTTTTTTGAGTGTCTAGTGATTTAAACCAAAGACTTCGACTTAGCCAAAAAATGTGCAAGTCTACATTGTATGTTTCTTTTTATTGTAATTATAATTAGTATGAATGAACAAAATAATGACAATGCAATATTTGTGATAATGCAATATTTGTCGAAATAGCATCGATGACTTCGGTCAATGTGCCTATGTGTCAATGTGGTGTTGGCCCATGCATGTTGAAGATGTCACACATAATAAGTAATCCTGGGCGTTAATTTTGGGTTTGCCCAAATAGGAAAAAGGTCTGGATATGTAATTATATTTTATGTTTAAAAATAATGTGACAACTAATCATTTTATGAAGAACTGGTGTACATTTGGTATTGCAGGGAAATAGTGGATGTCAATACTTTCGGTGGGTTGATCAAACCACATTTACATCTACCCCATCTACATCTATACCTGATGTAGGAAATGAGTGCAACTTGTGCAAGGCTCGAGAGGTAGCTAGTGCTGCCAAGATTGTTTCAATGGTGAAGCAGAAATCATATTTTTGCGATGCCTTCTTTGTGTAGTTTGTGCACTACTTTGTTGGGACCATATGTGTAAATGTGGTTAACAAAGGGCTATTGTAGATACTAATTTTTTTTAAAGAATTTCTATTAAATACACATAAAGAACATGCACATAAACATGACAAATGAGAAACATAAATGTAGATATCACAATAGCTAAGAAACATTGTAGGCATCATGGTCACAATTTTTTGGGAACACAACATAATTGAATGGTATACCCAGACGATGCAACACAACCATCACTTCTCTAGTTCTAAGTTTACATTGTGGTAAACAAGACCCATAGATAAAGAACAAATTTAGAGAGCGGAGGAGGGCCGTAATGACCAAAATAATACAGGGTCCCTATATTATTTTGGTCGTTATGGCCCTCCTCCTTCGCTCTTTAAATTTATTCTTTATCTATGGGTTTTGTTTACTGTAGTGTAGACTTGGAACTAGAGGAGTAGTTGTGTTGTATCGTCTGGATATACCACTCAATTATGTTGTGTTTCCAAAAAATTGTGACCATGATGCCTACATTTAGGTTTCTCAGCTATTGTGTCCCAAGACCCCTTATGACCCTTTACGACCCTTTACGATCTCTAATAATACATCTTAGATATCTTAAAATATTGTAAAGGGTCATAAGAGGCTCCTAGGAGGGGTCAGATGAGCTTCCACCTTCACGTGGTTGGCCCTGTTAAGTAGAGAATGTTAAACTATTCTCGAAACAAAGAGAAGCTCAATAATTTAAGATCTCAATCCACGTACGACAAATATATATTGATCCATCTCAATGGCTACCAAATCAATAGATCTATGTCAAGAACCCAGTCAAAAAGAAACACCATAGACCACACCGCAAACTCACACATCAAATTCAGACAAAAGAAGTCAAGAAGTCACTCAAATCAGATCTGAATGCAATCAAGTCCGCATATATCCCATGAACACATCAAGAAGAATGCATCTTTAATTGCTGCACTAGCTTCTTATGCTAGAGCAGTCACTGTCACAAGTCTTGATTTGGTAGGATCCATTCCAAATCCAAGTCTCTAGACTCGATTCAATAATCCACAAGCCGCTATGGAATCTACTGTAAAGTTATCTCTAAATTATGCTGGAGTAGTCACTGTCACAAGTCTTGATTTGGTAGGATCCATTCCAAATCCAAGTCTCTAGATGTGACTCAATAATCCCACGAGCCACTACCGAATCTATTGCAAAGTTATCTCTGAATGATCCATAACCAAATCACGAGTGGGAACCAAATCTGCAAGAACACCGTTCTGAATCGATACCAACTCGATTGACAAATATTTTTTTTTCAAAAAAACTAATGGTCGTCATAACTACGACAGCTTCAAAATAGTGACATTTATCTATCATAAACATCTGACATCCATCCATCGCATTAAACACATCATTATCAAAAAACAACCATAAATGACAGATATCCATCGTAAATATCCAATGCATGTCCGTCGCATGTACAACATAGTCATCATTACAAACCACAAATGAAGGATATGCATCATAGATTTTTTATGGATATCTGTTGCATTAAAAGCAGTCTCGTTAGTGAACATGTTACAAATGACGGCTACCTGTCAAAAGATTCTGACAAGTTGCCGTCATTTGTTATTTTTTGTGATGGATAGGTGTCCCAATGCTGATGGCCACAAACAAGTCTGATGACAGGTTCGCAATGTTGGCAACCTCTTTTTGTGATGACCATGGTTGTCATAATTATGACACCTAACAAAACTGTCAATTTTTTTGACTGCAAAACTACGACGGCGGGTGGTGTCGCTTAAGCGACAATTTACTATCTAAATTCGGACGTTGGGCCATTGAAAAACTCTCAAATGTACTAGTGGAAGTTTTTGAAATCATCTTTTCCAAGGAGTGATACCAGATTTGAGGGTGTTATTCATCTAGTAAATTCAGATATAGGTGTACCAATGTTGATGAAGTCTCTCAGAGGATATGAGTGCTATTTTAATTTTATTGATATTTCTCCAAGAAGACTTGGATATACTTCTTGAAGACCAAGGATGAGGTTTTCAATCACTTCCAAGAGTTCAAGGCTCTTGTGGAGGACTCGATAGAAAGGAAGATAAATATTCTTCGATCACATAATGGAGGTGAGTACAAATGAAATAAGTTCCAAGAGTTCTGTGCTAGGGAATGAATCAAGAGAGAGTGTACTATTCCTTACAATCCACATCAAAATGGAGTTGCTAAGAGAATGAATCATTATATATCGGAGGAAGAAAGGGATATGCTACATGACCAAGATATGCCCCATTATTTATGGGCAGAGGCATGTAGTAAAATTGTATACATACAGAACATGGTTCCACATAAGGTACTAGGGAAGATGACATCAGAAGAAGCTTTCACAGGGAACAAGCTAGATGTTAGTCACTTCAGGATATTTGAAAGTTTAGCATATTGTTATATTCCAGGTGATACACGTACCAAGTTAGATCAAACTACGGAGAGGGGGTACTTTGTGGGGTACAATGAAACCTCAAAGGCATATTGGATATTTATTCTAGGGACCAAGAGGATTATAATCACACGTGATGTCACTAATACATTTGGGGGCATTTTGCGATGGCTATGTGTCGCAATTGCGACAGCTATGTGTCGCAATAGCAACACCCATAGACGTCGCTATTTTTTAGTCACAAATTGCGACGTCTATGGGTAGCCGTCGCAATTGCGACACATATCCCGTCGCAATGTGACTAAGATTTGTTAGCGGCATGGGCGTCACCCCCCCATCGCATGGCTTCGGAGGGCCGTCGCAATCGCGACTGGCCTCCCAAGCAATTGTGATGGGTGCCTGCATTGCATTACGATGGGTTGCCGTCGCAATTGCGATGCCCGTGGGTGGATTTAAAAAAAAAAAATTATTTAATACATTGCTAATGAACCACATTAATGCTTTTTTCTTTCAACAAATGAGGACAGCCACTGTAAAGACAACATGATAATGTACACTCACTGTAAGGATAGTCACAAATGAGGACATCTCACATTGACTGTCCCTTGTGTAATTGCCACTTGAATGTATTGCTATTCAGCCACATTAATGCTTTTATTCTTCAACAAATGAGGATAGTCACTCTAAAGACAACATGATAATGTACATGGGCTGTAAGTGTACATTATCATGTTGTCTTTACAGTGACTATCCTCATTTGTTGAAGAATAAAAGCATTAATGTGGCTGAATAGCAATACATTCAAGTGGCAATTACACAAGGGACAGTCACTGTGAGATGTCCTCATTTGTGACTATCCTTACAGTGAGTGTACATTATCATGTTGTCTTTACAGTGGCTGTCCTCAATTTTGAAAGAAAAAAGCATTAATGTGGTTCGTGTACATTATCATGTTGTCCTTACAGTGACTATCCTCATTTGTTGAAGAAGAAAAGCATTAATGTGGCTGAATAGCAATACATTCAAGTGGCAATTACACTAGGGACAGTCACTGTGAGATGTCCTCATTTGTGACTGTCCTTACAGTGAGTGTACATTATCATGTTGTCTTTACAGTGAGTGTACATTATCATGTTGTCTTTACAGTGTCAATATATGCATTATTACTTAAACTGAAGAGTACTCTAAATAATATGTCATTGTGGAGTTCTGATTGCTTCCAATTTGATATACGCTTGTTCTACTTATGTATCCAGCATCATGTAAGAAAAGTTGATGCTTTTAAAATAGATTCATTTAGCCATGAAATGCCTGTGCATGTTACATACAAGATTCCAAGGCCCAAAACTGATTACTCATTATAATTCATGTACAGAATGATAATCAACCACAACGAGGCATGCGTAGGCGCTGCTTAGATTTTGAGGCATCAGAAGCTCGTAGAAGAAACTTGACCAATGGCTCATGGAATGCAACAAACTTATTGCCTAAAACAGGAGCATTGGTAACCACAGATGATGGTTTTGAAAAGAACACTTCACCATCAATGTCACGTGAGGGAACTACAATTTCTGATGGCAAGAAACTTGTAGTATATAAGAGAGATGCAAGTACAGATGTTGGGAATACATTGCTAATGAACCACATTAATGCTTTTTTCCTTCAACAAATGAGGATAGTCACTATAAAGACAACATGATAATGTACACTCACTGTAAGGATAGTCACAAATGAGGACATCTCACAGTGACTGTCCCTTGTGTAATTGCCACTTGAATGTATTTCTATTCAGCCACATTAATGCTTTTCTTCTTCAACAAATGAGGATAGTCACTCTAAAGACAACATGATAATGTACACGGGCTGTAAGTGTACATTATCATGTTGTCTTTACAGTGACTGTCCTCCTTCAAGTGGCAATTACACAAGGGACAGTCACTGTAAAGGCAACATGATAATGTAGAGAAACGTTGTCATTTGTATTTTCAACAGTGCCGAGAGAGATTCCCTCCGCGAAATCACAGCTACAATTTCTGAGTACGTTGGGTTTATTTTTCTTTTGTCATTATTATGTAGTCTGGTATTCAGCTATTACAGAGCTAAAATACCCAGAAATGGGGACATATCTGTGTTGAATTTATTGTTAGCGGCTTTGGTTATTTAGAAGTTTAATTTTATTTGTTCATCTTTCAAGCACAAACATTTTGTGGACCGTAACATTTTCATTGTTTTGGGTATGCAATGAAACAACCGTAACTTGCAACTACCTTCATGGTACTTGTGTACATTATCATGTTGTCTTTACAGTGACTGTCCTCATTCAAGTGGCAATTACACAAGGGACAGTCACTGTGAGATGTCCTCATTTGTGACAAGGACAGTCACACATGAGGACATCTCACAGTGACTGTCCCTTGTGTAATTGCCACTTGAATGTATTGCTATTCAACCACATTTATGGGCCCGTTTGGACCACAGCACACAGTAGCATCTACAGAGAAGAATATCCCAGGTGTAACAAGTTGTAAGAATATACCAACAGTTCTAAGAAGTTCCCTAGCACATAGTAGCATCTACAGAGAAGAATATACAACATGAGGGCAGCCACTGTAAAGACAACATGATAATGTACACTCATTGTATGTGTACATTATCATGTTGTCTTTACAGTGACTGTCCTCATTCAAGTGGAAATTACACAAGGGACAGTCACTGTGAGATGTCCTCATTTGTGACAAGGACAGTCACACATGAGGACATCTCACAGTGACTGTCCCTTGTGTAATTGCCACTTGAATGTATTGCTATTCAACCACATTTATGGGCCCGTTTGGACCGCGGCACATAGTAGCATCTACAGAGAAGAATATCCCAGGTGTAACAAGTTGTAAGAATATACCAACAGTTCTAAGAAGTTCCCTAGCACATAGTAGCATCTACAGAGAAGAATATGGGTCAATGAGGTTGACTTCAAAGCCATGCAATCTAATGGTAATAGTAATATCATAATTTGACATACTATCAGAAATACTTCCTAAATAGACTATTCAATCTTATAAGAGATGGATTCATGAGAACTATTATTTATGAAATATGAGTCAATGACTTTAATTAAAAAAATTACACAATCTAATTCTTGTAAAAATATCAAAATTTGACACATTGAAAATACCTTCCAAAAGTATCGTTAATTGATTAATATGAATCACTACTCATGAAATATAATTTTATAAACCTAATCTAAAAACTACACAATAAAAATCTTAATAGCAATATTGTAAGAAACTATTCCCAAAAGCAAGCCTAACAAAATTTGATGAAAATAATTTTTGTTTCACTCAACTTTGACATTCACAACTTCCTCTTTTATTATAATAAGAAAAAAAATGTCTTTTTAGATATACCTCATGAACCATACTCGAATAATCTATCATTTTTCTTCTCAAAAACATATTCGCAGAGCCTGCTTCTTTTACTTGTTTGTACTTTTATCTCTCTGATGGAAAGGGTTCCTTCAGGACACATTTTTCCAAGTTCACTGCTTGAGATATTTGAGGAGGGTTCCCCTGCTTGAGTATCCATCCAACCCATATTCGAGTAGTTCTACAATTGCACAGTCTAAATTAATAATACTGACAATTGAATTATGAATGATGATACATAGAATTGATATAAACTAATCCTAAAAACACTAAAACATTATTAATATATTTATATTTCATAAATAAAATTGATATAAAAGATCTGGAAAGATACATTAAAAAATAGAAAAACAGTAATTTATAATAGAAGGAAACTTAAATTGCTATTTTAAAAAAAAACAAGAGTCTTAAATCTTATCATTTTGTTTCATTATCATCCATAAGTACACACCTCTAGCATAATAATTATATTTTACCACCCATAAAATGAAAAAAAGATTTTCACAAGAGAAATTGAAGCTAGATTATAAAAATGAACCATCTTATTGGAAACTGGAATTGTTATCATACCCAAAAGGACTACAAAATTTCACCTTATCATACCCAGATTGTTGCTTTGCCTAGTGGAGGGAAATTTGATCAGTAAAATTGACACAGAGTATGTTGTCTCCATTGTCATGCTGGATAACAAAACACCAACTTTAATGGGCATGTACTGTCCCTTGTGTAATTGCCACTTGAATGCATTGCTATTTGATGCAGGGGCATCCCTAATGCAAGCCAAAGACACCATGATTGAAGGAAGTTGCCATGAAGCCAAGGAGTAAAATCCTATCAATTGGAACATAAGATTTTCACCTTGGAGCTTTGAAGGATTGACTGGTGAAAGGTCCTTTTGATTGACAAATCAGAGTCTTTTTGAATGACAAATTAGAGTCTTTTTGAATGACAATAAATTAGAATAGGAGTTTTAGATGTTTTCTTGGTTTGTAATAAATATTAAGGATTGATTTTATCTCCTTATAAACATCCACTTGTTGGACACAAGACCCCTTGGTGACTTATAAACCTTGGGCATCTTTTGAGTCCTTGGATGAAATGAGCATAGTAAGTGTTTATTAGGTGTCTTTTAGATGTTGTTAAGAAGTTTGAAGGTCCAAAATAACTTTAATAAGGTTCCTAAAGTTTCACAACACATTTTTAACCTTCTCGGCAAAGTTGTTTGCAAAGTTGTAATGCAACTTTAAAAGTTGCTTAGCAAAGTTGACATTTGTTGGATAAACTGTTCTAACCACCTAGATGGTTGAACCAATGTTTGGAGAGCCTATTTTAGGCTTCAAATGGTCGAAGACAGATAGAGAACCAGTATTGTAATCATTTTGCTTTCATAAAAAATAAAAATAACCCTGTTTTAGTGCATTTCTGGTGAAAAATGAACTCTGTACGGCTGTACGGATGGTGGTTGGATGATAAAATTTTCTTGGAAGTTGTAATAGTGATATCTGATGCTTTGGAAGTTGGTTTGATTGATTCTCTTTGTTTTATATCTAAGTTATTTCAAATTTTTTGTGCATTGTTTACAAACCCTCATTTTCAGGGTTTGACTGATGTAAAGACCTTAACTCACGTTTCAACCATTGGAATTCCTTCTTCCTTGGTGGAATGAGAGTTAAGGATGTATATTTGTATATTCTAAAAGCCCTGACTACTCTACATCACTATTGAACCACATTAATGCTTTTTTCCTTCAACAAATGAGGACAGTCACTGTAAAGACAACATGATAATGTACACTCACTGTAAGGATAGTCACAAATGAGGAAATCTCAGAGTGATTATCCCTTGTGTAATTGCCGCTTGAATACATTGCTATTGAACCACATTAATGCTTTTTTCCTTCAAGTGGCAATTACACAAGGGACAGTCACTGTGAGATGTCCTCATTTGTGACAAGGACAGTCACACATGAGGACATCTCACAGTGACTGTCCCTTATGTAATTGCCACTTGAATGTATTGCTATTCAACCACATTTATGGGCCTGTTTGGACCACGACACACAATAGCATCTACAGAGAAGAATATCCCAGGTGTAACAAGTTGTAAGAATATACCAACAGTTCTAAGAAGTTCCCTAGCACATAGTAGCATCTACAGAGAAGAATATACAACATGAGGGAAGTCACTGTAAAGACAACATGATAATGTACACTCATTGTATGTGTACATTATCATGTTGTCTTTACAGTGACTGTCCTCATTCAAGTGGCAATTACAGAAGGGACAGTCATTGTGAGATGTCCTCATTTGTGACAAGGATAGTCACACATGAGGACATCTCACAGTGATCGATTGTCCCTTGTGTAATTGCCACTTGAATGTATTGCTATTGAACCACATTAATGCTTTTCTTCTTCAACAAATGAGGATAGTCACTCTAAAGACAACATGATAATGTACACTCATTGTAAGGACAGTCACAAATGAGGACATCTCACAGTGACTGTCCCTTGTGTAATTGCCACTTGAATTACACAAGGGACAGTCATTGTGAGATGTCCTCATTTGTGACAAGGATAGTCACACATGAGGACATCTCACAGTGATCGATTGTCCCTTGTGTAATTGCCACTTGAATGTATTGCTATTGAACCACATTAATGCTTTTCTTCTTCAACAAATGAGGACAGTCACTCTAAAGACAACATGATAATGTACACTCACTGTAAGGACAGTCACAAATGAGGACATCTCACAGTGACTGTCCCTTGTGTGATTGCCACTTGAATGTATTGCTATTCAGCCACATTAATGCTTTTCTTCTTCAACAAATGAGGATAGTCACTCTAAAGACAACATGATAATGTACACTCACTGTAAGTGTACATTATCATGTTGTCTTTACAGTGACTGTCCTCCTTCAAGTGGCAATTACACAAGGGATTTGTGTTTTCATTTGTGTTTTCAACAGCGCCGTAACCCTCCGCGAAATCACATCGGGATATAAGGGCAAAACAAACAAGAACGTTGTCATTTGTATTTTCAACAGCGCCGAGAGAGATAAACAAACTTAAAACTCAGACTTAAGAAAGATGAAGGCAATGCTTCAAAAGGCCGATGCCCTAAATACGGGAAAACACAATACCACCATTAAACGATGCCCTAGTCACCGTATCAATGCTGCCAGCTCCGTACCAGTATGCTGACTGCTCACTTTCATCCTGTGATAAAGGTAACTTCATTAATCATACTTGAAATGGCAGCATACGAACTAAAGCTGATGAACATTTATAAACTAAAAGTTTAAAACTACAGATTACAAATGTAGTAGTTTCATACGAAAATAACTTGATGTCTGAAATTTACCATTAGAAGTATCCAAAGGAATACCATAGTACTGTTGAACTTGGAGAATCAGAGATGATCTACACAGCAAGGTTCAATAGCTGTAAGGACTGTTACACCATCTTTAGCATTTGAATACATTTTCTCCTTGGCTTCTGGTGGATCCTCAAAGACCCCCAATGACGTTTTCCCTACAATTATCAATTGTTTGTCAGTATGAGATATTAATAAATAAACATTAATCACAATATTAGGCAAACAATGTTCTTGATGTCTGAATCTAAATCACAAAAAGCTCTAATAAAGCAGTTCTCAGTTTCACATTAAACTAAGTTTCAATTTCAAATGGTTATAATAATTTTTGCAAGTTATAAGTAGCTGGTTACAGTATATGACATAAAAAGAAAAAAAATCATTTCTATTCTTTTCTTCTTTTTCTCTTTCAACGAAGCTTTTGCACCACACAAATGCATACCAAGAATTTCTCAGGAGGTTTCAAGACCATTGCATACCAAACTTCTTCTCTATAGATGCTACTATGTGTCGTGGTCCAAACGGGTCCAAATAGACCTAGTGACTCTAGTAGGTCTCCAAAACCTGTTCTGCAGCAATAACTCTTCAATTTGACAAAGGACCTTATGAACTTATATGTTTTTTGAGTACCCTTTTTGATGTTCTAACAATCCTCCAACTCCCAGACCCTGACTCCACTCCAGCATATCAATGTCCTTATTGAGTCCGCAGACCAAATGCATGCCTTTGGGTGTGGGTTCCAAAACAAGGCATTGAAAATGGGTGCATGAAACCAAGATCAGAGTTTGAAGATGTCCACCATGCTCTAAAGATCTAGATTCAACAAGGTTTGAGGTCCTTTACTTGCCGCTACCCTCTGATCTTGCATAATCCATCAACTCCTAGTCAAGAACATTGAGATTCTTGACCTAGGGCTTGCTCTTGAAATTCTCTGGCTTAGTATCCTGTTCCAAAGCTTTTAAAATATGAAAATAAACCCCCTTAACTTGCATTTTACAAAGAACAGAGGATATCCTATGGTTTATTTGCAAGTTAAGGCCATTTGAATGCAATAACCCAAAAAATGAGGGTTTGACAGAACAACAGATAAGAAAAAGGAATAACTTTGATATAAGGTGTCTTGAATCTACCAAATAAACTCTCAAAGCATAAGATATAAATACTCTAACTTCCACACTGGTCTGCCCTCCCTTTCACATCCGTACACTGTACAGTGCTTGAAGGAAATGCACAGAAAAGGCTCTGAAATAGTGGCTCTATCTGACAGAGAGTCCATGCTAGGCTTCATGACTAACCTAGAGCACATTCCTTGTTATGGAGGAAGTTTGAATGGTGAAGAACTTATGGAATGGATAGAGGACCTAGATAACCATTTTGACTACAAGTATCTTATTAATAACCATTTTGACTACAAGTATCTTATGGATAGAGGACCTTGATAACCATTTTGACTCATTTAGTATCTTATTGAGCTTCACTTTGTTTCGAGAATATAGTTTAATATTCTCTACTAAACAGGGCCAACCACGTGAAGGTGGAAGCTCATTTGGCCCCACCCCCCTCCCCCTAACATCACTCTACATTCCCCGTTAACATCTAACATTCATTCATTCTTTCAATTATTAATAAAATGTAACATTCAATCAATATCACATGATAACATTCATTAACACATTAGATTCGTTAACACGCAACATTCATCAATATGAAAATAAACACATAATTCATGAACATTCATTAGCACATAATTAAATTCATTGAGACATAAAATTCAGTCATTATCAATTAAGGTATTTAGATGACAATCATTTCTTTATTCTCTTTCTAATTTTTTTTTCTATGTAAGCTCTAAGAGGAGCATCAGTGTTATCATCAATACCCCCCTCATCAGTTGTTTTGTTCTTTGTTCTTGATGATCTCAAATTCCTATGCTGCTGCAAAGGGGGGTCCTCTACAATAACAAATAAAAGAGTTAAATTTAAAATATTTAATTATAATTGTTACAAGTATTTAATTATTTTAAAGAACATAACTGTGGCACTCTTTAATTACCTGATCTGGCCACATCATTTTGTCTAGACTCAACCTCAACATGCTCATGAGCACCGACCCCTCGATCCTCTATAGTTGCTATACAAAATGTTACATTAATCCAAACACCAATTGTAATTACATATAAAAATTTTAATAGCAAATGTATACCTCCACCACTAGGATGCACATCATGCGAACCTTCATTATGCATAGATTGTGTAGAAGGATTGTCAGGCTGCATTCCAATATCCTACACATTGTTATCATTGCTTTCTTAAAACAAATATACTCACTTTATATTAGAACTTAACATCAAATAGACTAATTGGTAAAGTATTCAATTTGAAATAAATTTTATTTAGCTTATTTACCTGTGGCTCAAATGCATCATTATTTGAACCTTGCACACTGATTTTAGCTCGTAGCCTTTCAGCCACGGCTCTATAGCCTTGTTGGAAGCCAATTCTCTTGTCCTCTTCTGTGAGGCATCTATTGAACTCTGACCCCTACATTTTTTCTTGGTATGGTGAATTTTACTTGCATTGTTTGATCAAAAAAAATTTCCTTGCAATATATAAAAAAATTGATACAAGTTTTCATTTACTAATACTTACAACTCGTGCTTGAAGTTTGGAAAAACCACCAGAGCCGAGCTTGTGTGTCCCGTGCTTTTCTAATCTTGCCTTTGTTGCCTTTGATGTGTCAGGCAATCTATGAAAAGTTTGAAATATGTTAGAGACCAGTACAGGAAAAATTTAGAGGTTAATTAGTACATAATTACATTCTCAAAAGTATCACATACCTTGCTCTACTCTCTACTGGCGTAATTCCTTTTTTCATGTCGGCTTTATACTTTCCATCCAAAATCAAACCCTGCCACTCAGCCTCAAGAACACAGGGCGGACGCTCGTGCCTTGGGTTAACCTCTAAATATTTCCTATACTGGTCCCTAATATACTTCAAACATAAACCAGCTCTTTCAAGGAGCTTGTTTCTCTCGAATGCATGAGGTCCAAAAAGCTGGGTCATACTATGTACAAGATCATCCTTCAACTTTTTATCTTGGTTATTCCACCTTTTAAGTAAAAAAAAACATGTTAGACTCATAAATGAAGAGAAGCTACCTTTAATATAGTTCAAGAAATTGATGAAAAGGAAAACTATTCTAGCAATGATATGAAATCAAAATAGTGGTTTGGGGTTTTAGTTAGGATATGATGTTCCACCATGTATGTATGGTGGGCCCGAATATCCGCAAACACTCGTCACCAAGTTTTCGCCAAAAAATATCATTCCCTACAAAATAATCATGGGATCATTAGTCGATGAAGAGTGATCAAAAACTAAATTACTATTATATCACTATAGAATAATAATAACTTTAAAGTACCTGGAAGTTTGGATACTTTTAAGGGAATGCCTTCATCGTCATTGATGATCAATACGCAATCCTTCACCGTTCCCGTACTAGGAACACGGGAACATCCAGGAAATGATGTTGCATCGGGACTTGTTGCATCTCCTATTGCAAAAAATGAAAACCATTATCAAATGCCTCCAAGAAATAATACTTCAAGGGAAATAAATTGGTGCAGAGCACCCATGGCACAAACACAATCAAGGGATCTACATCGTAAACACATAACACTTAAACACATAACAAAAGAGAGAAAAAGAGGGATTTGTGTACCAATAGATGGTGCAACAGTTGGTGCATTTAGGCTGTGTGTTGTTGACATGGCAGTCGGCAAGACATTTGTGGCTGTCCTGGATGGAGGCGGCGTTGTCATATCATCATGGAAAGGAGCCGAAGAATAAAATTGTTAGAGCATGCATAAATATAGAACGCGTGGACTAGCATGGACAAGATTGTTAGAGCATTAAAAAAAAAATTGTTCGAGCATGTATTGTCAATGATTATGATCATTCCTATATATATTCAGTGGAAAACACAAGTGGGGAATGGAACATGTGATCTACCTGAACCACTTGCAATACCGGCCTCATCATGGGAATGGGGTTCAAAATTACGCAAATAACTCTGTAAAGACAATGCATCCATATTTTAATTAATGTCATAAAAGAGCATAACATAAAAACCATTATTGAACTCTTGTAATAATTAAAAATTTCATTAATACTTACTTTAAAGTTTTCAAAAGTGCGCAACAACTCAGCTACCCTGTCTTTTATTTCCTGAGTCTGAGGATGTATGGATACCAAACGTAGAAGTTCTTTCCCAATTTTCTTTAGCAGCTTTTTAATGGAACCGATCGGGTCATCGGTCTCTGCTAAATCAATAAAAAAAGGGTCCACAAGGGGGGACTCCTGAGGGACTGCAGGTTGCTTTCCCTCTCTCCGACCACCGGCCCTCTGTGACAACAATAGTATTAGTATTATCAAAATTACTCCAAAACAATGAAGAAAATAACATTAAAAAAAATAACATTTTGCTTCTATCTAGTTTGCACAATTACAATGAGTTTTACCTGCTCATGTGTAGATGAGCTAGGAATATCGTCACCATCACCTTCGGGCGGTTGCTCCATATTGTGCCCTTGTGTCAAAGATCAAGTATAAAAATGTTAGCCAAAAATTTAATAACTAAATGGTATGTTGGAGTCATTGATTAGAAGTTGGTTTAATAGTATGTACCACCCCCATGATAGTAGCCTCGTTTGTATCTATGCGGTTCAAATTGTAATCAATAAGCAGCTCTTCCCCTGCACGTATTGATTTTATCGCACAGATGAATACACGATTTCCCTCGCGTGCCTCAAATATGCAATTGGGTTGCTTTATAGTTGACCTAGGTCGTGTACTATTTATAAAACCCGCAATATTCCCTGTTGCTTTTGGCCTTCCATCAATGTATATAGCCACACTTTTACTTTGATTATTGTCTTGCTGTTGTATATAATTTGCCGAGAGTGCATACCTACGCATACTTTTTTTATATTGAACAATATGCATCCAACTTTTGTAATCGTAACATGGTCCAACATACTCCATCAATTCAGAAACTTTGTTGTAAGACACCTTTATGCCATCCATAGAAAATAGGCCCAAACCATGTAATGATGATGGTGCTATGCGATATATCCTCTCATTAACACAAAAATCAGTGTTTATTGGAGGAAGTTCCTTGGGTACCCAATGTTTCTGTAGATGTTGGTACCTCAAGGGCACCTCGATGTCGCCTTTCATCTCATCATCATAAGAACATGACCCCCCTTGAGCAAGGAAAAATTTCATGTGTTTATTGAATTTCCTTCGAGTCCTTTGACCTCTAGTTAATCTCCCTATTCTAGATAAACTGCATGTCTCACTTTCCTCTTCTATTCCTATATTTCCCTCACTCAAGGAAGACACTTCTGACAAATACCTATTTGCTGGTACCTGCAAATGGGAGAGATCTTAGAAGACATCAATCTTACTATTGATAAGTGTATTAAATAGACTTTCTATAAGGTGTATTGACTTATACCTGTCGATCCATGAGACTGTGCGGGATGCTCTTGAAAGGGGTTCAATTTCCTGCAAATGTAATTCAATTATCGTGAGCATAATCACATCATAATCATAATCACATCCATCATAAGCATCACATAAAAATTAAAAACATTAAAACGTACACATTATAAAACTTATAGCTTTTAAATAGATAATGAATAAACTATGTAACCATTTAAGACAAATATATTTCTATCAAGAAATGAATATTAAATACATTAAGGATTGATGGCATACCTTTAAATTTCATCATCATCATCCTCATCATCATCATCATCATCATCATCATCATCATCCTCGTCATCGTCATCATCATCGTCATCGTCGTCGTCGTCGTTGTCGTCATTGTCGTCATCATCAACATCATCATCATCAACATCAACATCATCTTCATCATCATCATCAGTAGCAGCATCATCTTCTTCTTCTTCTTCATGAAAATTTGTCTCAGGAACATCATCCAATAATTGTCGATCGTGATCATCATCTACATCATCTTCTACTTCTTCGGTATCTTCTTCTTCCATCGCATTATACTTTATCGGCCTTCCTCTCGGTTCATGTCTAACAACAAATGACCAACCCGGTTTATGTGAAACCTCTGAGTAAAATACCTGCTCACATTGGCTTGGAAGAACATAGGGCTCATCCCCAACTGGCTCAAACGACCTTGTATTAACCATTGTAAATCCATTATCATGTTCAATAACAATTCTATTAGGATCATTTGGATTAAGTCGTAACCTGTACCATTTGACAACGAAGAGTACTAATTTGAAGGAACTAAAGTCGCACTCAAGTATATCATCCAAAATGCCATAGTATTGATTTTTAGACTCTTGAGGATCTAAGTCATTTCTAGATGAAATATTAGTCACTTGAAAGACTGCAGTTATTCCAGAATCACAAGTTTTCTTCGTGTCATCCAACACTTTGACGCGAAATTTTTGACCATTACAGAACATACCCTTGTGGTGTTTAACCTGCAATAATATGTGAAACATGTCAAAATTATTATATCGTGAGTTGATAAACATACGGGTGATTAATAATTTTGTACGTACCTGGAAATCTCTTAAACCATATGCTAAATCTATTTCCCTTTGCGTAACATTAGAATCTCCATTACGATGAGCTTCTTTAACCAATGAAGATACACCTTCCCATGTTAATGTGTGACCAGAATGTTGACATCGTTCAATCCATACCGTCATCCAATCAAGATTGTTTGCAATATACAAATGTAGTGCATCCCACTCTCGAGCAACTATACAAAAAAAAAATAGACGACTTACAACCGATTTATTTTGAAGATTAAGAAATAATTTATTACAATAACATCTTATAATTTATTACCTGTCACTTTCCTCAATCTACCTTTCCCCATCAAGTACTCCCCTTTGAATTTTTTAAAAGGGTCGAGATCCCAAATGCGATCTACATGGATATTTGAAGCAAACTTAGGAAGATATTCAGTAATGTACACCATAGTCTGGTATACCATGTATCCCTCTACCATAGAACCCTCAGGATGTGCTCTTTGTCAAACCAAAGCCTTCAAAGATTTCAAGTGCCTCTCAACCATCCACATTGACCTAGTGTGTGCAGGTCCACACAATTCAATCTCCTCAACTTGGTGTGTGAGGTAGTGTTCTTGTGCATTGAAAAAAGTTGGAGGTAGACACTTTTGCATTTCACACAATAAATGAGGAATTCTTCTCTTCCAATAGTTTATATCTTCTTTATGGATTTCTTTAGATGAAAACCACCTACATTAAGAGATTCAAGTCACAAAAAATATATAAATACGAGACTTTACAAAATAATATACAATAGATTACATAGCAAGAAAAACAAATCGCGAATATAATAAATATATACAACAAATTGAACAGATATTACTGCTTACCTCATGTATTTTCCAAGATCATATATCACTTGTTTGATGTTATTGTTGAAGTGCTCTGGGAGAGATAGAGGTAGCACGTACTGCAGTAATTATAAACCAATCATTTCATTATTTTCTAACATAACATAATGAATAGTACACGTAGTTTATGAATATATTGTAAATACAGAAGAACATAACTTACCTTGATGAAAGTATGCCAATCATGCGTTTTGAGCCCTGGCCCAAATTCACTTTTCTTTGATATGAGATTGCTTATGTTCCCAGCAAATCCTGTGGAAAATCAAATTTTTCGTATGACTTCTTTTATGGCATCACTTTGCTGCTCCGTTAATAACCAAGGAAGGGCACTTATATTAATCTGATCTCTATTGCTATTTGAGTGAATGAAATTCTTCAGTGCATGATTGGATTCATGAATGTCATTACAAATTTTGACATTTTTTTCTTTGTCACGCCTTCCATCCAGTATTTTCCACAATGTCTCTGTTATATTCTTTCCAACATGCATAAGATCAAACAAATGCACAATTTGTAGGTCCTCGTAGTAGGGCAACCTACTAAATTGTCTGGGATAGCTTTTTAGTCCCTTTGGAAGGTTGTCAGTAGTGCCTTGACGACCTTCACGATCATCAATTACATAATTAGTAAACAAAAATCACAATAGAAATATATAAATTACAAACATAAACCATTAAGTGGAACGACATTACCTCGACGATTAATTCTATTATATTCTAACTTCCATAGGCGAGGTGTCATTCTTCGTGGCTTTGATGTAGTCTCTTCTTTCCCATTGAAAAGATGTTTTTCCATACTTCGATACTTATGATTCCTGTGGAGGAAGTGTCTGTACTCATCAAACACATGCTTTCCTAAACTTTTTGAATGACGAGATTTCATCTTTGGACCACAAACTGGACATGCAAATTTTCCCTTTGTTTGAAGACCTACAAGATAATGATATAATTGGATTATTAAATATGTTGATTTTTATAATTAGAATTATCATGCGCAACTTGAATTCACTATAACATACCACAAAAATGTGTTAGCCCTGGGGCATCATGTATTGTCCATACAAGTATTGCATGGAATTGAAATTGTCTTTGTCCTATTGGTCTAGACACGTCATACATAGTGACACCGTTCCATAACTCCACCAACTCGTCAATAAGAGGCTCAATATATACATTCATATCTTTAACTTGATATTTACCTACTTGAATGAACAGTAACATTACATAATTATTGTGACCATTTTACTGTAAGATTTGTAAGTACATGTAAATTAATAACTATCAAATGATAAAATACCTGGAACAATCATTGCCAACATAATGTGCTCCCTCTTTATTGACATCCACGGAGGAATGTTATTGTTGATAACAAAAACAGGCCACACCGAGCAAACAGATCTCATCTCTCCAAATGGATTGACACCATCCGCTGCCAATGAAAGCCTGAGATTACGAGGTTCTTCTTTGAAGTGTTGCCACTTTTCCTCTATGTGCATAAATGCCGAACCATCCGCAGGGATTCGAATAATGTCATCTCGACTTCTATTGTGTGCATGGTAATCCATAAATTGTGCCAAGCTAGTACACCTGAATAATTGTCGCATCCGTGGAATAATGGGGATGTAACGAAGAACCTTGTGAGGCACCTTTTTTGTTATTCGATCTGTTCGATATCTACTCGTATGACATACAGGGCATTGTGTTACAAATTCATGTTCTTTATAATATATAATATGATCATTGGGACAAGCATGTATTGCTTGATACTCCATTCCAATATCTTTCATAATAGCAGATAATTCTCGATATGAGCAAGGTAGAATATTTGATGGTGGTAACAAAAACTCGCCTATCAATCTACAGCAAAAAATATAAGTTGTTAATATAAACAATATTAGTGGTACATTATTCACCCTTTGTTAACTATAAAGACATATATGACATACCTTAACATACGTGACATTGTTATGTTGGATAAACCATTCATAACCTTCAAGTTCAACAACAACAATACAGCAGAGAGAAGAGTTGTTTGGGAGTCTTTGTATAGGGGCTCGTATGCCTTCTCAAGTAGAGGTACATCAAGGCTATCATCATCATCATGATCAGATCCACTTGGACTAAATGTGTCATGGATCAATGTATTTATACCATCATCTTCAATTGTGTTTTCTAGCGCATCATCGTCATCTTCCATGGGATCATTATCTTCACCTTGGATATTCGCACCCCCATGTTCCTCCATATCATGTACTTCCCTAGGGAGATCAACCTATATAAAATTGATTAACATAAATAAACCATGATCTTCAACTCATCATCAAGTGATTTCATATGTATATAAATTGTTAAAATGATATAATGAACAACTTACCAGTGGATGATAGTCATGCCCCCCTTCAATGTGACCATTCTCCCTACAATGTCTCTTAACTGTTTTGATTAGCAATCTTCTACGGTTTAAGCCCTTACAAATTTTGCAGGGACAATAACATTTTCCATCACCTTTTCTTTTCAAGTTAGACCACAATCTAGCGATTGTCTCCCTATTTTGTTCTTCAATTATATTATCTGACATGATCGTTCTTCGCAGGAAGCAAAAATTGGGCTATGAAAACTTCGGTCTACAACTTTCAGTGACTAAGCAAAATTGTCAAAAGTACACAAATCTTCTTAGACCTAGTTAAATCCTTTAATATTTTAAAAGTCTAGTTAAAATATACATTAGATTAAAAAATATACAATTTTCATGCCTGAGCGCGCAGCTACGACTAGTGCAATGGTCTTCTTGCTTAGCTCTAGAAGCTCTCTAGCAATCAAAACATATAAGCTACAAGGCCTAACAGCAATTTCAAAACATATAAGCTACAAGGCAAGACATATTACATGACATGGCAAAAGGATTAAAATATATACAATTTTCAAACCTGAGCGCGCGGCTATAACTCGTGCAATGGTCTTCTTGCTTAGCTTTAGAAGCTCTCCAGCAATCAAAACATATAAGCTATTAGAATTCATTAACTTTCTGTAATTGGAAAACTCTATTTGATATTAGACCGTAAACTACTACTATTCTCTCCATAAGAACTAAGTACAAAATTCTTTCAAGTTCACATCCATGATTCCCTTTAGATTAAAATATACAGCAAAAATAAGCTAAAAGTCTAGTTAAAATATACATTAGATTAAAAAATATACAATTTTCAAACCTGAGCGCGCGGCTATAACTCGTGCAATGGTCTTCTTTCTTAGCTTTAGAAGCTCTCCAGCAATCAAAACATATAAGCTACAAGGCCTAATAGCAATTTCAAAACAAGGGTCATCAAAAGAACCAAAAACAATGTGTGCAAACAATACCTTGTGAAGTGGTATAGACAATTAGAAGATGCTACTATGTGCTAGGGAACTTCTTAGAACTGTTGGTATATTCTTACAACTTGTTACACCTAGGATATTCTTCTCTGTAGATGCTACTGTGTGCCGTGGTCCAAACGGGCCCATAAATGTGGTTGAATAGCAATACATTCAAGTGGCTTACACAAGGGACAGTCACTGTGAGATATCCTCATGTGTGACTGTCCTTGTCACAAATGAGGACATCTCACAGTGACTGTCCCTTGTGTAATTGCCACTTGAATGAGGTCAGTCATTGTAAAGACAACATGATAATGTACACATACAATGAGTGTACATTATCATGTTGTCTTTACAGTGGCTGCCCTCATGTTGTATATTCTTCTCTGTAGATGCTACTACGTGCTAGGGAACTTCTTAGAACTGTTGGTATATTCTTACAACTTGTTACACCTGGGATATTCTTCTCTGTAGATGCTTCTGTGTGTCGTGGTCCAAACGGGCCCATAAATGTGGTTGAATAGCAATACATTCAAGTGGCAATTACACAAGGGACAGTCACTGTGAGATGTCCTCATGTGTGACTGTCCTTGTCACAAATGAGGACATCTCACAGTGACTGTCCCTTGTGTAATTAAGTATTGTGGGGAAGCATTCTAAATAACCAAAGCCGCTAACAATAAATTCAACACAGATATGTCCTCATTTCTGGGTATTTTAGCTCTCTAACAGCTGAATACCAGATTAAATAATAATGACAAAAGAAAAATAAACCCAACGTACTCAGAAATTGTAGCTGTGATTTTGCGGAGGGAATCTCTCTCGGCGCTATTGAAAACACAAATGACAACCCGCTTGATTTCACGGAGGGAATCTCTCTCAGTGCTGTTCAAAACACAAATGACAACCCGCTTTGTTCAAAACACAAATGATAACCCGCTTGATTTCGCGGAGGGAATCTCTCTCGGCGCTGTTGAAAACACAAATGACAACGTTCCTTTTTTTTTTTGCACTTATATCCCGACCAACATAAGGTCCATTTGTAATACAACATGATAATGTACACTTACAGTGAGTGTACATTATCATGTTGTCCTTAGAGTGACTATCCTCATTTGTTGAAGAAGAAAAGCATTAATGTGGCTGAATAGCAATACATTCAAGTGGCAATTACACAAGGGACAGTCACTATGAGATGTCCTCATTTGTGACTGTCCTTACAGTGAGTGTACATTATCATGGTGTCTTTAGAGTGACTGTCCTCATTTGTTGAAGAAGAAAAGCATTAATGTGGTTCAATAGCAATACATTCAAGTGGCAATTACACAAGGGACAATCACTGTGAGATGTCCTCATGTGTGACTGTCCTTGTCACAAATGAGGACATCTCACAATGACTGTCCCTTGTGTAATTCAAGTGGCAATTACACAAGGGACAGTCACTGTGAGATGTCCTCATTTGTGACTGTCCTTACAATGAGTGTACATTATCATGTTGTCTTTAGAGTGACTGTCCTCATTTGTTGAAGAAGAAAAGCATTAATGTGGTTCAATAGCAATACATTCAAGTGGCAATTACACAAGGGACAATGTCATGAGCCGTGACATATTGAACTTAGTATAATAATAAAATGATTAGATGATATATAATAATCTATTATTAACGGTATATAACAATAATATATAATTATTATCAAAAGATAATAATAATATATAGTTAGCATAATAAGTAATATGTTAATTAAATAATATTAAAATATTAATAAATAATATAATTATGATTATAATTATAATATAAATTAATAATAAATAATTATTAATAAATTATATATATTATATTATAATAATATATTAAGTAATAATATTAAATCAATTATTGATATAATAATTTTAATATATAAATAATATTAATAAACCTCTCAATATAAAACAATATGTTATCACTATAATAATATTTATTATAATATTATTAATATTACTAACATCATTAATTATAATATTTAATAATAACAATAACATTAATAATAATAATAATAATAATAATAACGTTTAAAGCAATATCAAATATCTGTAATCGATATACATCTACATTAAACATCTGCATTATCTATCACGATGAGGAATGAAGAAGTGATACAACAATCACTAGTCATTACACATCGATACCATGAGAGGATGATTAATGAACCAAATACTATGAAGTCAAGATCAACATGATATGAATAAGGGATAGGTCGCTATGTGTTTTAGAAGATGTATTGATAAGCAAGAAGGATAACCATTCATATATTATAAATAATCATTAATTGCACAAGTTTAGACAATGACATATCCGATAAAGCAATATCAAACATGAAGACCGGCTAGCAAATATGCACCATCACTTCCTATGTTATCATGACAATAACATAAACTAGATTGAATTCTACTATCTATATCAATAGACACCACATAGGAGGATATCGACTAAAGGATTGAAAGATTATCGATTGTCTGAGATAAACCACATCTTGTAGAAACACAAAAGCATCAGTGATTATATCACAAGCTATTGATGAATGAGGCATCAGTCATGGATAATAAGTACAATGTATCCTTAAGTATTAACAGGAATGGAAGTCAATTTGAAGATCAAACTCCATTACCAGCAATCAACCAATAAATGGACAATTATCAGAAAATGATATCAACTTATATCAGAGTAGAAAGATTGGATATCATCATAACAATATGGGATAAGGCAAGAGTTAATATCGATTGACTAAATACTAATGATAGTTAGACCAAACTAATACAAACACAATGGATGTTAACTACTGGTTGCACTACCAATTAGGGAAGATTACCTTCATAAAAAGATTTGATATTGAGTCAATCTGGGAGTTATCTATGATCAGAAAATAATGAAATAATATTATGTGAACTGTTGGATTATGGAAAGGTGTGATTAACAAAGGGACATGGAGGAAGAAACAAGACACGTCTCATTCATAGCATCTCTTCATTTGTTAAAGACAATATAAGAATGCATTCTCGTCAGTCACTCAAGGCATCATTAGAACTTTATTTACTTATCCATATTTGGATATACTCAATAGAGCATCTGCCTTTGGCAGTTTGGTTTCAAGTTTATCATTGCAGATCAGAGACAACACCATGATTGCACAGATAGAAAGGATAGTCAGAAACAACATCAATATTTGAAGTTGCAAGCATATAATTCAGAATCTGAAATAGCAACATATCACTCATAGCGATATTACACATTTGCATAATTACATCATCATATCAGACACAGCAAATACATTGTTGTAAGCAATACTTATTGACTGTATATCGATATTGTTTATATCAGACATAGCATCATTATACTATCGCTATAAGTGATAGGAAACATCATATTCATAGCATATTTCATATCATTATATCCGACAGTGCTATTAAACATATTGGTATCAATATCATCTTGCACACATATTGTGATTGAATCTGAAATAGCGGTTGATATCTTAAGTAACCTCCATTACTTAGTTTAATTGTAAGTATCTGATAGAGTAAGTCTGAGAAGTGGAGTAATTGTTCCTGTTTTCCAAGTTAGCCAAAAAGGGGACATTACAGACAATCACTGTGAGATGTCCTCATGTGTGACTGTCCTTGTCACAAATGAGGACATCTCACAATGACTGTCCCTTGTGTAATTCAAGCGGCAATTACACAAGGGACAGTCACTGTGAGATGTCCTCATTTGTGACTGTCCTTACAGTGAGTGTACATTATCATGTTGTCTTTACAGTGACTGTCCTCATTTGTTGAAGAAGAAAAGCATTAATGTGGTTCAATAGCAATACATTCAAGTGACAATTACACAAGGGACAATCACTATGAGATGTCCTCATGTGTGACTATCCTTGTCACAAATGAGGACATCTCACAATGACTGTCCCTTATGTAATTCAAGCAGAAATTACACAAGGGACAGTCACTGTGAGATGTCCTCATTTGTGACTGTCCTTACAGTGAGTGTACATTATCATGTTGTCTTTAGAGTGACTGTCCTCATTTGTTGAAGAAGAAAAGCATTAATGTGGTTCAATAGCAATACATTCAAGTGGCAATTACACAAGGGACAATCGATCACTGTGAGATGTCCTCATGTGTGACTGTCCTTGTCACAAATGAGGACATCTCACAATGACTGTCCCTTGTGTAATTCAAGCAGCAATTACACAAGGGACAGTCACTGTGAGATGTCCTTATTTGTGACTATCCTTACAGTGAGTGTACATTATCATGTTGTCTTTAGAGTGACTGTCCTCATTTGTTGAAGAAGAAAAGCATTAATGTGGTTCAATAGCAATACATTCAAGTGGCAATTACACAAGGGACAGTCACTGTGAGATGTCCTCATTTGTGACTGTCCTTACAGTGAGTGTACATTATCATGTTATCTTTAGAGTGACTGTCCTCATTTGTTGAAGAAGAAAAGCATTAATGTGGTTCAATAGAAATACATTCAAGTGGAAATTACACAAGGGACAATCGATCACTGTGAGATGTCCTCATGTGTGACCTTTGTGAAGGCAAGTGCCAATTTGTACCCAAGTTACCAATATTGTGGCAAAAGTGGGAATGAAGCATTTAGGGGTCAAATTGGGCAAAGAAGTGTAGAAGTGGCCTATGTGAGGTCCAAATAGCCTAACTAAGTCATGGTTAGGGTCTTATGGTGTTTGAACAATAAGTTTTGAACCAAAATCCCAAAGGTTGTAACAAGTTGTCAATGTTGTCATTCACAACATTGACAACATTTGTGCAAGGGAGCATTTTCGAGTAAGATGGTTATGTAACTATATGAAACCATTGAATTAGGCATCAGATCAACTATAAGAGGCCTCCATCGATCTGTGCAAAAGGTTGGGGGGAAAAACATTTGGAATTAAGAAGATTTGTAGAGTAACATGGTTTTAGTGAATTCTTGAGTTTTTTTGTTTCTTTGTTTTCAGTTGATTAATGGATTAGATAGCTCGCAGTGTCTATTGGAAAAGTTAGTACAAGTTGTTTTTTTATTCTGTGTTGTGTTTTTTTTAATTTTTGAAGCATTCCAACTAGTTTGTTAATTCTTTTGTTAAGTACCCTATCATTGGTTTGAACCAGGCAGGTTGAACAAATGGAGTCTTAGCTCATCATTCCATTGTCAATTTTGTACGGGCTCTTGGAATGGGTGAGGAGACTCCATGTACTATATGTTTGGAAGGAGGGGCCCTGGGAAGCTCATTTTCTATGTTTGCAATGATGTCCTAGGTGAGTCAGTTGAGCACAGTTAGGGATGACAAATCATTACAAGAAGATTACAACAAGTTGAATGCATTGGTTGCTTCAACTAAAATCTCATGGAGAGGTAGACACACATCTAAAGAAGCCCCAAGTCAAATTAGAAGATTGGGTGAGTTTCTTTGGCTGCTAAGAAAACAAACTCTTAGTCAGACTGTCCAAGTTGTGTCAAAATACTTGTTTTCAGGCATGGCTGTAGCAGTTGGTGTACAAAAAATCTAGGAGGAGAAGACCTTAGATATCTTGGAGTTCTCAATAAAGGGCATCTGAATCCTAAGCCCTTTAGGTGGCTTAATATAAACAAAAAGGCTTGACAAAGGCCTAATTGCTAGCAGCCTATTTTTGGGTGCAATTGGCATGGTTTGATGAACCGGATTGAAGTACTGATGAAAAGTATAGGTGAAGGAGTAATATTGAAACCAATAGAGGTCCTAGTGGCCAGCTTCTCCATGGAGGAAAGTTCTAGTTGAATGTGTTTCAATTTGTGAAGACAAGACTAGGAGTGTCCTAGTAGCTAGATTGGTATTGAGCAGAGTTCGTTGTATTTCTTGTTGGTGTGCACTAGTCGAAGGAGTAGGATCTTGGGTAGAGATACCTAAAGAGTGTAGGGATAGTTAAGTACCCTATCAAGTCAAAACATTGGCCTAAAGAGACCCTAGTGAAGGATAGGGAGTGAGCAAGACAAAGTGTTACATCAATTAACAAGATCATTTTTTGGTAATTGTGTACATTATCATGTTGTCTTTACAGTGACTGTCCTCATTTGTTGAAGAAGAAAAGCATTAATGTGGTTCAATAGCAATACATTCAAGTGGAAATTACACAAGGGAATATCACTATGAGATGTCCTAAGTGTGACTGTCCTTGTCACAAATGAGGACATCTCACAGTGACTGTCCCTTGTGTAATTGCCACTTGAATGAGGACAGTCACTGTAAAGACAACATGATAATGTACACAAGTACCGTGAAGGTAGTCGCAAGTTAGGGCTGTTTCATTGCATACCCGAAACAATGAAGACATTACAGTCCACAAAACGTTTGTGCTTGAAAGATGAACAAATAAAATTAAACTTCTAAATAACCAAAGCTGCTAACAATAAATTCAACACAGATATGTCCTCATTTTTGGGTATTTTAGCTCTCTAACAGCTGAATACCAGATTACATAATAATGACAAAAGAAAAATAAACCCAACGTACTCAGAAATTGTAGCTGTGATTTCGCGGAGGGAATCTCTCTCGGCGCTGTTGAAAACACAAATGACAACGTTCTTGTTTTTTTTGCCCTTATATCCCGATGTGATTTCGCGGAGGGTTACGGTGCTGTTGAAAACACAAATGACAACATTCCTTTTTTTTTTTGCCCTTATATCCCGACAACATCGCAATTGCAAGTTAGGGCTGTTTCACTGCATACCCGAAACAATGAAGACGTTACGGTCCACAAAATGTTTGTGCTTGAAAGATGAACAAATAAAATTAAACTTCTAAATAACCAAAGCCGCTAACAATAAATTCAACATAGATATGTCCTCATTTCTGGGTATTTTAGCTCTCTAACAGCTGAATACCAGATTACATAATAATGACAAAAGAAAAATAAACCCAACGTACTCAGAAATTGTAGCTGTGATTTCGCGGAGGGTTACGGCGCTGTTGAAAACACAAATGACAATGTTCTTGTTTTTTTTGCCCTTATATCCCGATGTGATTTCGCGGAGGGTTACGGCGCTGTTGAAAACACAAATGACAACGTTCTTATTTTTTTTGCCCTTATATCCTGATGTGATTTCGCGGAGGGTTACGGCGCTGTTGAAAACACACATGACAATGTTCCTTTTTAATTTTGCGCTTATATCCCGACAATGTCGCAATTGCGACAGTGCCAAATGTATTGTCGTCGCAAATTGCGACGGTGTCGGGCTATATTTGAAAAAAAAAGGCCAAAACCGCATGACATTTGCCTGCCGTCGCAATTTCACCCCAAATGTATTAGTGTGTCAAGTTCATGTAGGACAAGGCATTTAGGAGGTCTAGAGATAATCTGGTAGAAGATCAGAGTGAGCAGTCGATGAAATCTTCAAGGGTAGCTCAACCGAGTCAAGGCAAGCAAAGCTCAAGTATAGTTACTAGTACAAGCATAGGCTCAAGTGGTGAGAGTTTGTAGAGTATGGAGCAATTGGTGCATCAGGATATGCATCAAGAAGATATGTAGGTTGATATCTCATTCTCTATAGTTGGCAGCAGGAACCGTGAGGTTCAACATAGGGATAATCAATATTTTGTGGGAACTCCTAGGAGGAGTACTAGACACCAAAAACAACTAGCCAAGTTCAATGGCTATGTGGCTTTAGTCAGCAAGTTGGTAGATAGTGATCCATCCAGTTATCAGGAGGTTGCACATCATCCAGTGTGGCGAGATGTGATGGTTGAGGAATATACCTCAATAATGCAAAATGATGTGTGGGAAGTAGTTCCTAGACCAACAAATAGGGAAGTGGTTGGATCATGTTGGATCTACAAGATCAAGCATGGTGCAGACGGTAGCACCGGGAATTACAAGGAAAGGTTTGTGGCAAAGGGGTTCTCTCAGAAGGAGGGAATAGACTAAGAGGAGATATTTTCTCTAGTAGCCATGTATACATCTATAAGAGCTGTGATCTTATTTGCAACATAGATGTGATGGAATATCCATCAAATGGATGTCAAGACAACATTCCTTAATGGAGAATTGAAAGAGAAGGTATACATAGAGCAACTAGAAGGCTTTGTAGTACACATCAAAGAGACCCATGTGTGAAGATTGAAGAGATATTTGTATGGACTCAAGCAGGATACCAAAATGTGGTATGAGCGCATCGATAGTTAATTGCAGGAAATAGGCTTTGTGAAGAGTGAGGCATATGCTAACCTCTACTATTTGGTAGTTGGAGGTGATATTATCATTCTTGTTCTATATGTGGATGACTTGTTTCTAACTGGTTCACTAGGACTCATAGAGGAGTGCAAGAGGGACTTTGCAGTAGAGTTCGAGATGAAGGATTTGGGACTTATGCACTACTTTCTAGGCATGTAGATGTAGCAGACATATTGAGATATTTTCCTTGGGCAAGGGAAATATTGCATTGAATCTTGAAGAGATTCAGGATGGATGATTGCAAAGCCATGTCTACGTGCCTATGATCATGAATTGAAGAAAGGTAGACACATCCAGGGAGAAGGATGTAGATCCCACCTTATACATGCAATTGATTGGTTCAATTGTGTATTTGGTCAATAGTAGGCCAGATATAGCATTTACAGTAAACTCTCTTATTCAGTTCATGGTTGCACCAAAGAGAGTGCATTGGACAATGACAAAGCATGTGTTGCATTATTTGCGTGCTACAATTGAGTACAAGATCAAATATGTTTGAGGTGAAGGTATCAAGTTGATAGGCTATGCTAACACAAATTGGGCAGATAGTTGAATGGAAAAGAGAAGCACTTCAAGGTGTTGTTTTAGTTTGGGATCAGGAGTTGTCTCTTGATTCAGCAGGAAGCAGAAGTCTGTATATCTGAGTTCTGTAGAAGTAGAATACATATCAACTAGCATGGTGACATGTGAACCTATATATGGCTTCAAAAGTTTCTAGTACTTAGCCTTATTTGGTCAAAGGGTTGAGACTAATGTGATACACTGTGACTATCAAAGTTGCATCAAGTTGTTTGAGAATCCAGTGTTTCATGATAGGTCTAAACATATAGACATCAGGTATCACTTCATCAGAGATTGTGTACAATGAGGGACTGTTCAGCTACCATATATACCTATAGAGGAGCAGGTAGCAGACATTATAACAAAGGCATTGGGGAAGGCAAAATTCATCTTCTTCAAAGACAAGTTGGGTGTTGTGCATAACAACTTCCTCACTAAGAGGGAGTGTTAGTTTGGGTACATAGCCCAAAAGTTATTTCTCCATTTGCAATAATTAGTAAATAGTTTTTCTTTGGTTAGATCCAAAACAATATTTGTTAATTAATTAATTTCTTTAGAAACTTTTAGCAACTAATTGGTTAGGGTTTTTCAGGAGGTTATTAATCTCATTCGTTGATGGAGAATCAATATTGGTAGTTGGTTTTCCAATGAGAGTAGGATAAGAAGGGGTTAGTAGGCACTTGGAGAACATACCAACACAAGTTGTAGAAGAATTTACAGTGTTAGCAAATGAATTTGTAGTGATAGAAAATAAATCTTGTAGTGTTAGTAGTGGGGGAATATCAGCAAGAGAAATTGGGAGATTGTCAGAGCTCTACGAGTAAGAGGCAAGTAATTTTTTTCTCTTAATTTTTTGAAGATTAATAGCTTTATCATCTGCAGTACTAGTTTTCCCTTCAAGATTTTTCCAGGGATAATTGTCTGAAAATATCGTGTCAATGTGTTGCATATTTCTTTCAGTGTTTTTAGTGGTGAAGTTGCAGTTGTGTTATTTTTCAATATTAGTTGTGAGTTAATTTTTTGACAATTAAATAATCTTTATAAGATAGGAGATTAATAATTAGTGTCTACAATAGAATTTTCATAGTTTTGTGATCTAACATCCATTTTATACAAAGTTCTCTTCTATATTTATATATATAATAGATTGTATTTGTAAAACTATAATTTATGCCATTTGATTAATCACTACACATTCTGACCACTCCAAACCTTACCTCAAAATAATACAAATTTAAAAGATGAATACCTTGCACACCGAAATTCTTTTGCTATCAAATACAAATCTTTTCTTGATTGGAGGAGTCTTAAACAAGATTTTCTTCAAGGCATTAAGAGGGAAATCTTCATTTTCTATAACAACAAACCTTTGTCTATACCCTAATGTCACATTGATTGCTTGAGCCTTCGATAAATCAAACAAGAACCCTTCTACACTAGAAGATGGAGCCCCTTATAGGGAAAACTTGTGCTGAAGTTTATAAAACTTAATGTATTTTTCTTAGCGATGTTACAACAATTTCTAGGGAGAAAATTTGTATCAAAATTGAATTGGGGTTTTGTTTGGATTTAGGTGGTTTTTCAATGGACATGGAGAATAAAAAATTGATTGAACTTTGGCCTTTATTTTCTGGAGTTGTGAAAAATGTCTTCTAGAACAAATTTAAGATGGTTCAGAGAGAAATAGTACAATGATTTACAAGTGAGAAGAGGGTAAATTATTGTATACATTGAGCTCTCCTATTATCATCGACCTAAGAGAAGCATGCATGCAACAATACCCTAATTACCAAGTGTGACATGCATGTTGCATTAATCCTCAGAAATTCACACTTGGAGACTTGGTTTTGCTTGCCCAAGAACTATTTTCTAGCTTTCTATAAACTTGATTTCGTGAATCGCTCTACACACCATCTTTGGTCCAATCCAACTTGGCCAAAAGATATTTTCTTGCATAAATTGCTTAAAAATATATGTAACTTCTACATCATTCATTGACACCATAAAATATATATAACAAATTGTAATGTTTTTATTAGCCACATAGTACGTTTAATCACCATTTAATGCTTTAAGTCTCCACTATAATTCCAGCAGCCAAGAAAAAACATAGCTACTTGATAACCATACGGTATCTTCCTGAATATTGATACTTATGATCTCAATGATACTTGTTAACATTAAATGTTGATATTTTATGAATTATCAATGACTATTGATTATCTTTACTAATACAGTTAATTACGTTAAATAATATTTAACAAGTTTAATTAGAACTTTATATTATGTAACTATAGTTTGTGACATAGATATAGTTTAGTAAAAATTATGTATTTACTAATAATAACTTTTTACTAATAGCATATGATAGTTATAAGGAAGAACAGTCACAAGTAAAACTTCTAAACATATTTCTAAATATGAGCACTTACATAGTTGAAAATATTTATACTCTACTAAGAATAAGTTAAATAGTTTCTTACTAGATTATTTAAGTATATTCTTAAGTATTTAGGAATATGTTAACAAGTACTCATAAAATTGCCCAATAAGTGGTAGGGTAACCATACGGTATCTTTAGAGGCCAAGGTTATTAACTTATTTGAAGTTAATAAATTTGTGGTATATCAATGGCAAGTTAATTTTTTAACTTATTTTTATTATAAAAAGTAAAGACAAAAAATAAATATTTAGAATTTTTATATAATTTATTCATTTTTCTATATTTCAAACATTATATAAAAAATCTAAGACAATGAGTATGATAAATTGTATATTCTTTAAAATTCTTAAGTGAATAGCTAGAACATATATTTAGGAATATGTCAAATTTGTTAGGGTAATCATATTGTAGTAATTATTACAATACTTTGAGTAAATTTGTATTTCTACTTTGTAGAAATATCCTAAAAATGTAGAGTTATTTGTTTGGGAATATTCTTAATTCCAATATCATTCTATTCAAGGTAAAATTTGCATTAAAAAAATATAGTGAAGAACAACAAACCCCAATCAAATTAATCATTTTTCTAAGAGTTTATCTTTTAATTTGTTGAAGGTTGTGTCCATGAGTGTGTGTGAGAGAGAGAGAATTGTATTTTATTTATATTTATAATATTACTATTTTAAAACAATTTACATCATATATTTTTTATTTTTAATTATTATATTCATAGAATTGTATATATGGATCAAAGTTGGTCAAGTATGAAACTAAAGTGGTCTAATTTTGTATATAGGTATTCTTGTAGATTAGAGGATGATAAGCCTTTGACTTTTTAAATCAGAAGATGAAAATCCATTTGTTTATAAGTGTTAATGTTTTATACAAATTGTAAGCGACTAATAAGAAAAAGTAAAATAGAAAATCTAGAAAATTATTAAAAGATATTAGTCATTATTAGGCATCTTTTCTTGATAACAAAATAGTGTTACATTATAATTTTACTTTCCTCCTACATGATGAAAATTTTGCAAACATTGATTACATGTAATTTTTATAGATACAACACAAATAATCAACTTTTTTTTAACCTTAATGTTTCTATTCTACTAATTCATTTTAAATGTAATTATCATTTATTGTCTAAAAAGGGGAAAAAAAGTCAATATCTCTTGCAAATAAGGTAGAATTGCACACTCAATTTCAGTGTTTTCAGTTTTTAAACGAAAGGCCTTTTAATCACTTCTGTGATCAGTTTGATCCATTGCCATGGCATCCACTTCTAGATCTAGCACGCACTCATCTGCATCTACTTCTGATGGATCCTTTCTCAGATACAAACCCCCGGCCTCTACTAAACTTGCGTTCAAAAGTGATAAAAAGTATCATGTATTTCTGAGTTTCAGAGGACCAGATGTGAGGAAGACTCTGGTTGACCATCTCTTCGAAGCTCTCTCCGTTGCAGGGCTCAGTGTCTTCTTGGACAGTGAGAAATTGGAGAAGGGGGAAATCATTGGGTTGAGCTTGGAAAGAGCAATAGAGAGCAGTGCCATCCGAATTCCTATATTTTCCAAAGGCTATGCAGAATCGATCTGGTGTCTCAGAGAGGCTGCTGAAATGTTGAGGACACCTGGCTTGATCATTCCTCTGTTTTATTATGTGGATCCAGCTCATGTCAGATATCCTGAAAAGGAGAAGAGTCCCTATTGCCAAGCATTTCAAAAACATAGCAGCCATTCAGATCGATACGAAAAAGGAGAGATTGAGCGGTGGATTACCGCCCTTGTGGAGATCTGTAAACGCTCAGGTTGGTCTATGGATTTGGCAGACTGGTAAGTGATGAACCTCATTCTCAGCGCTTTTTTTTTTGTTTGGTTAACCATTTCATGGATGTAGGTTAATCTATGCCTCCACCGTAATCTAATTTTTCAAGCAAGGGTTTTAGTGAGGGACTTGGACTAGAGTCAATGACATAAAATGGGTACACCCTTATCAAATACAGGCTGAATTTTTAAATGCATTTGTCTTATTTATAAAAATTGGTTTAAATTTGACATTTAGAAATTTATAATTTGATTTTCAAATATTTTGCTTAGGTTGGATGGTACTCATATCCATATTTCTGGGATACATACCAGGTATTGGTACACGTACCTAGTATCCGGTACTCGGTGGGTACTTGGCAGAGAGCATCATAGCTAACGAACTTGATTAAGATTTCGGATTTTTGTTTCAGTTTTTTGTTTGCCTATCAGCTTATCAGCTTGCTGTTTATCAAGCATAATTCAATATGTAATCAGTTTGAAACTTTGATGCAATACTGATTAATAGTAAACTTTATCATTATTCAAGTCACAAATTTATCATTTGCAATATGCTATTTTTATATGATTTATGATCTTGTTCATGTTTAAAGTTTGTTTTCTGTGATATGCATCTAAACATTTAGCATATATATTATTACAAACATATTGCAAATCTGAAATTGAAAACAATACATTACATCTACAAACTTTATCATTATTTTCGGTTTGAAAACTCAATGTCATGACTCATATTTTAAGACTTGCTATAAAATATTAATTTATATTAAATTAAAAAATTGACATACCCAAATACCCCGTCCCCTATTTTGAAACCAATATCTCTCATTTAGTACATCCCAATTTTCAAACTTTCTTACAACTCTAATTTTGATAAATAATAATTAGTGCTTATACAATCTGTATTGACCTACTCTGGCCATTGCAGCTTTGAAGCTCGGTTAGTAAAGAGAGTGGTGAATGACCTCATTAAGACATTGGACAGAGTGCCTTTACAAGTTGCCAAACATCCAGTGGGAGTGGACAGCATCAAGAATGCCCTCATTCAAAAATTAAATCTTAGTTTAGTGAATGATGTGATTAAAATTGGAATATGGGGGATCGGAGGTATTGGCAAGACCACAGTTGCCAAGGCCATGTACAATCAAATTTATATTGAATTTGAAGCTACTTCCTTTGTGTCTAATGTTCGCACCACTGCTGCAGAGCCAACTGGCATTATAAAATTGCAGAAAAAGATTCTCAAAGATGTAGCCAAATATAATACAGAAGTGGATAGTGTTGATGAAGGCATATCTTTGCTCAGAGACCGTTTGGAAGGAAAACGCATGCTGCTTATTTTAGACGATGTGGATTCTGTTAAACAATTGAATGCTTTGATTGGGGATTGGCTAGCTTGTGGCAGCAGAGTTATTATAACGTCTAGAGATAAGCATGTTATCAATGTTGCTGAGGTTTCATCTGAATGCATCCATGAGATGAGTGGATTGGACTCAAAAGAAAGTCTTCAATTATTTAGCTGGCACACTTTTCTCAAATTAAATCCAAGTCCCAATTATGAGGATCTGTCTAAAAGCATAGTGGAAGCTTGTAAAGGGCATCCTCTTTCATTAGAAGTGATTGGATCCTTTTTATATGATAAGCATGATGACACAGGTTGCTGGAAGGAAGCTTTCACGACATAACTCAAAACTAAGAAATTTATGAAATACTTTATATCAGTTATAATGCCCTTAGTGCCGAGGAAAAGGAAATATTTCTAGACATTGCTTGCTTCTTTATTGGAAAAGACAAAACACTACCCATCATTTTTTGGGAATCCTTGTACAAGAAGGTGCACACTGCTATTTCGAATCTTTCTATGAAGTTATTGATAAAGATTGATGACAGAGGACTCTTTGATATGCATGACCATTTGCGAGATATGGGACGGACCATTTCTGAGAAAGAAAAAAAGGGTACCCGCAAATGGGAGCCTACCCATTTAAGCACCGTATCCAACAATTTGTCTCACCTTCGGCTTAGTGGAGGTAATCCACAAAGTCTTGAAATGCTTTATACAAAAGGTCTCCGCTATCTTCATTTGCAGGATCTGACCATTCGATGCATGACAAAAGATCCACTGTCCATGCTTCCCCGAAGTTTGATATGGCTAAGTTTGGATAATTGCTCCTTTGAAGTTGGAATGAATAGAGCAGTGAAGAAACCACAAATACTACGACACTCCAAAATTGTGGATAACATTTGGCAATGTAAGATAATGCAACTAAAAAGTTGCAGTAGTCTGGAGCTCTTAATCTCTCCCCTCATTTCAGTCCCTCATAGCATTAGCAACTTGTGCCAGTTGCAGAAATTGGACTTGGCAGGGTGTAGGAGCATAAGCAGCCTCCCTGATAATATTGGCAACCTGTCAAATCTTCTGAATTTGGACTTGGAAGGGTGTAAGTGCTTAAGCAGCCTTCCTGATAGCATTGGCAACCTGTCACAGTTGCAGAGTTTGGACTTGGCAGGGTGTGAGAGTTTAAGCAGCCTCCCTGATAGCATTGGCAACCTGTCACAGCTGCAGAGTTTGCACTTGGGACGGTGTGAGAGCTTAAGCAGCCTCCCTGATAGCATTGGCAACCTGTCCCAACTGCATAGATTATACTTGGAACAGGGTAAGATCTTAAGCAGCCTCCCTAATAGCATTGGCAACCTGTCACACCTGCAAAGATTATACTTGAAACAGTGTGAGAGGTTAAGCAGCCTCCCCAATAGCATTGGCAACCTATCACAGCTGCAGTACTTGAACTTGGGATATTGTAAGAGCTTAGGCAGCCTTCCTGATAGCATGGGCAACCTGTCACAGCTGAAGTACTTGATATTGGAACAGTGTGAGAGCTTAAGCAGCCTCCCTGATAGCATTGCCAAACTGTCACATCTGCAACACCTGGAGTTGGGAAACTGTTACAACTTAAGCAACCTCCCTGATAGCATTAGCAACCTGTCACGGCTGCATCACTTTAACTTCTCATGTTGTAAGATAAGCAGCCTCCCTGAGAACATTGGCCACTGTCGCATTTGCAACACTTGGACTTGAAAGGGTGTGGCAGCTTAAGCAACCTCCCTCATAGCATTGGCAACTTGTCAAGGCTGCAGGATTTGAACTTTGAGATGGTGTAAGAGCTTAAGCAGCCTCCTTGATAGCATTGACAACCTCTCACAGGTGTAGTACGTGAACTTAAGTAGACTCCCTCATAGCATTGGCAATCTGTCACATCTGCACGATTTAGACTTCGATTGTTTAACAGCTTAAGCAGCATCCCACATAGCATTGCCATCTTGGGATGCAGTAACAGTAACAGCTTATGCAGCCTCTCTCATAGCATTGGCAACTAGTCACAGCTACAGAGTTTGAAGTGTACGAGTGTGGGAACTTAATTAGCCTGCCTGATAGCATTGGCAAACTGGTTGCTGTAATATTTGATTTCTAAAGGAGGGGAGAGTTTAGTACTATCACAGAGTACATCTTAAACTTTAGATAGTGTGAAAGCTTAGTTAGCCTCCTGAAACCATTGCCAACCTGTCACACCTGCAGCATTAAAACTTGAATTTGATGTATAAACTTAGATAACTTGTGGCATCGTTGGCAATCTGTCACATCTGTAGTGGTTTTTCTTCGAGATGCTTCCTCAGCTGTAGCGTCGAGGAATTCTAATTGGGACATTTATAATCCTTTTAAATGGGACGTAAATATTAATTTTATGTATTTCATACCCTGTAAAATTGAGCTCTAAGAGAGCATAAAATAGAATTGCCTATAAATGCTCAAATTTCCTTTAACATCGATTGTACAGGATGAGGAATGCACTCCAGTTCTCCAGTACAAGCCCATCCATTCACAATTGGCAGCACCTCTTCTTGGCTAGATCTACCCAGGAATGAAGATGAACTTCATCATTTTGGAGCATAGGCCAACTCTGGTTACCTTTGTTGCTTAGCTATTTTGTCCTTTATTTTCAGCTGACGACAAATTGCAAATGTCAGCACAGAATTTGATCCGAAACGTTGATGCTAAATATTTTTACTCTTAATCCTTGCACTTTTTCTTTCCTGATGATGGATCACAGAGTGTGATCCGAAACGTTGATGCTAAAAATACTTACACAATCGAATCCAGAAAACTTACTTTGCTTTACTAATGGATTGTGGAAATCTTATGTTGTTAACACAAAATTTAGTCATGATGTTGAATACTTTACTCTGTATTAAATATGCTCTTACGCTTTATATTATTTTTCAGCATTCATGCCAATCATGTTTTGTAAATGTGAATATTGTAGAAAACAATATCATGTTGCTTTTGAATGTAAATTTTCTGGCGTCTTTATTGAAACTAATGCTTACTCTAATTGAATTATGAATATATAATTAAATATGCTGGTAAGAAATTATATGATGAAGTCCAAAATTTCATTAAAATAGTGAAACATACAGAGATCACGAAGATTCTTGACTGTTTTCATAAGGATCTAGTAGGCAAGTTGCGATCTTTATTGAAATTTGTTCTCATGTTTGAGTTCTGGTTTTTTGTTTTGAAAACTGATTTTGACATTTAGGATTTGAATCTCATATCGTATGATGTAATTAAAATAGATTGAGGCAGTTTATCCTTTGGGGCTTTTTATGTGTATGTTTCATATGTCTAATACTTTTTGTAGAGCCAAATTTAGAGATTACTTGTCGAAGACCATGGGAATATAGTGAAAGGGCATATACAGGGTTTGTGCTTTCTCTGGTATGACACAGGTGCATATTACTGCGTGCACCTAGAACAAGAACAAAGCTTACACTGTTAAGACATGTTCTACAATTCATCATTAATTCACTTTTTTGAGAGTTCCTTGCAATACCAATTTTGTGCATATCCTGCAATGATTACATTTTATGCGATGACATCTCTTTGAGGAATTCTATGAAATAATTCAGGTTCTTTGTCTACGATTCCACATTTTTCTTACATCTATGATTCCATGTATTGGATGCATGTCTACCAAAGCATTTCCAATTATAATTATCTGAAAAAAAATCTTTTACAATTATGCTTTGATGGATGTAAACACCCTGTTCCAAGCTTCCATTTGGGCACAGGCAGAAAGGACGCTAGCAAAGGATTTGACTTTACACCTGCCAATTGCATTTGCTTGAAAGTTTCTAGAGCCTTTTCAACAAATTTAATTGATATGTGGCTAGGATATACATATGTAATTTTTTGGCCGTTGTGTAGGAAAAAAGAGTAAGTTTCTTGGCAAAGCTTGGTATGTTCTTTGTTCAAAATCTAGAAGGTCAATGGATGAAAATTGACAACAAAAGTTGAAAGAAACTAAATAAAAACCTAAAAATCTGATCAATCAGATTAATGTGAAAATCTATTAAAATCTATATTGAAGAAGAATCTTTTCATATATTTTAAGCTATCAGATTGAATATTTTTCTGATTTATATTGAGAATAAAAATAGATTTTAAAAATCCAAACCATTATACAATAGAAGAAACATCCCTTGACAGTCTTTGAGGAATTTCCACCACATAAACTAAATGGTAGAAAATCAAATCAATCAGATTAATGTGGAAATCTATTAAAATCTATATTGAAGAAGAATCCTTCGGTATATTTTAAGCTATCAGATTGAATATTTTTCTGATTTAAATTGGTTATAAAAGTAGGTTTTAAAAACCCAAAACCATTATACAATAGAAGAAACATCCCTTGACAATCTTTTTAGGAATTTCCACCACATTCTAAATTAAAACCGATCCCATACTTTCTTAATGTAATTTGATTGCATTTAAGTTATTATTCCATGTTTGGAAACAATCCTTAAATGTGCATTCTAACATTGATATGAATCAAGAACTATGAGATCCATGACAAAGAACATAAAACAACAATAAGAGTGGAAGACGCCAACAATATGACTTGGAGAGTCCAAAATGGGGAAAATCTCTAGGAGAGAAGGCTTTCCCTTCTCAATCCTTATCTTATGAACTGTTACAATAACTTCTTGCCTTTATGTTGGTCTTCGAGAACATTTTTTTTCTAGAATTGTTCCAAGGCCTATACCATACAAGCTCTTTGATTTTCTCAAAAATCCCAATATCTTCACTACATTTCCCTAAGACTCATATGCTGAACCACTAAGGAATCAGTTTAGTACAATGACCTCCCTAGGAGGTTTTAACAAGAATGAGTTAGAAGAGTTGCAGAGGAAGCCCAAGCATCTTAGGCTATATTCTACTTTATGGCCTTCAAAGGAGATCATGTTTTTTCTTCTTTCTTGTTTATCTAAGGCTGTATTTTTGGTGTATCTTCTAATATATTTCATTTTTCATTTTAATGATTTTCTGCTATATCTTTTAAGATGTCTATATTTTTAGATTTGTATATTCTCCTATTTTAGTTATTAATAATTATAATTTAATTAAATACATTCTTTTATGCACTGTATTATTAGAATTATTGAAATGTAAAATCAATAGTTCTATTTAAATATCTATTAAACCATTTTATTTCAAACTCATTCTTAACAAACACGATTTTATAAATATTAAATAATTTCAAAAAATTTCTTTTAACATATTCTATTTAGTTTTTTGAAGTATAAATATACTAATTATAATCTAGTTTAAAAATAATTTAATAAAAATAATAATTAAATGAATAATTATATTTGTGTCTCGAATGAAAGAAATTAAAAGTAATGCAATGGTATACATTTTTTACCATTTCACTTTCACAATACTTTTAGTGATAAACTATCCAATGCACAATAAAACAAAGCTAGAAACATATCCCAAAAGTCAATACTCAGTCCTAAACAATCACATACTGTTTACTTACACGCAAGAAAATCAATTTGCAGGTCCCATTATACAATTTCCACACGTACTATTCTCTCGCACACCCACTGTCACAATTATCAACAAAACCCTTCTGATTCTGGGTTTTTAAACTGTACATGTACACAATCTCTCAAGAATTATGGTAAACAAATAAATTCTTTTGGTGGCTTCTATTGTTAATTTTTTATTATTGTTTCTAATGAAAGAAAGTCATTTTAAACTTGAGTAACAAACAGAGCAACTAATTAGTGGATAAGATAAAGAAGTGTGGGCTGTAGTTCAATCTGCACTTGCACATAACCCTCTTATTTTGGGGCCTCGCATGAAATATACAAGTCTGTCCCACCATACCATTACTGATATTATTCCGCCAAATCCAATCCCAAATCCCAACCCCACAGCAATCATTGAAACATGTTCATCCACTTTACTCCACACTGATTTACCCATCTCTATTTCTGAAGGTGAAGACACTGTTAAACTTTTATTATGTTTGCAGCTTTGTAAAGGATACCCACATAAACATGTAGGGTTTCCCTGGTAAGATCTCTCATCAAAAGTCATAAGCTGTTTTCCTCCAGGTATTGGTCCACAGAAGTTGTTGAAGGACACATTCCAATAGCTCAACTTGGATAATAGAGATAGCTCCTCGGGTATTTTCCCACTGAAATTATTTTCAGATAAGTCCAACTGCTCCAGAGGTTCTATTTGCCCTAAAGATGCTGGTATCACACCTTCCAATAGATTTCTAGATAAATTTAGCAACCTCAGCTGGGATAGATTTCCAATGTTTGGTGGTATTTCCCCTTTTAATTTGTTGTTTGAAAGATCCAGTATAGTGTTTGCTGCCAACACATATTCTAGTCTATACTCAAATCCTTTTATTTTGATGGCTGGTATATCCTCATAGAGAGTAGAGCCACCCAGTTGTGAAACTTCAGGGTTTCTAAATCCCTTTAGATCCTCTAGAGAGGACGGAATTCTTCCCCCAAATTTGTTATTGGATAAATCCAACACCTGCAATCTGCTGAGATTTCTAATCCATACAGGAATTTCACCATTAAGCTCATTAGAGCTCAGGCTTATAACCCTCAACTGTAGACAATTTGAAAGAGGGTGTGAAGAAAGCTCACCTGCCAATCTGTTCTTGCTGAAATCAAGAAGAGTAAGTTGTGTACAATTAGCCAACGATGTTGGCAAGGTCCCAGAAAAATTATTACAATGAGCGGACAGAACTTCTATAGAAGAAGAAAACTGGATCTCTAGACCTCCATTAAATGAGTTGCTGAAGAGCTTAAGCCTCTTTAAGGCTGTGCAGTTACTCAATGTTGTTGGAATTTTTCCTGAAAAAAAGTTGTCTGCTAGTACCACATTAGTTACACTCTTGCAGTTTCCGATGGAAGATGGAATCCTTCCAGTCAGCTGATTGTGAGATGCATCTAATTTCTCTAGTGAAATCAACCCACCAATGCTTTCAGGAATAACCCCTGAAAGATTATTGCTGTAGATGACAAGCTCAAAAAGATTTTTAAGTTTACCAATACTGTATGGTATCGGTCCAGTTAAATTGTTTCCATTCAGATGCAATTGTAGCAAAGCTGTCAGCTTTCCAATTGTCTCTGGAATTTTCCCTATCAAGTTTAATGAAGTATAATTAGTAAGACAAGTATGGATTTCAAAATGGATAGCATATTGCCTTAAAAATGAAGACATGAGAATAGCGCACCTGTGAGATAGTTATTGTTGAGAATCAAAATAAGAAGAGACGTGCAGTTTCCTAGTTCAAGAGGTATTGGTCCAGTTAAATCGTTTCCATACAGATACAAACTTGACAAAGATTTGAGTTCTCCAATGGCCTTTGGAATTTCACCTGTTAAATTCAATGAAATATAATTCAATACAATTACTAGGAGGAGGGATTGATAGCAAGGACATGAAAATAACGCACCTGTTAGATGGTTGTTCTTGAGACACAAAGTCAATAGAGTTGTGCAGTTCCCTAGTTCAGGTGGTATTGGTCCAATCAAATTGTTTTCATTCAGATACAGAGATACCAAAGATTTGAGCTGTCCGATGCCCTTCGGAATTTTACCTGTTAAATAGTTTGAATATAGTCCCAAAAATATCAAGGATTTGAGCCCTCCAAGGGCCTCTGGAATTTCACCTATTAAATCCAATGAAGTATAAATCAGAAAGATTATCGAGATGAGAGTGTAGCGTTTTTCCTGCAAAGTAAAGACATGAGAATAACGTACCTGTGATTTGGTTATTGTTGAGGGGCGAAAAAATAAGAGATGTGCAGTTCCCTATTTCGGGCGGTATAGATCCGGATAAACTGTTATCCTGCACCATTAATTGTTCCAAATATCTGAGCTCTCCAAGGGTCTTTGGAATTGTTCCTATCAAATTCAATCAAGTATAATTCATAAAGTGTAAATGGAGAGTATAATTCAATTTACTTCAAGAAATGGAAGTAAAGTCAGGGAAGTAGTGATATTGCTATGATGATTCAATTGTGTAGTTTTTGAGTCAAATTTATTGATCCATGTTTTATGAGTAGTAGTTCACAATAACCCATTTCTTATGAGAATAAATGGAACACTTAGCATTCATTGTCTCTACATGATATTTATTGGGCCTTTCCAGGAGGTCACCCATCCCAGTACGACTCTAACTCAAGTGCGCTTAATCATAGAATTTCTTATGAGTATTTTCTTAAGATTTTGTATATGGGATTGCAAACTAAATGGGCTTAACTTTGAAAAAAACTCTATGGTTAAAAGTATTTGAATTGGGGTATTACTAGGATGTGTGACTTCCCATGAAGAACCCATGCTTCAGATTTGTACATGAGCATCACTTAGAAACAATCAATATTAAATGTTTCATTCATTCTCATAAAAGATTATTGTGAACCACTACTTATAAAACATTTATCAATGAATTTGACTAAATACATAGAAATAGATAAAAATGGAAGTAAAGACATAAAAGTAGCGCACCAGTGAGATTGTTAGAGCCAAGTCTCAAATTAATGAGAGACGTGCAGTTTCCTAGAGAATTTGGAATGCTTCCACTCAGATGATTGTAGGGTAAGAGAAGGTTCTGTAACTTCCCCAAACCACCAAATTCTAAAGGTATGCTCCCACTCAAGTAGTTGTCTGAAAGTCCGATCCACTCAATATGCGAGCAATTGGCAAGAGATTTGGGGATGGAACCATCTAGTCCATTAACTATTACGTCAAGTATCCTCAACGCTTTCAACTGGCCAAGCTGAGGAGGAATCCTTCCCGATAAAGAATTGTAAGAAAGATTCAAAGTGCGTAAAAGGGAGAGATCTCCTATGGCTGGAGAAATGGTACCTTCCAATTCCAATTGAGGGAGAATTATGGCCACCACTATCTTCGTATGTTTTCTGCACCAAACACCTCTCCAAAAGCACACATTTTCTGAATTGGTAGAAGTCCAGTTGGAGAGCCATTGTTTGGGATCTGCTGTAATGCCTCTTCTAAAGGAAAGTAGAGCTTCAACATCCCTCTTATCACCATCATTTTTCTCTGCCAACATACGTGGGTTTTTCGTAACAGAAAACCTTTGAAAGAAGTGAGGAGAAGAGGAAGTGTTGGCATTTTGTATTGCTACACTAGCCAAGCTTAAGCACAGCACTGCCATCATCATGTGTTCGTTCATTTCTAAAATGGAGCTTGTGATACAAATCATCGAGGCTGCAGCCGATGTAATATAGGCGAGTCTGTAGTACAGGAGGAAAAGAAGCTGAAGTCTCCGTCGAACAGTGGAAAAATGTCAAGTGAACTTTCAATTGTTTGAAAACAGTCATCAATGGGGAGGACTACAAAATTGGAAACACGCAAATTTTCAGTAAACTGTATTTGGTAGCACCATATTCTATTTTATTTATTTTGACATAGAAAGATACTGACTCCACTATAAATATCGCCGAAGAATTGAGATAAATACATTTTTTATTTTATCTATTTTGATGAAGATAAGATTAATATAACTGTTAGGTTTTTAGTCAAGATTGATAGTAGAAAATTTTACATGAAGAAGATTCTATTCTTTGGTACTTCAAATTGTTGTCATTCAAATCTTTCATTTTCTTATTATGAAACTGGTGGTATATATTAATTGACAAATTTTATTTCAGATAATTTTAAAAAATTTAGTAATTGTGAAAATGTATAAATTGACATCTCTTGGTTTGAGCACTTTGAAATTTTGTCTTGATGGAGTTATGGATAAGGAGATATGTTTACTTAGGTGATACAAGATCTATTATTTTAACATAATTACCTACCTACTTATTTTGTCTCACATTCATTCATAACTTGTATTAGATATAAAATTTAAAAGATTCGATTGATCTTGTTTTTTAATTTAAAAAGTTAAATCTTTAAAAGTTTTTTTTACACAATCAATCTAGAAACTTAAATAGTATTTATATGGATTGTAGAAATCTGATAACTTTGTTTAAATTACTTTTCTTAAAGTAAAATATTATGTTGAATCTCCATTCAATTGACTAACCAAACAAGCTTTGAACATATCCTTACCATCAAGGTCTACCACTAGGTTTACAGTTCTATTTACATTTTGATCAATGGAATCTAAATTTCATCCATCTCATACCTCCACTCATTTTCCATTATTTGTAATTCACCATGATTGTGTGATTCTGAAGACATGTAGAATGGAATATAGAGTTGGAATGAGTTGGTGGAGATTCATTAGCTACTTCATCCACAACTTAAAGTGATCCCACAATAGTTGGTTACATATTTTCCCAAGAAGGAAAAATGCTTGAGTGTGGAGGCTGCAAAAAAGGTTCTTCAGTCAAAGTGGGTCCTTCAACCAAAGCACCCTCATTCCTTCAATCAAAGACACCTACATAAGGGTCTTTGATTGAAGAACCCCCTTCAATCAAAGACCCCTATGTGGAGATCATCGATCGAAGACCCACTTCGATTGAAAGTATCTTAACCGCCATTTCAAAAAAAAAATTTATTAGCCCAATGTTATAGTTATTCAATCATTATCAATAGTAGATTTGGGCTCTATTGTGCTTCTAGCTAACCCCCTTTCCTGAGGAGGTGACCTTTGTGTACCATTGTTCTACATTATCTTACATATCAGCGTTTAGTTATACCAGGTATGTACTAAATTCACCCTTTCTTTATTATTTTTTCTTCTATTTTACATGTTTTAAATTTTTTTAGTTAGGTATTAGATTTGAGATTTTTTTAATGCAAATATATATGACTTTTTTTGTAATTTTTACTTGTATTGTTAAACAAATAAAATAGCATATTTTTAGAAAATTTGAAATTTTTTTAGAAAATAAGAATTATTTTATAAAATCTTAAAAATATTTAGAAAGCCTTACAAATCTTTAGAAAACCTTATAAATCCTCTTTTTCTAGGTCTTTTTATTCCCTAAAATCTCTCTCTCTCTCTCTCTCTCTCTCTACACACACACACACACACACACACACGCCACACATGATGGCATATCAATGCCTCATTAATTTCTTGATCATAATATGGTGATAAATTGTTCTGATTAGGATGAAAATAGGATTTGAAAGGTCCTAAACCTTTTACAAGAAACCAAAAAGAATAAACATTAAGCTCCAAATCCAGCTACCAGCTAAAACAAAAAATGACAGCCATAGGACCAACAACAAAGAAGATCAACAAAAAAGGACAGTTGGACAAGGACAAGGCCAAAACCAAAGAAAAGGCCAGTCCCCCAGAGAGAAGCACAAAAGATCACTGCCAAAGAATAACCATTGGAAAGCAACAGTCCATAGATAAACCCAACAACAAGATTATCCCTTAGTCCCTTTCTTATGGTACCGAAGAGTCATATCAAAAGGAGAGGATCTTTTGAAAGATTTACCTTTAACCGTAATCCATCCTTCTTCCACTTTATAGGCCTCATTCTGCCAGCATAAGGAATCCAACACAAAATTCCCAGCACCCAATAAGGTACTAGCACACCGCACAAGCTCAACCAGACCAGTAGCCATAACACACCCAGAACCAGCAACCATCAAAGAGGGAGACACGATAAGACTAGAAGAAACAACAATAGCAAACATATCAATAGGAAGACATGAATCTTCCATCAAAGAACTGACAGGTCCGCCAAAGCTAGTAGAATCCACCACCGAAGGCACAACAGTCAAAGGGACAGGAGAGGAAGGAGTAGGGGATGCCACAACATGGGAAAAGCTTCATGGAGAAGAACTCTTAACCTTTTGGATGCCACAATATGGTGATAAATTGTTAAACCCCACCACGATGTGGTGATGTACCATCACATGATTAATGATCTATACCTTCCTATGATACTCTCTATGTTAAATTATGTTTATCTATTCATGAAATTATGGTCTTTACCTTACGACTTGGGTTTTCTAGGTTTCCTTATTATTTACTTTTCTTGTTATACATTTATTCATTTAGTATGATGCATTTATTTAAAGCATAGTGCTTAGCATATATGAACTATACCTATATTTATGACATTTACCATCTATATATAACATAATGATTCTTATGTATTATCCTCTAATCAATGATTATTTGAATCCTACATTTTAATATAATGCTTTTAGAGCTTACATGTTGGGTCTAAATTCACCATTTCAATTTTTCTTGTCATATTTTTATACATCAAGAGATTCATACTTTCTACCTCACCTTGTATGTTTGAATTTGCATATATGCTTACATCAAGGGTATCATGCCTTCCGTATCATGAGCTTCCATTGCCATATCTTTAACTTGGGACATTCAATGTCCTTTGTCTTACACATTGCATTTTTATTTTTATATTTTTTTCTTTTGGGGTATCATGTCATTTCCCTTACACAACGTATCACTATTTTTGAAACCTTTTTATCAGAGCATCACACCTTCACTGATGATATTTCCCAACTACATTACCTTATCATTTTCACATTGCAGGACATCTTTCCTTTTGCAACTTTACCCATTCCTAATTAGATCCTTTTCCTACCTTACCTAATCCTTTGTGTGTTCAAGTTGTTGGAAACCTCATTAAGTGAAAATGCATATCCTAGTACCTTATATACCTCATTGAGAGACCTAGAAAATACTATAAAGACACCTACATAGACTAAAAAGATATTATAGAGACCTAAATATGGTAAAAAGACCTAAAAAGGAAACAAAGAGACTAAAAAGACCCAAAAAGACTATAAAGACATAAATAGAGTAAAAGACGTATAAAAGATTATAAAGAAAGCTAGAAAAACTAAAAGATAATACAAAAAGACTATAGAGACCAAAATAGAGTAAAAAATCCCAAAATGATAATAAAGAGACCTATAAAGATTAAAAAGAGATTACATAGACCTAAATAGAGTTTTAAAAAAACCCCAAAAGACTATAAAGAGACCTAAAAAGACTAAAAGGAGACTAGAGAGACCTAAATAGAGTAAAAGGGCCCAAAAAGACTATAAAGAGACCTACAAAGACTATAAAGAGACTAGAAAGATGTAAATAAAGTAAAAAGACTATAAAGAGCCTTCAAAAACTAAAATGGGACTAGAGAGACCTAAATTAGTAAAAATGCCCACTGAGAGAGAGAGAGAGGGCTTTTGGTGGCTTTTTTTCAAGATTTTTTTAAGTTACTGAGATTTTAATAATTTCTCTAGATGTTCTCAAAATAAATTATCAAGTTTTTGCATTTAGTGGGTTTTTGAGATTTTAGTGTTTTTTTGACATTTTAATAATTTCTTTAGATGTTCTCAAAATAAATTAGCAAGTTTTGAGATTTAGTGGCTTTTTGAGATTTTAATGATTTCTTTAGTTTTTATCAAAGGAGATTAGAAATGTTTTTTTAACCTATTAGTGATTTTTTGACATGTTCTCGAGTTGCATGTAATTATTTTAGATGATTAATAACTAGAAAATAGTAAGTTATATTTTTGGGGAAATTCTAATGAGATATAAGGATTCATTTTTTCAATTGTCTGGATTGGAGGAAGAAAAATGAAAAAAGTCATTAATCCCTTTTCTTGAGTTCTTTGTATTTGTGTTTTTTTTCCTTAATGTTAATGATGAATTGGTTGTAGTAAATTTGGCTACATCATCTAGTATCAAAGAAGGAAAATGGTTGGGAGAGGAAGAGGAAGAGGAGGTCTTGTTACAAGTAGTGGTTATCATTGCACCCAAAGATAAACTTGTTAATGCTCGATACAACCACTAGACTTATAAAAGACGCATGAGGCTATTAAACCATGTCATGAATCTCAAAGGGGGATGTTGATGGTTAGTCCATTAATCCCCCCTCATCATCACTCGAGGGGATTTGAACCTGTGACCAATCTATGATACCACTTGTCACAACTAGCGGTTGTCATTGCACTAAAAGATCAACCTATTAATGTCCAATAAAATCACTAGACTTATAGAAGACACATGAGGTTGTTAAACCATGTGACGAATCCTGAAGGGGGACATTGATAGTTAGTCTAGGAGGTCTTTCCCCGATGCATAAAGATATACAAAATCTATAGATACAAGTCGTAGAGCTTGTAGACATGATAGCTAATCAAGGAATAAGGGGAAATGATTTTGATGAAGGAAGAGGAGAGAGAGGCCTAGATCAACATAAAAATTATGAAGAGGAAGGAGAATTAGATCATATGACCTTTGAAGAAAGGATATTCAAAACATTGGAAGGGAGAAATTAAAAATATGGAATTAAAATTAATATTTCTGATTATGCAAGTAGTCTCAAACCACAGGAGTTGATAGACTAGTTAAATAGTATGGATAAATTTTTTGAGTGGAAGCCTATGACAAAGGAAAAGAAGGTTCAATTTGCATGCACCAAGTTGAAGGGTCATGCAATGATATGGTGGGATCATTTATAGAAATAAAGAACTCACAAAGGAAAGGAGAAGGTAAGAACCTAGAACAAGATGGAGAAGAAGTTGAGAGAAATCATTTTTCCCATAGATTATTGATGTAGGAGCATTTTGGGTTCCTAAAGATCTTTATTAGTCTTGGAGGAATTCCCTATCAGAGGGATACAGTACTTTGTTTTGGGCAACTTTCTGAGTTTTTGTGTTGTGATGATATGTGGAGATCTAAGGCATGTGCGATGAAAGGGGTTTGTTCCTTTATGTTTGTAGAGGCTATGTCTAAAAATGTATCTCTTGAGGTGGCATGGATTGGATGGACCATTTCAAAGTTAGAGTTGATTTCCTTGTCATCGGAGCCGTATTTTCCTACTTTCCACATGCTGATTGCATGTCGTGTATCCGTTGATCCTTAATGAATCAGCCTTTTCAATATTAGGGCCTTTAAGAGGACCTAAATTACTATCTTCACCTAAGACCACAAATCCTAATTCATTATGAGTTGGGAGTTATGACTATTTTCCTCGGGTATCAATTTTTAGCCTATTTCACTCGAAACATGGAGTTTTTCATCTTGCATGGTTCCGTGTGATGAGATGGGATCTTGCTAAGTTAGGATTATGTCCTTGGGTCATGTATGGACCTAAATGTAACCTCACATTGTGTTTTGTTATTTCTTTATTTATTTTTGGTTTACTCTTCCAGGTTGGACCTCTAATGTATTTAAATGCCTGATTGGCTGACTTGTGGCTTAGCTAGTTATATATTGAGAGCCTTGGTTGATGTAGAAGTAGTAGAGGAGGAGCATTAGATGAGTAGTATGGGATTAGAGTAGAAGAAAATTTGTAAATCTGGGAGTTTGTAGCAGAACTAGTGGCTTGAGGGCTTAGGACTACAAGAGGTTGCTTGGTGGCTTGCGAGCACAAGTTTAGATCATGTCTTGGTTGTTCCTATCAGAGGTTGCTTGTTGCAGATCTGAACTAGTTAGTGGTTACTTGGATCTTGCAAGATATTGTAGATACTTTTTAATTTCATTGTATAAGGCCAAAAATTGAAAGGCCTCACAGCGGGGCATGTTGAATGGAATTCTATTTTGAAACCTTATATTGTTGTATTCTATTGTGCTTGTTATTGTTATAGTTGCTGGTGTAGGTTTGGACTATCCATTATTGGATCCTCCATCCCTTCTCTATGTCAAGTGGTATCAGAGCTTGAAGATCCTGAGTGTGTGGATAAATCACCGAGGTGAGGCAGTTTGCACTAGGACCTTGGATTGAAGATGCCTCTGAGGAGAGCATATTTGATGTGAGATATGAAGATTTCCTTGAGTGAACAGATTGCTGAATTGAGGCAGGTTGTGAAGATCGACAATAGATCACCAAGTGTGTGGACGCAACTGGAATCTTGCAATCAGGTCATCGAGCAGAGGTAGTTGCACTTTGAAAGGAACTTGATGGATAAGTTGGGTCATTTTTGGCCTAAATTCAATCTAAGGATTGAAAAGATGATGAAGTCTTGTTGGAAAAAAGTTTTATGGCTGATTAAGAGGATTATTTGGAGAAGAAGACACTTTGATGTTAAGGAAGAGGTGAAGGATGACTTCGCTAAAGATGATAAGGTATGTGTTGGTTTTCATGAGAAGATGGATGTTTCTGGCATGGAAATTATAGAGCATCTGGTTGGGCTTGATCAGATTGTTGTTGGTGAAGAGTTACTTGTTGCTAAACACCTTTGTGATGGTGGTGTTGTCAACTTTCTTTTTTTTGGTGTTATGGTGCAGATCTTATTTGCTAGTTGTGGACTTGAATTACTGGTTGATAGTAATGAGTCTTGTGATGAGTTGCAGAGATGGGATACTGATGATGAGGGATTTTATATTGATGTGGATTTGACTTTGGATCTATTTGTTAGGGATTTGGATACTCTTGTTGTTGAGATGGGTTGTGGTGATAAGTGGTATGCTGATTGGATTGGTGAGATTCATATGATCCTAATGTTTGAATGGATGAAGCATAGATGGTTAATTTTCTTATTTGTTCTCTTGTCCTTGATGGATTGGAAGCCTTTGGTGAAGATGAAGTTGATTGCAGATAATTATCTTGAGATTAAAGTATGGGACATACTTTCTATTTACCTCAATAGTCTGATGTAGGAGCATTTTAGGTTCCTGAAGATCTTTCTTAGTCTTGGAGGAATTCCCTGTTAGAGGGATACAATACTTTGTTTTGGGCAGCTTTCTGAGTTTCTGTGTTGCGATGATCTATGGATATCTCTAGCATGTGCGATGAAAGGGGTTTGTTCCTTTATGTTTGTAGAGGCTATGTCTAAAAATGCATCTATTAAGGTGGCATGGATTGGATGGACCGTTTCAAAGTTAGAGTTGTTTTCCTTGCCGTCGGAGCCGTATTTTCCTGCTTTTCACGTGCTGATTGCACATCATGTAGTTGTTGATCCTTAATGAATCATCATTTGTGATCTTAGGGCCTTTAAAAGGACCTAAATTAATATCTTCACCTAAGACCACAAATCCTAATTCATTATGAGTTGGGAGTTATGACCGTTTTCCTCGGGTATCAATTTTCAACCTGTTTCACTCGAAACATGGAGTTTTTCATCTTGTGTGGTTCCGTGTGATGATATGGGATCTTGCTAAGTTAGGATTATGTCCTTGGGTCATGTTTGGACCTAAATGTAACCTCGCATTATGTTTTGTTATTTCTTTATTTAGTTTTGGTTTACTCTTCTAGGTTGGACCTATAATGTAATTAAATGCCTGACTGGCCGACTTGTGGCTTAGCTGGTTATATATTGAGAGCCTTGGTTGATGTAGAAGTAATAGAGGAGGAAAATTAGATGATTATTATGGGATTAGAGTAGAAGAAGATTTGCAAATCTGGGATTTTGTAGTAGAACTAGTGGCTTGAGGGCTTAGGACGACAAGAGGTTGCTTGGTGGCTTGCGAGCACAGGTTTAGATCCTATCTTGGTTGTTCCTATCAGAGGTTGCCTGTTGTAGATCTGAAATAGTTGGTGGTTACTTGGATCTTGCAAGATCTTGTAGATACTTTTTAATTTCATTGTATAAGGCCAAAACCCGGAAGGCCACACATTCGGGCATGTTGAATGAAATTCTTTTTTGAAACCTTATATTGTTGTATTTTGTTGTGCTTGTTATTGTTATAGTTGTTGGTGTAGGTTTGGACTATCCATTATTGGATCCTCCATCCCTACCCTGCGTCAATTATGCACAAAGCCTTTTTTGAAGGTTTCAAATTTTGAAACAGAATCTATCTACCATGCACAATTATACAGATGAATTTTATAAGTTTTCAATCCATGCAAAGCATCAAGAAGTTGATGAGAAAATGATTGCTAGGTATATAAACATCCTAAAAAAGTTTTATTTAGGATGAATTTAGCATGCATCAAGTTAAAAATTTGGAAGAGGCCTACCAATTGGCTTTGAAGAAAAATGAAAAATAAAGAAGATAATATTCTCAAAGGAACAAAGGAGGGAAAAGAGTATCTAATATCTATTGCAAGGTGATTTAAATTAAAATCAAGGAGAATCATATCAAGGAGTAGATAAATTAGATGATACCCAACATGAAATGTAAACTCAACAAAGAGAAAGAGGGTTTCCAAGGGGCAGAGATTATAATGGTGGTAGAGGATGGGAAATCCCACAAAAAACCTTATGTTTTTTTTAATTATGGAAAAGAAGGCCACATGGAATTTGAATGCACAAAATATATCATGCAAGAAAGAACTCGAGGATGATCACCTAGGTTGAACCTAGCTCTAGTTGAGAATGTAGATGAAGGAATTAGATCTCAAGTTTCACCAAATGTAGGAGAAAGCATCATGACAAGAAGGAAAATGGTAATCTTAGAGAAGGAGAAAGAACAGACTAAATGTTTTGATAACTCATGGCTTTGAAATAATATACTCCAAACAAGATGTACTTTAGGAGGAAAGGTATATCAAGCTATTATTGATGGTGGTAGTTGTGAAAATATGGTTTGTAGAGAAATGGTAGATAAATTGAAATTGTCTTGTGAACAAAATCCCCACCCTTATCATATTGCACAATTTAGAAATGGAAATGAAGTCACTATTGATAAGAGATGCTCAATCAAGTTCTCCATAGGAAATACTTATAAGGACAAAGTATTGTGTGATGTCATTCCAATGGATGCATGCCAGGATTTTTTGGGAAGACCTTGGTAGTATGGCAGGAAGGTAATGCATAATATTGCCAAGAATGCATACACTTTTTGGAAAGATGGTTCTAAAGTGATTTTATTACCTCCTCGGGCTAAAGAAAAAGATAGAAATGTATTATCTTGAAGGGAACCTATCAAAGATATGAAAATAATAATTTTTCATTATGCACTCATGGTGTAACATGAGAAGGAATTAAAGTAATACAAGTATCAAATAGAGTTGTTGAATGTCCCTTAGAGGATGTTAAAGTTGTAGAAGATGAAAGTAAAAATGAGAATGAGGATAAGCATGTTGTAGAAATAAAGAAAAAAGAGGTAAAGATATTTTTCCTAAATTTTTACAAGATAAAATACAAATAGGAGAAGAGGTGGAAAGAAATTCAATGGTAAAAGATGAGAAGTATGAGAAAGAAGTGGATTTGAATAAATGGATTTGAAGTAGAAAAAAGGATAAGATTGCATAGATTTTGGATAAGCAAATAGTTTTCACTTTAAAAAATGAAATGCAACAAATATCTGGTATAATGGGAAGGATTAGATCCAAACAAGAAGCATGTGTTTGAAAACAACAACTTGTATCTTGAGTTGCATTCTTTTCAACCAGAGCCAAATGATGCAAGAGCTTTTGGTGTCTTTTTCAAGATTTTTTTAAGTTCTTTATATTTTAAGGATTTCTTTAAATGTTCTAAAAATAAATTAGTAAGTTTTGAGATTTAGTGGCTTTAGATTTTACTTTTTTTTTAGATTTTAATGATTTCTTTAGTTTTTATCACATCTCAAATTAGAAAGGTTTTTTTAAGTTATTAGTAAGTTCTTGAGATGTTCTCATATTGCATGCAATTATTTTAGAAGGTTGATAATTAGAAAATAGTTAGTTATTTTTTGGGGAAATTCTAAAGGAGATATAAGGAATCATTTTTTCAATTGTAGGGGTTGGAGGAAGAAAAATGAAAAAAAAAGTAATCAATCACATTTCTTGAGTTCTTTGTATTTGTGTTTTTCCATTATTTTTTATAAATTTTAATGGTGAATTAGTTGTAGTAAATTTGGCTACATCACACACACACACATATACAGAGAGAGAGAGAGAGAGAGAGAGAGAGAGAGAGAGAGTTTTTAAATGGGGGATAGAGGACCTAAACATATAGAGAGATGAACAAGCATAAAGAAAGGGGACAAGTAGATAGAGAGGGGGAAGATTTATAGAGGTAAAAGTGAAAATGCATACGTTCTATATTTCTATGATAATGTGCCAATGCAAGGTCGTGATTTCTTTGTTATCTACCATGTGACCATGTTGAATAGGTCGAATAACTAAGAGGAGGGTGAACACTTCTCAAAACTTTTATTAAATTGCTAAATAATTAAACCAATCATAAACTTATAACAAATTTAAATATGGAAGCACAAAACATTCAACACAATGAACTCCAAAATTTACATGGAAACCCAAATTGGGAAAAACCATGCAGAATCTAATTCTCATGAAATGAACACCGGTTAAGATGATTTTTACAAAGGCTCACTACTACTTTTCTCACTATAGGTGGCTCACTTCTAGTCAAGCTAACTAACCTAAAATATGAATATAGATAACTATGAATACAATAAGGTTCACTACCAGTACAATAAGGCTCACAACTAGAATATAATAAATGAGTTTGAATCCACCACTAAAACCATTTTTACTGACACACTAGAATGCATAAATGATATAACAATCTCCTATCAATTGCACCAGCTCACATAAACATTATCACATAGATCTTCCTTATTGTATTCACATTCACTTTACATATACTTGCATATAAAGATCACACAAATAACTGAGATTATCACTCTTCTTATACAACTTTCTTCCATCAACCAAGTCGGCCTAAACCAATTTGAAATATGTCACACTTAAGAATTCCCATAGGGTAAGAAGTGAAACATGACCACTTCACTCAATACAACATGCCTTGCACACATCAGCACACTACACCATCTTTGATACTTTCGATACTAACATATATGATGAATGCATTATACAATAATTGTTGGGACTGAACCACATCGAAAACACTCCAAATAGGACCAAACCCAAATAAACATTCCACCATATGTTGCACAAAAAGGTACCATCATTGACATAGATAAGCATAAATATTTAAAGAACATCCTTTTGTGAGCACCTCTACCAGTATACTAATACTAACTACCGATAAACCAAAGATATCAGTACACACATCAACTAATACAATAAAACAACCAGATCCTAAATGAACCACATCTATACATAAGATATGTTGACATAAATTACAACCATTAATGATAGTAAAATGAATAGAATCAACTTCACATTGTAACAATCTCCCCCTTTTTCATTGATGGCAACATTCATCAATAACAATGCAAACAACTCATTGTCAAAAGATATGAGCATCAAGGTTGTCTATTCTTCTCCACTTTTCTCCTCCTTTGACAACAATGAAAAAGGGCCAAAAATCTCCCTTACTAACTCACTCTTCTCATCCTAAGAGTAATCCATCAAAAATTGATCTAGAAAATAATAAACATGTAATTCACTGGACCAATGCACACATTGGTGCATTTAGTGAATACTAGGAAGGGTCAGAATTCCTAGCTTCCCCTTAATCTACTCAAAAGTATTCTTGCACAAACATTTTGTAAATATGTCTACTATCTACTCCTTTTTAGGCCCATACTCAAGCCTCAATTCCTTCTCAAATACCTTCTCTCTCAAGAAATGATACATGTGATAAATATATGTTTCATTTTGAAATGTTGTACTGGATTCTTTGAAATGTTTATAGCATTGGTATTGCCACACATGATTGAAATCAGCTCATCAAAAGTTATACCTATATCTATCAAATTTTATTTTATCCATAATACTTGAGTACAACATGAGGATATTGCAATGTATTTTTATTTAGCAGTTAATAATGTTACAAAATCTTGTTTCTTACTTGACCAAGCAACCAAATAGGAACCAAGAAAGTAAGCTCCACCACTAGTACTTCTCCAATTATCTAGACAACCTTCCCAACCTACATCAGTATAAGTTGTCAATGTGAAATATGAAATTTTTAGATACCATAATCCAAACTTTTCTATTCCCTTCAAATATTTGAAAATCCTCTTTACTACCATAACAAGTGACTCTTTCAGTTCTTGTTGATATGTGGTTGCCAAACATACTGCATACATAATTTATCTATCTTGATATCAGTTAAGTACAACAATACTCCAATAATTTATGTGTACTTACTTGCATCTCCTTCTGGTGAATTATCTTCCTTACTCAATTTACATTCGGTAACAATAGGAGTACATATCGGTTTAGAATTCTCCAAACCAAACTTCTTTTATAATTCCTTGATAAAATTGGACTGAGAAATGAAAATGCCTTTACTATTTTGATTGACATGCAATCTAAGAAATAAATTCAACTTACCAATCATAAACATCTGAAATTCTTTCTACATGTCCTCTGCAAATCTCTTGCACAATTCATCTTTTCATTCAAAAATAATGGCATCGACATAAATAACAACAATCAGAATAAACCTTATAATATAGATTTCTATCTACCAAACCTTTCTGAAATACTTTTCCAATCAAATATCTATCCAATTTTCCATACCAATCTCTCAATGCCTACTTCAAGCCATATAATGCTTCTTAAATCTACACACAACATATAGATTCCCTTCTTATATGAATCTTTCTAGTTGTTCAATGTAAACTTCCCATTTTAGTTCTCCATTCAAGAATGTTGGCTTGACATCCATCTGGTAAACTTTGGAAACTTTATATGCTGCAAATGCTAGAAATATCTAGATTGCCTCCATCTAGACAATAGGAGCCTATGTCTTATCAAAATCAATACTCTCAATCTAAGTGTAACCCTTACAAACTAATCTTGCCTTATTTCTTATTACCTTTCCATTCTCATCTAGTTTGTTCCAAAAAACACATTTTGTACCAATTACATTCTTATTGTCTAATCTGGGTATAAGTTCCCAAGTCTAATTCTTATCTCTATGATCAAGTTCTTCCTTCATTGTTCTAACCTAGTTTTTATCATTATATGCTTCTTCAATAGATTTAGGTTCAATTTCTAAAAGTAAACACAACAAAACTTGCTCTTGTGCTTCTCTACTCCTAGTAATAACTCCTCTATTTTTATCACCAATAATCTAATTCTCAGAATGAATTATTTATACATACCTTGGTGTCTTAGTTGGAGATGTTGGAGCTTATTTTGTCTCTTCCTCTTCTTTCTTTTCTTATTTTCATTTGTGTTTTGTATTAGATTCATATTCAATGTGTTTCTCAAGAGTCTTCTAAAATCTTCATCAACCTTCACATTTTCCCTTCAAACAATCTTATTTAGTATATTTTTGTAATATTGATACACTTTTCTCCTTGTATAATATCCTAGAAATATACCTTCATTTTCTCTACTGTCAGATTTTCTAAGATTGTCCTCTTCTCTCTGAATGAAACATCTACCTCAAAAAATATTTAAATACTTCACTATAGGTACTCTTTCACACCATATCTCGTATGATGTATTTACATACTTCTTCTCTTATATAGAACTCTGTTAAGTATATACATATCTATATGAACAACTTATCTCCAGTAGACTTCTGGTAAACTTGATTTCTTCATCATGGTCCTTTTTGCTTCTTGTATTGTCTGATTCATCCTTTCCACTACACCATTCTATTGTGGTGTTATAACCATTGAAAACTGTCTCTTAATACCATGTTTCTAATATAAATTCTCAAACTCAACAGAAGTAAATTCTCCTCCTTTATCAGATCTCAAACATTTAATCTTTCTACCACATTCATTCTCAAATCTAGCCTTAAATATCTTGAAATTCACAAATGCTTAAGATTTTTCTCTTACAAATAAAACCCAAGATAACTTTGAATAATAATCAATGAAAAGTATGCAATATTTCTCACCTTGTAAAATATTTGTTTAGGTAGGACCACATAGGTTGGTGTGCACTAGATCCAGTAAACTAGTAGATGAATAATCTTTTGCCTGGAACAATTGTCTACTCTACTTTCCTTCCTAGCATCCTTTACAAATAACATTGTCTAGTTTACACATTCTAGGCAATTCTCTTACTGCACGTGATGAACTTATTCTTATCAAATTATCAAAATTTATATGGCACATCCTCTAGTGCCAAAGCTATCTTTCATTAATCTGAGATAATAAACATCCTTTTGTAGCTCCTTCAAGTTGGTACATGTTCATTTTTGTCCTTTTACCAATTGTAATCACTACTCTAAAGCTTTTCTAAATCTCACATCATTCATTCTTTTAAACACAATGTCATATTCATTCTCACACATCTATCCAACACTCAAAATATTGTGACATAAGCCCTTCAAATAATAAATGTTGTCAGTTTTATTCTTCCCATCAAAAGTAATAGAACCTCTACTGATAATAAATGTTGTCTTATCATCACCAATTCTAATAGGACCACTATCATATTTTTCAAGTGTTAAAAAATTACTTTTATCACCAATCATGTGATTATAGAAACCACTATCAATCAATCATTCATTCTTGTTCCTTCTATCATACAAAGAAGTCTCAACCTTATCATCAACTTTCGAGAAAATGTTATAAATATGAATTCCAGGTTTTTCATCTTCTTTATCATAAAACAAACAATTTTTTTTCTAACCCATCATCCAAAATACTAGCATCTTCATTAAAATAGCAAGCTTTCTTATTAAACTTCTTAAATGTATTCCTAGGACCTTTCTCCAGACACCTAGTAGCCAAATGACTGATCTTTCCACATTTAAAACATTTAAGAGGTAACATACCTTTGGATTTTCCAATACCCTTCATTATATTCCTTGAAAATTTTACTTCCATCTCATTTGAATCTTCATCATCATACAGATCTTCCTTTGATTTTGTTGCTTTAAATGTTGTCTCAAATTTGTTATTCTCTTTTCCAAACTTCCTCAATTCAAATGTAGTCAGGGTGCCGAATAACTATTCTCTGGTAAATGCTTGTAGATCACATACTTCCTTAATCATCAAGAACTTGTCATTGTAGCTATCCAATAATGACATCAAGATATTCTCCATGACATATTCATTGATGATATTTCCTCAATTTTTGACTACATTAATTACATTGTCAACCCTCTAAAAATAGCTTCTAATATCTTTACCTTCTTCCATTTTTAGATTCTCATAATTTCTCTTAGTTGTTAGCTTCTTAGATAACTTAATTCTATCATTTCCTTCAAAAATATCTTTTAAATTTTTGCAAACTTTATAAGAAGTCTTAAATGAAATAACTTTAGCTAATTCAGTTTTTGATAGAACACTAAAGATTGCTTATCTCACTTTCTCATTCTCCTCATAGGTTGTGATTTCATCTTGAGTATTAAGTAAATTTTGAGGAAACACATACTTTTTATCCACATACTTTTTATACTTCCATGAATTGTAGTTGGATGTATCAAACATGGGAATGTTCAATTCATGTTTTATTGGATCTACCTCAAGTGATCAATCTTTCCTCTGAGGAATCAATATCTAATACCAATTGTTGAATAATTTGAATAACTAAGATGAGGGGGTGAATCAGCTATTCACAAACACTTTTCAAAACTTTTAGTGAACTAGTAAATACTTAAACCAATAATAAACTTATAATAAATGTAAACATGAAAGCACAAAACCATCAACACAATGAACAACAGAATTTACATGGAAACACAAATTGAGAAAAACCATGGATATGATAATTCTCATGAAATGAAAACCCATTAAGATGATTTTTACAAGGGGTCACTGCCATTTTTCTCACTACGGGTGGCTAACTGTCGATTGGGCTAACTGCCTTGAAATATGAATATGGCTAACTAAGAATATAATAAGGCTCACTGCTAGAATATAAGAAATAAGTTTGAATCCACCACTAAAAGAACTCTCCCTGACACACTGCAACATAGAAATGATATAATAGTTTTTTACCAATTGCATCATCTCGCATGAACATAAACACAAAGATCTTCCTTATTGGATTCACATTCACTTCACATATACATGCATACAAGCATCACACAAATAACTGAGATTATCACTCTTCTGATATATATTTCTTCCATCGACCAAGTCAGCCTAAACTAATTTGAAAAAGGTCACACCGAAGCATTCCTATGGTTGTGAGTAATAAAACATGAACCACTTCACTCAATACAACATGCCTTGTGCACATTAGCACACTACACTATCTTTGAGACTTTTGGTAGCAATTGATATGATCAATGCATTACATGGTAACTACTGGAATCAAACCATAATGAACATGCTCCAAATAGGACCAAACCAAAATAAAATTTTCACCATATGTTGCACACAAAAATAGAATCAAGGATGCCCTCACAAATGCACGGATCTATGAACACCCCTCCTAGATCTCCGGTATTGTTGTTCTTGATAATCACTTGCTATGAAAGAAAAATGTATGTGGATAGGAAGAAAGGATCTTCTTTCTTGATTGAGAAATCCTCTACTTGGCCATCATGAGAGAGAATATTTCTACAATGGAGAAGATTGTATTCATAATGCCTTGGATGCTTGGAGAGAGACTAGATCCTAGATTCTTGCCTTTGAATCTTGAATTCACTTTGATTTCTTGATTGTCAAATTTAGTCTAATTGATCATGGTTACCAAAATGAAGTGAGAGAGGGTGTTTATATACCTCTCAAATATTTTAGGATTCAAAATTGAGCAAGGCTTCCCATGAGACCTAATTTCTCACCAAAACACTGACACAAACCTTTCTTTCAAATTTGGGCCACTTTAAGGAGAAACATAATATTTCTAATGTTATGTTCCTAGGAATAACTACTAAAATTCAGATTAGGTGTCAGGGTGATGAGGTAAATACAAGATTATGTGGAAATAGGTAGCTAGGATCAAGCATAACAGACATTAAATCTCAAAATTACCAAAAGAGGGCCTAATAGAGCATCCAATTTTGGGTGCTAACTTTTTAGGATGGTACATTTATCCCCTATTTTAGCAAGAATATGAGACAAACTCATGATCATGGTAAAGTAGATCAATGTATAGTGACAATATTATCAAGGTCGAGGAAACATAGAAACATCAAGCCCCCAAGTAACTTAGGTCCTAATCAAATGCAAAACCAAGATAAAAGAGGCATTTCTAGAGAGAAAGAGAGAGAGAGGAATGACCATTTTTTTAGGCCTCAAGAAGCAAGATATCCTTGCCAAAATTAAGAATGTTAGGTTGGCATAAGAACCTCCTAGTGGTTTAACAAATATCCCTTAATGTGGGGAGGCCCTGAGCATGAGGTAAGATACCTAGGCATTCCATTTTCTATTTTCCCTTGAGATAAATATAGTGTTGGATTAAGGAAAAAATTGACAAGAAGATTGGTAAATAGAATAAGAAGTACCTATCACTAGCTGACAGGGTACAAGTTTGTCAAAAGATTTTTTCCTCTTATAACATATACTATACATGAGCTTGGTTGTTCCATAACTATCAATTCAATCATGTATCTAGAAGCATATTAGGTAAATCCTCTGGTTTGATGGGAGAGGTAACAAGAAGAAACATGGAGTGAGATGTAATTCTTTGTTTAGTGCTCTTGTATTTTTGTCACCTTCTTCTAGTCATGTTTCTTTGGGTTTTTGTCTCTAGGACATCTCTTCCTTGGTTGTTATGTATTCATATCTTCTTAATAGCTATTTTTCTTTCAAAAAAATTTATTGGTACATACCCTTTTCAATTACCTCATTATTTAATTTTTCTATTTTCTCTTCTAACTTTTCTTTTAATCCATTTTTTTTTCATTTTTCTCAGATTCCATTTAAGGATTTACCTTTTGATACAAAATAGAACAATTTGGATCCCAATTTTTTTCTTTCCCCCACCATTTCTCTTGGATTTTGATAAATTTTTCATCTTTAATCCATATTTTTTCTAATTTGAAGGGGCATACCTTTCTTCATTAATTGATAATTTGACAACAAAGTGATCTAAACTAAAATTTGGGAGGATTAATAATTTAAAATTATAAAGGAGACCTTCCATTTTTCCTTTGAATAAAAATCTATCTATCTTTTCTTCTATATTACTGAATCTTAATTTCTTTTTATTGCATGTATAAATTTTGTTATCAATCCTTATTTCCATTAGATTATTATGATTTACCCAATTCTAGAAATCAATTAGGAATTGTGACCTCTTTTGATTCCTCCAATATTTTATGATGAATTTAATATTGCATTAAAATACCATCTTAATATGCAATTCTGATCTAGAAAATTGTTTAAAAATCCTTCAATTTATTTCCATGCCTTCTTTTTATTATTTTGTATAGGGTCGTACACATTTATCAAAATGAAACTTAGATTACTACTAATGCTTTTGATGATACCACTTTGGCAATTTTTGTGGCTCTGTATTGTCAGAAAATGGAAGAACTTCCATTTAGGACTGGTTTATCCCTCCGAGTAAGTGGTCTAGGGTCATGTCAAGCACCTTGAGTGGGTCTTTGACTGGATTTGGCTTTTTCCCCCTGTTTTGCTTCTCTCTCCACCTGTTTCCAACCTTTTTTTGACACCTTTGTTAGAATAACTGAGAGGGGGGTGAATTAGTTAATCACAGTTCCAATACAAAATGTATAATCCAAAAACAAATACTTCAATTTCTATTGCTTGGTAACTTAAAATACTTTTACTGTCTGTGCATTTACCAATTACTAGTCTAAAACTTATAGCAGTGACCAATCAAATCAAATATGCAATATGTAAATAGGACATCACAATCAACACATAACATAAGAGATTTAACATGGAAACCTTGTGAAGGGAAAAACCACCTGGGACCGGCAACCCAAAATATTCATTCATCTGAAGTGAGGTCGGTGAAGACCCAACCCTGTTAAAGGTTACAAACACACTATTAGGTGTGACCTTGTTAGAGGATTTAAGACCAACCGTTATCGTCCAACCAGCAGTCACTCTGGGGTTGATAGTATAACAATGCTCATTCTATGAATGATACATAATAAGACTTTCTTAGTCCACTCGGTTAAGAGATTTGACTGTGTACAATGGTTAAATATGTAACAGTAGGTGATCTAACTTAATACAACTTCAATTGCAAATTACAGATCAATGTTCAACTCATACAAATATTTCTGATCAACAAATCAATTCTATTTCAAATAATGTTCAACTTACTGTCCATCAGTAATCACTCTCTATCGCTCAGTAATGCTCTACAGTAGGGTTCTCCTTAACCAATATGATCAGAATGCATGAAAGCTTGTTCACACAATGATTCTGTAGTTTCCTTCTCTTCCAGCATCACACTCATTGTGACATCTTTAGTCTCTTATATAGACATGTAAACTATTTTCTTGTGCTCCATCAAATTTTTCCACTTAATCATATCCATTGATTTTGCCTCTTAAACATACCTTGACACTTGTGTCAATAACACATTTGATTCTCATCCTTTAGATCTTTCTTGAATTTTGTTAGCCATTGATCTATGTAACAAACTTTATCTATTACCTTGGAATCATACACTTGCCAGCTCATCAATCTTATCGGCTAAACTAATCATTTAGTTCATTCTATTCTTCTCAGTTAACAAAGAAATGTGTCAATGAATACAAGCTCAGTTTATACTGTGCTCGGTATACACTACACTCCGTTGGTGTATATTGAAATGCTTCATCAACCGACAACACTGTGTTGTGTCTTTCAGCTCTTTTCCTCATCATAGATGAATGAAACATAATTAAGTCAATATCATAAGTTCATAGACTCATCAACAAGTTACTCAATGTATTCTTTAGCCTCATCTGTCATATCCATCTTCCTCATGTAGATATTTTTGTTCTTCATCTCTTTCACTCCTTCACTATAGATTTATCGGTATAGTAACTTACAAGATAAGTACTGTCAAACTTAGTTGACATCAATGACAACATAATATTGATTTAATCATATTACATATCTAATCAATCTACTCAGTGATCTTAAATCACAGATTCTTCAATTAGGTTCTAAATCAGTTGTAGTTCATCAATCTCTCCCTTTGGCATTGATGGCAACTCAAGAAATATGAAATATACCATACACATACCAAACATGTATTCTACAACTCTATGAACAAATGTTGTGCAAGTTCTCCCTAGATTAATATTTTTAATCACTACGTTACTTCAATAGCATTACAAAATATAGCTTTGTCAATCTGCAAATATGATCTTTTCAGCTCTCGAATTCCTTCTTCTATTCTCAGTAACTGATCTTCAATGCTCTCCCTTTCTTCAATTTGTATCTCCCTCAAATAGTTCTCATTGGTGCATATTGTTTCATATGTTTCATATTGTTTATCTCTCCCTTTGACAACAATGCCAAAGAAACAAATAAACAAACAACTCTTCAGTAGCCAAGTAACTCTCTGTTGTCTGGTGCATACTCTATATCTCTATATACTAATATGTCAATCTATTCCAATACCTTTCACAGCTTTAGACATGATCCAAAGTGTGAACTATGCTACATCAACATGTATGATCTTCTAATAAGATTAGGCTGATGCAACATTTGAATCACCTTAGTGACCGATAGACAGGGGACAGACCCCAAGTCTAGTCCTCAAATACTCAAATGTGTCCTTTGGTAGAGCTTTTGTAAATATATATGCAAGTTGTTCTTTTGATGTAACAAACTCTAGCTTAACTTTCTTCTCCTATACTTGTTCTCTCAAGTAGTGATACTTTATTGATATATGCTTTGTTTTAGAGTGCATCACTGGATTCTTTGAAATGTTTATTGCACTAGTGTTATCATGGTATATAATCACCGGCTTAGTGATTATCTCATTCATACCTTCCAGAACTTGTTTAATATATGCAATGTTTGAATAGTTTGTAGCAGTAGCAACATACTCTGCTTTGGCTATAGACTGAGAAATGCAAGCTTGCTTCTTACTTGTCCAGGTAACAAGTCTTTCACCAAAGAAGAATGCTCCTCCGGTGGTGATTTTTTTGTCATCCACATTTCCAGCCCAATCAGCATCGGTATAGACTTTGAGTTCAAACTTGCCTTCCTTAGGATACCACAATCCATAGTCCTCTATTTTCTTCATGTATCTTAAGATTCTTTTAGTAGCAATCATGTCTGATTCTCTAGGATTAGCAGAAAATCTAGCAACTATTCCCATAGTATGTGCTATGTCTGGTCTACTATGAACTACATACATTAGCTTACCAATCATTGATTAGTACAATGTCAGGTTTACCTCTGTAGTTTCATCTTCCTTAGTCAATTTACATCCAGTAGCCATTGGTGTTCCCACAGGTTTAGCATCTTCCATGCCAAATGTTTTCAATACTTCTTTTATGTATTTAGACTGTGTGATGAATATCCCATCACTCTACTGAATCACTTGTATTCCAAGAAAGAACTTAATCTCTCTAAATATAAACATTTCAAATTCATTCCTCATATCATCAGCAAAGGCTTTACATATTTTATCTTGACCTCCAAATATGATATCATCCACAAATATCTCAGCAATAAGAATTGTATCATCAGTATCTCCTTTCATATACAAATTGTTGTTCTCACTTGTTCTTACAAATCCTATACTTAATAAATAAGTATGCAGCCTCTCATACCAGGCTCTCGATGCTTGCTTCAAACCATATAAAGCTTTATGTAATCTACATACCATATCTTTCTTTTCTGGATCAACAAACCCTTCAGGTTGTTCTATGTAGACGTCTTCTTCAAGTATTCCATTCAGAAATGTTGACTTGACATCCATTTGATAGAATTTGAATTTCTTGTGTGCAGGATATGCAAGTAGCATTCTGACTCCTTCCAATCTAGCAATAGGTGTAAAGGTTTCACCATAGTCTATGCCTTCCTCCTGGTGCATATCCTTTGCATACCAATCTAGCTTTATTTCTGGTTACTTCTCCATTCTCATTCTTCTTGTTCCTCAATATCGTCTTAGTACCGATAACATTCTTATCTTTAGGTCGGGGTACTAAGGTCCAAGTTTTTTTCTTCTCTATTTGTTCTATTTCTTCCTTCATTGCATTAACCCATTCATCATTCTCTAATGAAACTTTTACATTTCTCAGCTCATAATCACAAACTAGACATGTACCTTGTCTTGCTTTGCTCCCATTTTGCATGCTAGCTTGCTTGTCTCCAATGATTTGTGATTCGGGATGGTGTCTTCTAAAAAAACTTGCCAGTATCCTATCTCTCCTTTCATGTTCATCCTATGCAGGTTCATTTGCTTGCTCGGTAGGGTCATCCTACTCATTTGGTTTCTCTTTCTTGTTGTTCAGTATTGTTTTCTTGCTGACCGGTTATTAAAGATTGTGACTTCGATAAATATTCTGGTTGTTCAATGTAAGTGAATCTACCATAGTCTTCTGGTTCCTTTGTACTTTCCTTTGTGTTCTTTTCATCAAACTCATCAACTCAGATGTTAGTGCGTTCAATCATTTTATTAGTAGTTTTATTCAAACACTTATATGCTTTTCTTTTATTGGAATATCCTAGAAATATCCCTTCATCACCTTTTGAGTCAAATTTTCCATTTCTTTCATCTTTCAGAATAAAACATTTGCTTCCAAAAATTTTGAAATAACTTACAGTAGGTTTGTGTCCAAACCACAACTCATGGGGTGTCTTGTTGGTGTCCTTCTTCAGTTGTACTCGGTTAAGCACATAAACTATTGTACTGGTAGCTTCCCTCCAGTATGTCTGAGCAACATTCTTTTGCAGCATCAATGTCCTAGCACAGTTAACTATTGACCTGTTCCTTCTTTCAGCAATGCCATTTTGCTGAGGTGTCCTTGGTGCAGAGACCTATCTTTTAATACCATGCTCATTACAGAAATTAGTAAATTCATCAAAGATAAATTCACCTCCTCTATCAGATCTTAGGTATTTCAATTCCTTACCAGTCTCTTTTTCTACCTTAGCTTTGTACCACTTAAACATCTTAAATGCTTCAGATTTTTCTTTTAAGAACATAACAGTCATCAATCTAGTATAGTCATTAACAAAAAGAATAAAGTACCTATCACCATAATAACTCTGAGTTCTCATAGGATCACATAGGTCAGTATGAACCAACTCAAGTATCTTCTTTGTTGAGTAATCCTTAATTTTGAAACTAGATTTAGTCATCTTACCTTTCTGGCATTCATGATACATAACATGATCCGGTTTTGACAAGTTAGGTAGCCCTCTAACTCTTTTCCTTTTACTAATCTTAATCATGTTATCAAAGTTCACATGGCATAACCTTTTATGCCACAAGCAAGCATCTTCATTTTTCATCATCAAGCAAGAAGACTCATCGGTATCAAGATAAAATAGATTAACTCTTGATTGTGCTCCAGTTCCAACTAGTCTTCCTCCATGATCAAATATTTTCACTTTCTTTCTCTCAAAAGCAACTTGGTGACCTAAATTATTCAGTTGTACCACACTTAACAAGTTATAGTTCAGTCTATCTACCCAATAAGCATTATCACATTTTATCATATCATTTATCATTAAGTTTCCTTTACCTCTTACCATACAGGCTGTGTCATTACCCATCTTAACTAATCCTCCATTGTATTCTTCAAGTACATCAAACTTCTCCTCATCACCATTCATGTGATGTGTACAACCACTGTCTATGATCCATGTATTATTTTTGTTAACTTTAGAGATCAGTGTTGTTTCCTCACATTTTTCTTCTTCTTCCTCCGAGTCATCTTTCATAGCAACAAATACAACTTCTACATCATCATCAGAATCAGATTCAGATTCATTATCTTTAGCTATGAAACATACATTTTTCCCTTTGTCATTGTTGTCTCAGTTATCTCTGTTGTGTTGGTAACCTCTGTTGAATCTTCTCCCATAACTTCCTTCAGATCGATCTTTGGTTTTATCATCATCAATCTTATGTGGACATCTAGTAGTGATGTGGCCAACCTCTTTACAATTAAAGCATGCCAAAGGTAGCTTACCTCTATACCTTCCTTTACCTTTGGGTAATCTTCTAGCCATAAGAGCTTCAAGTTCATCAAGCTCATCATCAGTATTACTATCAATATCATTTTTATTATTCCTGCTAGACTTACTAACCTTCAGAGAAGACATGAAAGTAGATTCCATAGATGGTACAACACTTTTATCAAAGTTATTTAACTCAAAGGTTGTAAGTTTACCAATCAGATTGTCAAGTGTAAGTACATTAGTAGATGCAGACCTTGTCTCATGGATAGCAAATATTCTAATTTCATAAACCGACAATAATGTTTTGAGTACTTTACTTACAATAGTTTCTTCACTAATGAATCCATCAGATGCTCTAATAGCATGTACTACCTCTTTCAGTCTATTTGTATATTGCACAATATTCTCACCTTCTTTCATCTTCATATCATCAAATCTGCCTCTTAAGCTTTCTGCTTTGGCTCTTTTAACATGCACATCTCCACTGTAAACTTGAGAAAGTTTATCCCATATGGCTTTTGTAGTAGTGCAACTTTTGATATATTCAAATTTAGCATCAGTGTAGGAAGAAACAAGTTCCATCATAGTAACATTGTGTTCATGCCTGTCTTTCAGTTGATCAAGTGTCAAGGGACCTAGTTTCGGTTTTATATAACCATTCTCCATCAATTCTAGTGTTGCATTCCCAATTCTAGATATGTGCAACTTCATCTAGCTCTGTCATACTATGAAATTCTCTTTGTTAAGCTTTGGCACTTCCCTCTTATACATTTTGAGATCTTTTTACTGAAGTCCTTAAAACTCTGTTCAAAGCAACCAATGCTCTGATACCAATTGTTAGAATAACTGAGAGGTGGGTGAATCAGGTAATCACTGTCCCAATACAAAATGTATAATCCAAAAACAAATACTTCAATTTATGCTGCTCGATAACTTAAAATACTTTTACTATCTGTGCATTTACCGATTGCCAGTCTAAAACTTATAGTAGTTACCGATCAAATCAAATATGCAATATGTAAATATGACATCACAATCAACACATAACACAAGAGATTTAACATGGAAACCCTGTGAAGGGAAAAACCACCTGGGACTAGCAACCCAAAATATTCACTCTTCTAAAGTGAGGTCGGTGAAGACCCAACCCTGTTAAAGGTTACAAACACACGGTTAGGTGTGACCTTGTTAGAGGATTTAAGACCAACCGTTATCATCCAACAAGTAGTCACTCTGGGGTTGATAGTATAACAATGCTCATTCTATGAATGATACATAATAAGACTTTCTTAGTCCACTTGGTTAAGATATTTGACTGTGTACAATGGTTAAATATGTAACAGTAGGTGATCTAACTTAATACAACTTCAATTGCAAATTATAGATCAATGTTCAACTCATACAAATCTTTCTGATAAATAAATAAATTCTGTTTCAAATACTGTTCAACTTAATGTCCATCAGTAATCACTCTTTGTCACTTGGTAATGCTCTTCAGTAGGGTTCTCCTTAACCAGTATGATCAGAATGCATGAAAACTTGTTCACACGATGATTCTACAGTTTCCTTCTCTTCCAGCATCACACTCATTGTGAAATCTTCAGTCTCTTATATAGACATGTAAACTATTTTCTTCTGCTCCATCAAATTTTTCCACTTAGTCATATCCATTGATTTTGCCTCTTAAACATACCTTGGCACTTGTGTCAATAACACGTTTGATTCTCATCCTTTAGATCTTTCCTAAATTTTGTCAGTCATCAATTTGTGTAGCAAACTTTATCTGTTACCTCGAAATCATACACTTGCCAGCTCATCAATCTTATCAGCTAAACTAATCATTTAGTTCATTCTGTTCTTCTTGGTTAACAAAGAAATGCATCAGTGAACACAAGCTCAGTTTATACTATGCTCGGTATACACTACACTCCATTGGTGTAAACTGAAATGCTTCATCAACCAACAACACTGCTTTGTGTCTTTCAGCTCTTTTCCTCATCATAGATGAATGAAACATAATTAAGTCAATATCATAAGGTCATAGACTCATCAACAAGTTACTCAATGTATTCTTTAGCCTCATATGTCATATCCATCTTCCTCATGTAGATATTTTTGTTCTTCATCTCTTTCACTCCTTCACTACAGATGTATTGGTATAGTAACTTACAAGATAAGTATTGTCAAACTTAGTTGACATCAATGACAACATAATACTAATTTAATCATATTGCATATCTAATCAATCTACTTGGTGATCTTAAATCATAGATTATTCAATCAGGTTCTAAATCAACTGTAGTTCATCAACCTTATCCTGAGAAATTGAGATCTTTGACCTCAGGGTCAAGGATGACCTTCTGGGTCAAGGTTGACCTCGACCATGACCTAGGTCAAGAATGACCTCAACCCTAACCTAGGTCAGAGTTGACCTCGACCCTGACCGTAGGTCCAAAATTCAGATTCTAGAGGTTTCGGGATGTTGGGCTTCAGAAAGTTTTATTTCCCACTTCCCATCGGCTATTTCGGATTTTAGAATGGTAAACTCTTAAATTGTATTTAATCTAGGTCCATTTCTAGGGGTTAAGGCTTAATTGGAATTTAATTCTCCTATGTCAGCCTCTCTAGAATTTTGTGCCCTAGACTAGTATAAAAGGAAGCCTTCCTCTCTCATTTTCACATCCACGATCAAACATCTTTAGCAATCTTTTATCTTCAAGCTCTCAAGTACAATCAAGTGATCAAGAAATAATTCATTCATCCTCAAGCATTCAAGCATTCATCAAGGAGATCCATTGATAGCCATTGAAGGATTCAATCTCTTTGGAGCCCTCTTGTTGAAGATTTCTCCATCCACATTCATTCAAGCCTCTTCCTATTCCAAGATCCATTCAAGATTGGTGTTGAAGATCTAATGCAATTGATTTGAGATATCCTACATATAATTCTACATTCATTTGGAGCATCCATACTTGTGGATTCAAGGATTCAAATCCTCCACAAGGATTTCGACATAAGCAAGGTGAATAGTTCCATTTACTTTATTTATATATTGCAATTTCAATTACATTTCAAGGTTGATTCTAAACTGGGGTTTGCCCAAGGTAAACCCCTCATCCAACAAACAAAAACCTTTTTCTTGTAGGTGCAAGTGTGGGATAACGAATATCAATGCAGATCTAAGTACCCTTTTGGGTGAACTTTTAGGATCTGTGAATAGAATTTCCATTGGAGCAGTGTAGGTCAAGGTCAACTTTTTGGGGTAAGATTGTACCCTGGGGTAAGATCTTACCCTCATTTTGGGTCAAGGTCGACCCTGCTCAGAAAGACAAAAGATTTCTGGGTTTTCTCTATTTTTGTATTTTCAAGCATGATCTGGTTGCAAAATTCCCCGAAACTGAACACAGACACCAGAAAACACAATTTTCTAGATTTACCCTATTTTGAGGTTATTATTTGTCTTCAATTTAATCAAGATTCCAATACACACTTGCTATAATGGAATATAAGGTTGTCTCCTTTCTTCATATTCCTCATCGATTGATTCATTTGTGCATTAACCATTCTCTTTTGGTTTATCAATTTGGATCTTTCCTTTGAGAATTTAGATTAAGAAGTGATCTTACATTCCCCCACACATCTCTACACATAGATTATATCTCATTTCATTTTATATATTACATTTTGGTGAACCCGCAATAGAAATCTCTTTCTTTTATGGTGTTAGATCTTGCATGTATTAGATTTATTTTATGTTTTTGCATCTCATATAAAAATACAACAACATTTCTTTATTCATGCTTTGTGTTTTCTTAGTTTAGTTCATTTGCATTGCATTGGTATATGAGCTTTACTACCTCTAGTCCTACCTATAATATTCTGGTTAGAAGAAGTCGTAGACTTATGGGTGCCTGTGATCCTGAGTCTTCCTCTCCTTTCTTTAGGCTCCCAGATGACAATTTGATTATTCATGAGTCTAACCCTACTATGGAGAAAAAATCTTCTCACTCATCTCATGATGAGGATGATGCTTTAAGAGTTCCTCCTGAACAAGTCCAAAAACTTTCAACCGAACTTGATAAAATAGGTAATTGGCTTATTCAAGAAAACCATAATCAAGATTCTATTCAAGCTATAGAGGCTCTTAAGAAATTCCTTCATGATAGTGATCAAGTTGTTAATATCCTGCGTGGTATCACTCACCTTGTACATTCAAATGTTAAACCTTTAGCTTAAGAAGCTCAAGATTTAGGATTTATTCCTCCAATTACTAGTGTGGAACCTTCTTCCATTCCTTTACCTAGTATTCCTACTTATACTCCTCCTTTGGTGACTACAATGGTTCCCTCTCTTTCTATGAGTGTTCCTCATGTATCCCTTCCTACATCACAACCTTCTTACCATAATGTTCCTTTTACTTATTCTAATCCTCTTCCAACTTTGGTTCCAAGTGTTCCTCTAGTTGTGTCTTACATTCCTGCTACTTCATACACTTTACCTAGTGTTTCCAATGTTTCTATGCCTCCTATTTCCTCTAATGACTCAACAATCATTAGTTTGGCTCAAACTGTGTCATCTTTACAACAAAAACTTGCATCCTTAACTCAAAACAAGTTTAGTATTCCTACATGTGACATGGGAAGTCCTTTATCCCTAGACATCATTCGTGCTCCTATTCCTCAGCAAGATGATATGCCTCATCTTGAGAATTACAATGGTAAGGGAGACCGTGTTACTCATGTTAAAACATTTCAAACGCTTTGTAGTGACTATGCTTATGACCATATGATTTTAGCCAAGTTTTTTGCTAGAAATTTTCATGACAAGGCCTTACAATGGTATTGTTCCTTGCCTCCTTATTCTATTGATTCCTTTCCAAAACTTGCTAATTCCTTTATATAACAATTTCAAAATAACATTGGTCCGCAAGTGTCCTTAACTGATTTGATGCATTGTAAACAAAACACTAAGGAAAAATTGACTGAATTCATTGGTAGATTTAAGCATTTGCATGCTCATATTTCTTATCATGTTCCTGATATGGATATTCAATGTAAGTTTATTTCAAATCTATAAAAGGATATTAGAGATAAGATTCTTCTTACTGAATTTACCTCTTTTCAACAACTTTGTGCAGCGCTTCATCATTATCAATTACAAGTGAGTCAATTTGAGAGCAACACTCCAATGGCTCATGTTCTAGTTGATAAGAGTGATGCTACTCCTAATCAAAACAAGTTTCAAGAACTCAACAACTATGTCAAGATAAATAAACAAGCAAACACAATTGTTGATCAAGTTTTCGTTGCATCCCACAATGCCACTTCTACATCCACTTCTTTTCATTTTAATCATACATTTACTCCTCTCTCTGAATCTTTACATTCTATTATGAATAGGTTGTTAACTGCTAATATGATTACTTTACCTCCTATTCAACCTCTTTTACCTACTATGATAGCATCCAAATCCTTTGATCCTAAAGCTTTTTGTCAATACCATCATCAAAATGGCCATGATACTGAGAAGTTTTATGCTTTAAAACATAAGGTTCAAGACTTAATTGATTCTAATGCTTTATCTATTGATAATTTTGATGGTAGCAGGAACAAATCTATATCTCCTCCTAATCAAAACCTTCAAATCTATATGAATCCTTTACCTACACTTGATACTAATACCATTTCTCAGCCATCTTCTATGGATATTGTTTATGATTCAAAGATGGATGATCTTAATCATATTGTTAACCATGTGGAGCATGTTGTTTTGTCTCAATCCGTGTCTCCACCTCAACCTCAAAATCAACTTCAAGTTCCACCTCAACTTAAATAGAAACCTCAACCTAAACTGAAACCTAAACTAAAACCTTGAAAACAACCTAAGAATATAAGACCTCGGGAAATCTTGATTACCTTTGATGATTCTGAGACTATTAAAGCTCCTGATGGTCCCCTTTACATTTATGCTAGGATTTCTCAGATACCTACGCGTGGTTGTCTTGTTGATCCTACATCCTTAGTCAATGTTATTACTGAAAAAAATATTTTTATGAAAAACTTGCAACATGATTCTTATGATACATCTGATGTGTGGATTCAAACTTGTAATGATTTTCTTTATCCATCATTTAGTTCTATTAATTTGTCAGTTGAACTTTGTGGTAAAATCATGAACACTACCATTGTTGTTGTTCCTACTTCTGATCAATTTCAAGTTAAGCTTGGTTTGCCTTGGTTGAATTCCATGCATGTTGTTTCTTCTCCTATCCATAAGTGTCTTAAATTCATTCATGATGAAGAAGTGAAGATGATTAACCATAGTTTATATCAACCTTCTAGGCCTAGGGATTGTGCTACACTTGACTTTTTTTGGCCTTCAATACCTAATTCATGTCCTTCTTGACCTGATAACCTCTTTCGCTCTTATCAAGCCTATAAGCATCGCAATATTCTCAAGTTAAGCATGCCTCTGATGGATATTAATCATGTAATTTTTCCTACACCTTCCATACCTCCTTTATCTATGGCTTCTAGTTCTATTAATCAAGCTCCTAGTGTTTCTTGTCAGTCTTCTAAGAATCCTATTAATCCTCCTATAGAACCTATGAAGGATCTGGTAGTTGTTCCTCCTAGTTCTCAACATATTTCAAACAAGATAGAACATAATCGATCTACTAATGAACGTTGTAAGAAGCATCGATCTCAAGCTAAAGCCCATACTTCTATTATTCAAAGTTCTTTACCTTCTTTTGACAAGACTATGCATGATGTGTTAGAAGAAGTTACTGCTAATAATGATGTTAAGATGCAAGATTATGATGATTAAATTTGTATCTTAGATCCTATTTTGATTAATCTAGATGAAGAAGATACTCTTGATGATACTAATGATGTTAATGATGAATATGAGACTATTCAAATTGACATTGATTTACCTAATATGCTTTCATCACAATTGACACTTACACCTAGTAGCGAACATTATGATTCTCAAGAGGATCCTTGTTTAGAACTAGCTATCATTCCTACTGTGTTGGATATAGTCCCTCTTATGAGTTACCCACCTTCCCTAAATGATATAGAATGAGATGGGGAGAGTAGGCATCATGCTTGATTGGTTGGTCCTTCATGGTAGCTTTTTGTGTGTTTGTCTATTGTATAGTGCTTCTCCCATAATGTGTTTGCTAAATGTCTGTTAGATTCTTTTATAACCCTTGTTACTCTATTTGTGCAAGGTGATAAATGAATCGAACCTATTGTACAATTCCTCTATATGTATCTTTACTCTTCTATATGTTGTTTCATGTTATGTTGTACTTGTGCTATTGTTCATAAATTTTTTCGTAATGTAGTCCGCTTGGATTTGCGACTTGGTAGCACTGAATCTTTTTGGTCTCCATGTTGTGGTCCAAAAAGACTCTTCTTCATAACTCATCTGTGTTCTTTCCTCCATTGTGATTGTAGTTCTACTTTCTTTGGGGATTGATGTCAATTCATTTGCAATAATATCATATACATATTATCTTATGATCATACTGACCCCACGGCAGGTAGATCCCTTATGTGTTCTCTATATGTTTATGTGGTATTTCCCTTGATTTGTCTTCATTTGAAGGCATCTCATAGTGGAAACGTAATCAGTGGAGTTGTTTATGTTTCTGTTCAATCCATTTCTCGTATTGAAGTGTTAGCAATGACTTTAACATGGGGGCATACACTATGATCACCTATTGCACACATGCACTTTCAATATATATATTTTTCAAGGTACTTCTCTCCCTTTATGGATTAGTGACTAATCCTTAAAGTATGGATTTTTATTTTATAGGATCTCTTGATCCCTCCAGTTTCAAAATTTTGATCCCTTAAGGTCGAAGGTGTCCTTAAGAATGGATCTCTTTTTCTTTTGGTTTTACTCTTGTGGAATAGAATATTCCTAAGGGTGAATCTTTGATGGGTTGACTAGTGAGTAGCCACATTTACTAGGTAGTTCAATTCCATCTTTCCAGTTGCGTCATTTCCTTGTGTGGTTCACAATGGGACATAAGTTCTCATTGGGTGAGGTAATCTCTCTCTCTCTCTCTCTCTCTCTAGAGATGTCTCTCTTATTGTGATTTTTGATTTGATGAAGACTTGATACCCTAGGGGCTTGAGGAATTCTTTGTCCCTTTGATTTAAATAAGATTATCTTTTTATTATGATCTCCTTTACCAAGAGTTTTCATCGAGTCCATACTCTTGCTAAAGTGGGGGCTAAATGTATCATTAGAAAAAGGAAGCACTTCCATTTTGGATTGGTTTAGCCCTCTGAGTAATTGGTATGGGGTCATGTCAAGCACCTTGAGTGGGTCTTTGACTAGATCTAGATTTTTCCCCTATTGTGCTTCTCTCTCCACCTATTTCCAGCATTTTTCTGATACCTTATCCTGAAAAACTAAGATCTTTGACCTTGGGGTCAAGGATGACCTTCTGGGTCAAGGTCAACATTGACCCTAACCTAGGTCAAGGATGACCTTAACCCTGACCTAGGTTAGAGTTGACCTCGACCTTGACCTTAGGTCCAAAATTTAGATTCCAAAGGTTTCAGGATGTCGAGCTTCAGAAAGTTTTATTTCCCACTTTCGGGTCGGCTATTTCAAATTTTAGAATGGTAAACTCTTAAATTGTATTTAATCTAGGTCCATTTCTAGGGGTTAAGGCTTAATTGGAATTTAATTCTCCTATGTCAAAATCTCTAGAAGTTTGTGCCCTAGACTAGTATAAAAGGAAGCCTTCCTCTCTCATTTTCACATCCATGATCAAGAATCTTTAGCAATCTTTTATCTTCAAGATCTCAAGTACAATCAAGTGATCAAGAAAGCATTCATTCATCCTCAAGCATTCAAGCATTCATCAAGGAGATCCATTGATAGCCATTGAAGGATTCAATCTCTTTGGAGCCCTCTTGTTGAAGATTTCTCCATCCACATTCATTCAAGCCTCTTCCTATTCCAAGATCCATTCAAGATTGGTATTGAAGATCTAATGCAATTGATTTGAGACATCCTACATATAATTATACATTCATTTGGAACATCCATACTTGTGGATTCAAGGGTTCGAATCCTCCACAAGGATTTCAACATAAGCAAGGTGAATAGTTCCATTTACTTTGTTTATATATTATAATTTCAATTACATTTCAAGGTTGATTCCAAATTGGGGTTTGACCAAGGCAAACCCCTCCTCCAACAAACAAAACCCTTTTTCTTGTAGGTGCAGGTGCGGGACAACAAATATCAGTGCAGATCTGAGTACCCTTTTTGATGAACTTTTGGGATCTGTAAATAGAATTTCCGTTAGAGCAATGCAGGTCAAGGTCAACTTTTTGGGGTAAGATTGTACCCCAGGGTAAGATCTTACCCCTGTTTTGGGTCAAGGTCGACCCTACTTAGAAAGACAAAAGATTTATGGGTTTTCTATGTTTATGTATTTCTAGGTCAAATCTGGTTGCAAAATTCCTTGAAACTGAACACAGACACTAGAAAACAACATTTTCTAGATTTACCCTATTTTGAGGTTAGTATTTGTCTTCAATTCAATCAATATTCCAATACACACTTGCTATAATAGAATATAAGGTTGTCTCCTTTCTTCATATTCTTCATCGATTGATTCATTTGTGCATTAACCATTCTCTTTTGATTGATCAATTTGGATCTTTCCTTTGGGAATTTGGATTAAGAAGTAGATCTTACATTTCCCCACACATCTCTACACATATGTATTATATCTCATTTCATTTTATATATTATAGGCTCCTTATTTTTTCAAAATTTTATCATTCTTGGATCCCATAAAACTCCTATCCCTCATGAGTCTCCCTTGATAGAAACCATTTATATATTCAATAAACATATATTTCTTTTTAAAAACTTTGCATTTTCAAAGTATTTAGTTTAGTCACATATAACGTTATAATTTCTACATTAGATGAGAAAACACATCACTTTATTATGTGTTGTTTGTGATGGATATTCATGCCCCTAACATTCCAATTTATTAGTTTCATGACTCTTTGGAAATGAACTTCTCCTTCCCTACATTAAATAATATTTTAATCTTTGTTTGATCCTCTATAGATCCTTTTTTTTCCCTAATTATATCAGGCATTTCTTTCCCCTTTTCTTTGCAGATTTGGAATGATCTAGATTTTCTTTGCCAAGGAAAGTTTGTGATATATCCAATTTATCTTCCTTTTTTCTATTTATTCCTCAGATTGTATTTCTAGGATCCCAACTTCTTCCTCATTTTATACATCTTCTATATACATTTCTTCCAATATTATTTCTATGATCTATTAATTTTCTAAATCTATTTCAACGTTCTCCTATTCCTCACCTTTGATTAAACCCATAAAGTCATATACTACTTCCAACTCAAAGGGGATTCCAAACCTATCATTATTATTTGGACTCAAATTCTCTTTATCATTTATCACCTTTGTTTTATTTATCTTACTAATATCTTCTTTGTTATAATTTGCCTATTTTTGGCTCAGACATACATCAGCTTGATCAAGAAGCATTAGTTGTCCCTCCACCTCTTTTTGAAATGTTTCTTCACCTTGCAATAATTGATGGAGCATTTATTTACTTGTAGCTATTGCTCTTTTCGTATCTTCTTTAGATCTTGATGGGATTCTAATTGGAGAATTTATTTCCTTATTCTTAGAATTATGATATTCCCTAGGGGTCTCTACCATAAACCCTCTGATTTTTTTATTGAATTTTATAGATACTTCCGATATTGGATCAGATTTGTTTTGTTTACCATATAGAATGTCTTTTGGTTGATTCGTTATTTTTACTTTTTCAAGGATAATATTATTTTCTACTATATTTCCATTTGTAAGAAGTTGGATTTAGATACCAAATCCTTTTAACACTAATCAGTTGCATAGGTTCAAGAAATTTGATCCTTGGGTCTATATTTATAAGAATTTTAACATCTTTTGTTAGGTTGTTTCCTTTTTTACCTTTAAAACATATAGATAAACCCATAGTATTTCCTATTAATTCTAGGATTTCTAGATAATGATACTTAGTCGGAAATGATCCTAGCTTAACCATTTTTTGAAATTTAATTGGTTTATATGACCTAGGTTTGAAGTTTGAAATCCAATCAATGTAGTGAAAGTAATAACCCTTGAACAATATTGGTTTATCATAAAGGATTTCATTCTTTATTTTGTCATTTTTGTAGATGATTAATAAGAAATTACTAGCTAGCATAGAGATACTTACCTGGTTGGGGAATTGGGTATTCCATCACTCTATTATGCTTTGAATTAGTTGATTGGAGCCTCTCTAGACTACCAAAAGACCTAGTTTTGAGTGATAATCTCATATGGGTTACATCATATGATTGGATAATGAGGGTTATAATTTCTAATCTACATTCTTTGCTAGGGTTAATTCTATCCTCTCTCCTCTTATATGGATAGGGGTAATTTTATTTTTACCCATTTCCCCTTGTCCTAAGGGAATTCTATTTACCCCTATCTGTGAGTTGTCATTCTGCAATTTCTCAAAGTTTGCATTGTTGGATCTTTCATTGATTGGTGGTAGGATCTTGAGATGATTCATAAACCCTCACCTTTTTCCTAAGGATATTTTTTTTCCTCCATAGTTGAGATTCAAATTCCTTAATATCATTCGTGGAAATGACACAAGTAATAGGGAAATAATTTGACAATGCAATATAATAATCAACTTTTACACAATACCCATGAGAGTAATGCAATAATTGTAGCTTATATAAAAATGTCTAATCTAATCCCAATCTACAATTAGTTCAATTAAACCAATTGTGGTGATAACCATTTTTTCAAAAATAAGATCAATGACACCCAAAGAGTTTCAACTAAAAACCATTTATCAAATTACTCATTACTTAATTCAACCCAACTCTTCTGTGTGTGATCTAAGTGGCATTCTACCATGTTAAAATTACAACCAATCACCCAATTAGCTTGGGGTAAGTCTTTGTTTATCCATTCCCATAGTTCACATATTTGTTTATCTATATTAGGAGCATAAACTAAACTAAACTCAATGAGTTTCCCATTAATAAAAATAAGGATCTACACACAGCTATGTGATGGGTCCTCCCCTTTATTAATGATAAACTTGTCGATCCATGGAGCTACACCAATGATATTCCTCCTGCCTCGCCCCCTCCCTTATATATGTGACATATGGAGAAAAAATGAATCTCTCCAAACATTGTATAGAGAAGAAATAAAATGGGAACCACTAAGCTTTACTTCTTACAAGAACACAGTATCAAGCTTCCATTTAGTTTCAACCTCCTTAACCTCATATTTTGATGTGGAAGTGTGATCCCCCTAACATTCCAAGAAAAAAATTTAAATTTCATGATTAAGAATAAGTAATAGAGTTCTCTCCATGACACAATACATCAAACTGATTAGCTAGTAAAATATTTTTGTCAGTAGGTTTATGCTCTCCCCTAGGAGTTAAAAACCTATATCTTTTTCTCATAGTTGTAGATGAAGATCCATGTCCTCCATTTGGAAAATAATGTCCCCTATTTGTCCAGAAGAAGATCCATTTCTCATAGGATGAGAAGGAGAAGCGGGCTCACTAATTTCACATTATTATGAAGTGATGACTTTGAAAAACTCTCCGATCATTATGGGAATCAAAAGATCTTGATGGCTCTTTTCTCTTCCTAACCATTATCCACATATGTATCATGATAGCATCCACATTGTAAGATTATCATTAGTATTATAGTTAATATCCTCCATAGGACTTTTGTACTATTGGTTTCAATTGTGGCATTACTGAGGGCAAAATTTCAGGTTGAGGATGTGCATTTATTTTCTTATTATTGGGTGTAGTAGCTATTTGAGTGTAATTGTATTTGTTCTTTCTAACAAAATAATCTCTAATTAGGTGGCCTTCTTGACAGAAAACAAAAACATGCATTGGGCTTGTTTAAATAGACTATAGGCTGGAATAATTCAAATCTTTGACCTACCAATTTGTTATTTTTCAAATAATTTATTATTCAATTCCATCTCCATAGATAATATCAGGTGGCCTCTCTAACTAGAAAACTTGTATGTACTATCTTTGTACCATAAAAAAATTGTGAGTTGAGAGGCAAAATTTAGGAAAAGTAGTTCTACTCAGATAACATATTTATATTTAGAAAGTCCCTCTAGATGAAAATCTAAAGACCAAGCCTTGAAATAATAGACCTAACCATAGATAACCAAATTCCCATACTACAAAACTGTTTGTGCATAATCTATATGTTTAAATTTACATGATACATACACTTTACCCAATCCCATTTAAGGTTTTGATCTCCCATCCTCTATTCTCCCAATTGATTTTTTCCTATCTAAAAAACTTATTCTCAAAGGGTATGCCTCTCAGAAAAAACAAAATTGCATATCTAAACTAACATTCAAAAAATTTATCCATCACACCATTCATCTCTATTATAGGGTACAAACATTCCATTATCTTTGTCTTATTTTCCTGTATTGTCTACTTCCATTCAATTGACTTCATTTTCATCAATCATGATATCTACATTCTTCATTTCTCCAGCCAATGATTCACTAGCCACCATTTTTCCTTCAACATTTTCTCCTCTCAAGGTTTCAATTATTGTAATATTATCCTCCTATTTTTATCCTCTCAAGATTTTCTCTTTTGGAATATTATCCTCCTATTTTCCTTATAACTCTCCACCTAACCTTCTAGATTCTTCTTTAAGCCACATATAACTTTTACCACTATTGGATTCATGCAAGTGAAATTTTAGGGTTTGTAGAAAGCCTCTGACATCCTCTACTCAGGGTGGTTGTACAAAGAAATAGAGTTAGGATTCACCTTAAGAACCAATTTCTTCTTATTTTGATAATGCAATCAAGACACCGAGATAACCCTATCTTCATTGAAAAAGAGGTGCCTAAATTTCTACCAAGAGTCTTGTTGAAATGTATTACCTTGTTGTACACTAGTAATTTTCTCTATTTTTCATGAGTGCACCAACACAAAATTCCCCTTTATCTTGTCTCTCACAGTTCTCATTCACCCTTTTCTATTCTTCCTATAATGTTCTCTTAGACATCTACCATAAAACTAAATAATTAAATGCATGGAAGGAGGAAATATTAAACTGATACAATTATGTATAAAATATTGTGAATGTATCTTCTTAATAGCTCAGTCTAGACACTTTTGACCAAAGTCTGTAGGAAAATAATCATATTTAAAATTTTCATTTAGTTGTGTAAGAATAGTACATGTTAGGCAAGGAGATACAATCACTTTATAGTGGAGTCAAACCAAGACAAACCCATTATTTTCCACCTTTCTTTTTCTTTTTTCACATCAACCAATATCATGTTTGAGACAAAACATTAATGGGAAATCCCCAAATTTCCACCTCTTTTTCACAATCTTCCTTTTCCCACCTTTCATGACCATTTTCAAATATTAAATCTATTACGATTGGACTAAACGGTCAGAGTCATTTTTTCATTGTTTGACAAACCTAACTTGCCTATATATAATTATATTATGGTGTTGAGGGCTCAATGATTCATTTTAGAAGGTTGGTTAAGAAATGAAAGGACATATGATGATCAAAATTGTTTCCTTAGGCTTGGATGTGGAATTCAAAATAACTACTGACACTTCAATACAAAATGCCAACACTTCCTCTTCTCCTCGTGCCTTTGAGAAGTTTTTGTTAGAATGTGAAGTTGATACTGCTCATATTTTTTTCATTAATGGTTGTCATTGATGTCAAAATATCATATTCATTTTTATTTTTTGGCTGTATCAATTGATTTGCACCAATAATCTTGGTGGTATCAGTAGCTATATCAATAGTATGTATGTCTCAGTACAAGTGTTCGCCAAAATATGTGCTTGAGATATCTATCCTTATCCTTTTGGGTGGTGGTCATATATTGTGTGCAATAGATGGTGGATTGGTTGTTTGGGGTTGATCCTATTTGGAGCTTGTTTGTTTGTGTTTCAATACTAGAAGTTATTATGTAACATGTTCATCATGTCTATTGAAACTGATGGCTTTAGAGGTGGTGTTGTATGTTGGCATGTGCAAGGAAAGTTGTATTTGTTGAGCTGGTCCACATATCATTCCTTACCACCACGGGAATATCTTTATGCAACCTATTTCAAATTTCTTTTGACCAACATTGATGATGAAATCAATCAGTATAAGAGGAGAAAGGATCTTTGTTGTTTGTGTGGCTTATGAATTGTGTGTATGCGAAGTGATAGATAATTTGTTTCAAGAGTTATGTGTGTGGAAGAGTGTCGGTGACAACAATATCAGTGGTGCATATATTCTCTTTTCATATACTTTGGTAGTGAGCCTCTTTGTATTGGTAATGAGCCTATTCATATTTAATGGTAGTTATCTCAACCGACAATGAGCCTACCTATAGTGAGAACAACTAGGTAGTGAGCCTTTGTAAAAATCACCTTAACTAGTATCACATTAATAGATGTTTCATTTCATGAGAATTAGCTTCTCTATGGTTTTCCTAGTTTAGGTTTCTACATAAATCTTGGTGTTCTCTATGTTAGTGGTTCTAGGTTTTCATGTTTACATCTATTATGAATATTTAATATTCTTAATAAAACTGATAGATCAGAACTTGTTATTGTTGTTTTCTAATAGTTTACCGATGGAGAAAATGTTTTATAAAGTGTGTGGGAATAACTGATTCCCCCTTCCTCTTAGTTATTTAGCCTTTTCAACAATTGGTATTAGAGTTGGGTTCCTTAGTGAAGAGATTAACAACTTGAGGCATACCTGATGGTGCATAAATTGAAGATTCCCACATTCGATGGATCAGACTACAGTTCATGGAAAGATCATATGAAAGGTTATTTGGTTTCAAATGGTTACAAGATCTTGAAGCATGTGGAGACAAAGTATGTATTTTCTTATAATGGACTTAACATTCAGGATTAAATCGAGGCATATGAGGACAATGAAAGGAAAGGTATGCTATTACTAGTGCTTTATCAATGATTGATTTGGCTAAAGTTATTTCTTTGAAAACTGCTTATGAAGTTTGGGAAAAGCTGAAAGAGAACTATGAAGGAAATCATAGGGTTAAGTTATTTAAGAAGCTTACAACTAAGAGACATTATGAGAATATGAGAATGGAAGATGGTGAAGACATTACAAGTTATTTTCAGAAAGTTGAGATTGTTTTGAATGAAGTCAAGAACTAAGGAGACACTATTACCGATGAGGATTTCATAGAAAAGATCTTGATGACATTACCAAATAGTTATACTAATAAGATCTTAGTGATTGTGGAGGTTTATGGTCTGAATAAGTTTACTAATAAAAAATTATTTGGCACCCTGAATGCATTTGAGCTAAGGAAGTTTGGGAGAGAAAAGAGAACACCAGAGATAGCTTTCAAGGAAACTAAATCAGATGAAAATCCTGACTGTGATGATGAAGAAGAATTTGAAGTGAATTTTGAAAGATTGAAGAAATTTACTGGCAAGTACAAAGGTATGTTACCTCTTAAATATTTTAGATGTGGTAAAATTGGTCATTTGGCTACTAGATGTCCAGAGAAGCGTCCTAGAAAAAAGTTTAAGAAGTTCAATAAGAAGGATTATTATGTAAATGGATATGCTAGCATTTCAAATCATGATTCATAAGTAGAAGATTGTTTATTTTATGATGAAGAAGATAAGAAACAAGAAATTGATATTTCTAACATCTATACTAAGGCTGAAGATGATGTTGAAATCACTTTCTATGTTAAAATAAATAAAAATGAATGGCTAATTGATAGTGGTTGTTCTCATCATATGACTGGAGATAAGATTAAGTTTGTGTCACTTGACAAATATGATGGTGGTCCTATTAGATTTGGTGATGATAAGGCTGATTACATTGTCGATGGAGGATCTATTACTTTTGATGGAAAGAATAACACTGCCAATTTTTATTATGTGAAGGGTTTATATCACAATGTTTTTAGTATTGGGTAGCTGTGTGAGAATGGATATGATGTTATTTTCAAGAATGAAGAATGTGAGATTCAGAAGATGTCTAGAGATGTGATTGCAATTGGAAAAAGGACAAGAAGAAAGATGTACTAGCTTGAAGGAGATTTGGAAGTAAGTTTCTTTCTATCTTAGACTGATGACAATTGGCTTTGGCATTGAAGGATGTGCCATGTCAACTTTGATAATTTGGTACTTGAATAAGTTCATCATGTACAATAAGATACTTAACTAGATTATGAAAACTTGATAATATAATTTGTAAAGGTTGTCAAGAAGAAAAATAGAGGAGAGAATCATTCAAAGAAAAATATTATTCATCCATTGGTTTACTAGAGTTAGTGCACACCAACATCTGTGGTCATACCACAAAAAGAAAATTTCAAGCTAGAATACCACAAAAGAATGGTGTAGTGGAGAGAATGAATCAGACAATTCAAGAGGCAGTAAGAGCAATGTTGAAGGAAGAAAATTTACTTGAAATCTATTGGAGAGAGACAATACATATTGTTGTGTACACACTATTCACAAAGGTTTTTCCCAAAAGAAATATGGCAATACATCATATGAGTTATGGCATGGGAGAGAACCTAAAGTTAAATATTTAAAAATATTTGGAAGAAAATGTTACATTGAGAAAGATGAAGATAATCTTGGCAAATTTGACAGTAGAGAAGATGAAGGTATATTTTGGGGATACTCTACAAAAAGCAAGGCTTACTACTGTTACAATAAAAGACTAAAAAAAATTGTGGAAACTGCGAATGTGATGGCTAATGAAGGTTTTCAAAACGCTCCTTAGAGACATATTGATTATGAATCTGATACATAGGATAAAGGAAAAGAGAGAAAGAAATAAGAAGAGGAGACTCAACTAATACCACATCTATACCTAAAATCCCAAGGTATATAAATAGAAATCATTATGAGAATCAGATTATTGGTGATAAAAACAAAGGAGTTGTCACTGGATGTAGAGAAATACAAGATCATGCTTTTTATTGTCTACTTTTAGAGGTTCAACCTGAATCTGTAGAAGAAGCATGCAATGATCTGAATTGGGTAAATGCAATGAAGGAATAACTTGATCAGATTGAGAAGAATCAAACCTGGGAACTTGTGCCCAAGCATACTAATAAGAATATGATTGGAACTAAATGGGTGTATTGAAACAATTTGGATGAAAATGGTAAGGTAATAAGGAACAAAGCAAGGATAGTATGAAAGGGTTACACTCAGATTGAAGAAATTAGCTTTGAGAAGACTTATGCTCTTGTTTCTCAGAAGGAGGCAACTTGAATATTCCTAGCTTTTTTAGCACATAAGGATTTAAAATTTTATTAGACAAATGTGAAGTCAAAAATTTTGAATGGATAGTTGAAGGAAGAGGTTTGCATTGAGCAACCAGAAGGTTTCAGATAAGGAGAAGAACCAGAAGAAGTATGAAGATTGAAGAAGGCATTGTATGGTTTGAATAATGCACTGAGAACCTGGTAAAGAAGACTAGACAAATATTTGATTGGACAAAAGTTTCAAAAAGGATTTGTAGACAACAATCTATATTGCAAGAAAGCTTTAGATCAAATCCTGATTATTGTCATGTATGTTGATGATATTATTTGAGGAAGCAAGGATGACTTGTGCAAGAGATTCTTAGAGGAGATGCAAAAATAATTTGATATATCTATGATAGGTGTGTTGGAAAATACAATTGAAAGAATTGTTATATTGTCATTGATGTCAAACCTTAACTGGTAAGACAGTTGCTATCTAGGATAGTACCATATCTTTTGATCGATGAAGAGGATTTGAAAAGAGGAGATAACAAGAGGACCTAAGGAAAGGTTGAGTTATGTGATACTTCAATGGGTACTTGATTAGTTGGCACATTGACAAGGTAATCTATTGTTTATCTAAGTAAGAAGAAAGACTAGAATAGTAGGCTTAATAGAGAAAAAGTGAAGAAATCTAGTTTAAGCCATGTGACGTTAGTGTCAACCGAGAGCTAGTATATGCCTAGTAAATCTAGTGTTGACCGAACATCAGTAATTGTTGAGCAATAGAAAATTACCAAGCAAAGACAGCGTTTTCTGAGGAAGACTATTTGTAGTGATAAATGAGATACGTAATGATGACTGAGGAGATGAACACAATATTGACTGAGAGCCAATAACTTACATTTGGAGAAAGAATTGAAAATCCTAGCCAACATAGTTGAATTATTGGGATATGTAAAATGTGTTGACATTATTAATGAATTGTATGGAGCATTTAATGCATGGTAAATCATTTTCTTGTGGATTCAAAGAGAAGTTTGGAGATGTATCTAGAAGGAAAAGATGAAGAGCATAATAATGGAAGGATTTGATAAACTTGACCTAAACCTAAGATCTACGGAGGAGATTAAGTGAAAAAAGATTGATCTACCTAATCAAGGAGGTATAAGATTTTAACCTAATTATGAGGTTACAATAAGAGTAGAAGAGGCTGATGTTATTGAATGATAAGTCTAAGCAGAAGGCTGAAGATGAAATTGTGAAGGAGCTAAACAGAGTTATGATTGCTTGAAGTGAATTCCAAGCAGATCAGAGATGGAGATGGAAATGAAGGTCAATCAGTAAATCAGCATATATGTGCGAAGTGGATCTGTATTTGCAAAGTGAGTTGTATATTTTTCAAATCAGAAACTACTATTACTTTCTAACCATTGTATCAGTCTAAATCCTTTAATCAATGTTGACCTAACAGTCATTGTATAAATCCTTTAATCAAGGTGACATTCTAATGGAATGATCTTAAGTCCTCTAACCAGACCACTTTTGATAGAGTTTTTTAAATCCTTTAACAGGGTCACACCTAAAAATGTGTATATAAACCTTTAATAGGGTTGGCTTTTCACAGAGCTCACTTCAGAAGAGTGAAAATTAGTAGCATGTTACAAAGTGGTTTTTCCCAAATTGGGTTTCCATTATATATCCTGGTGTTATACTTGTGTGAATGATTTTGATGTGAATGTTGTTGAAAGATTTATATTATGCAAGTTAGTTACTTTTGGATAGTGGACTACATGTTATATGTTTCTGATATATGCTATAGAGACTAAGTTGAATTGCTGATTATATCTAAGTTTGTTGAAGTGCTAGAAAGTTCAATTGGTACATCTAGACTTGAGAACAACTAATTCACCCCCCCTCTCTATTTTTCTAAATCATTCTAACAAGGTGAGTTGAATTTATTTCTTTTGTTATAGGTAAATTAGAGCTATAATGGAATTTTCATTTCTCAATCCATGTATGTCAAGGAATTGTTGAAAAAGTTTGGGTTGGAAAATTCTAAACTGGTAATGTACTCTAATTGTTACCAACTATAAGTTAACTAAGGAAGATGATTCACCAAAGGAAGATGCAAGTCAGTATATATCAATGAGTGGTGGATTATTGTACCTGACTGCTACTAGACCAGATATCATGTATGCAGTATGTTTGGCAACTAGTTTTCAGCAAGAGCTGAAAGAGTCATATGTTATGGCAGTGAAAATAATTTTCATATATTTGAAAGGGATAGAAGATTTTATTTCGTGGTATCCAAAAGGTCCAAATTTTACATTGACATCTCATAAGTCTATTGATTTGGTGGTCAACACCTCCTTGGAGATTTGTGACATGGCTTAACCATCTCCAATGGATCAGGTTAAATCTGGCATTTGTATCGGGCATTGACAGTTCAAGCTTTTGGTGCAATGACAAATGATTCCAACAATTGGTATCAGAGCCTTGGGTCATGGGTTTGAGTCTCCCTTCAGTGGGTGCTGAAGGCTCAGTCGGTGCTAAGGGGGAGCTTGTTGACTTGGTGGTCAACACCTCCTTGGAGATTCATGACATGGCTTAATCGCCTCCCTTGGATCAGGTTAAATGTGGCATTTGTATCGGGCATTGACAGTTCAAGCTTTTGGTGCAATGACAAATGATTCCAAAAAAATTGACATAGATTGGGAAAGATGTTTGGATAACCGAAGGAGTACCATTAGTGGAGCTTGCTTTATTGGCTCTTGGTTAGTTTCTTGGTAAAGAAAAAAGTAGGATTTTGTAACTTTATCAACTACTGAATTTGGATATATTGTAGCATCCTCATGTTGTTCTTGGGTATTATGGATGAAATAGGCTTTAAAAGATATAGGTGTTACTTTTGAAGAACCAATTTTGATCATGTGTGATAGTAATAGTTTTATTAGTATGTCGAAGAATATAGTACAACATTACAAAGAAAAGAATATATCTATCAGGGATCATTTTATCAGAGAAAAGGTATTGGATTGTGAAGTGAAGCTTGAATATGTGCCTATAAAGGAGCAGATGGAAGACATATTTACAAAACCTTTGTGCAAGGATACTTTTGAGTATCTAAGGGGGCAGGTGTATTTTCTTCCCCATCCTAGTGTTCACTAAATGCATCATTTTGTGCATTGGTCAAGCGATTTGCAAGATTTTATTTTTTGGATCAGTTCATGGTGGCTTCCTCTAAGGGGGGAAGAGTACATTTCTAAGGGGGAGCTTTCCTATCCCTTTGTCATTGTTGTTAAAGGGGGAGAAAGTTAGAGAAGTTTGGAGAATAGTGAACTTTGATGTTGATATCATTTGGAGCTATTTACTTTTTTATTGATGAATGTTGTCATCAATGACAAAGGGGGAGATTGTTAGAATGTGAAGTTTATTTTATTCATGGTTTTTCTTATTAATGGTCATCGTTGAAGTCAACATATCCTATGAATTTTCATGTTTTAGTTGTATCAATTGATGGGTACTGATATCCTTGGTGGTATCAGTAGTTGTACTGATAGTATGTGTGTCTTGGTATAAGTGTTCACTGAAATATGTGTTTTAGATATCTATCATTATCCTTTTTGGTGTTGGTTCTACATAGTATGAAACATATGGTGGATTATTTATTTAGGGTTGATCCTATTTGAAGTGTGTTTGTTTGTGTTTCGATCCCAATAGTTATTATGTAACGTGTTCATCATGTAGACTAGACCTAATGTATTTGGAGATGGTGTTTCATGTTAGAATCTGTGAGGTAAGTTGTATTAGTTTATGTGGTCCACATCTCATTCCTTACCACCACAAGAATTTCTTGGTGCGACCTATTTCAAATTATTTTTGGCCAACATGGATGATGTCATCAAGAAGTATAAGAAGAGAAAGGATTTTTGTTGTTCATGTGGCTTATGTGTTGCTTGTATAGGAAGTGGTTGTGAATCTATTTCAGGAGATTGGTGTGTTAATTGTGTGTGTAAGAGTATTGGTGATAGAAATCTCAATGGTGGATTAAATCTCTTTTCATATATTTTAGTAATAAGCCTCTTTGTATTAGCAGTGAGTTTTTTTGGATTGGTAGTGAGACTATTCATATTTAAGGGTAGTTAGCCTGACAAAAAGTGAGCCTACCTATAGTGAAAAAAACCAGAAGTGAACCTCTATAAAAAGTCACCTTAACCAGTGTCACCCTAGTAGGAGTTTTATTTCATGAGAATTAGCTTCTTTGTGGTATTTCCCAATTTGGGTTTCCACATAAATCTTGATGTTTTCTATTTCAGTGGTTCTGTGTTTTCATGTTTATATCTACTCTAAATGTTTGATGTGCTTAACCGATAGGTTAGAAGTTTCTATTGTCAATGTTTAATAGTTTACTGATAGATTAAAAATTTAATAAAGTGTGTGGGAATAAATGATTCCCCCCCTCTCAGTTATTCATCCTATTCAATAGTTTTCTCTTACAAAATAAAAATTTGATGGTGATGAGAGGGATGTTGAATCTCTTCTCTCCTTTAAAAATGGCATTACAGTTGTCCCTTTGCAAGCACTATCCAACTGGACTTCTTTCATTTTAGATAATATGTGTTTCTAGAGAGGTTTTTGATGTAGAAAGTGTACCAATAGAGTGGTGATCATAATTCTCCCTCTATTGGGACTAGAAGGTATTTTTCTCGATCCATAGGGAGATCTCTCCTTGTTACGCACTTTAAATCTCTCTTAAAATTCTCTATTGGGAATAATTCCACCTCAGCTAGGCTAGCTAAAATAATTGAAGATACTTGACTTTAAAATAAATGAATTGGAGGGCTTGATCCCAAAATCTCTTGCCAATTTCTCTCACCTTCAGTCGATTAGACTTTCACTCAACAAATTTATAGGGATAATACCTCCAAAATTTTGTGTTTTGGAAAAGTTGGATCATCTCTCCTTGGCCTTAAATTATTTGAGTAGAAGCTTTCCAAATTCTCTAGGAAACTACAATTCTCTATTTTTTTTTATACTAGCCTCTAAGTATCTCACATGTATGATATCCTTATTTATTTATTATAAAGGCAACATTTGATTTTCTTTCTATTCCCCATCTTAAGTTCATGAATTTGATGGGACAATTCCAAAGGCCATAGGACAAATCAAATCTTTAGAAATTTTGCATCTCAATGGAAACAATTTAATTGGAACTATATCTATTGAACTAGGAAATTGCACGTATCTACTTAATTTTCTCATTTACTCTCTATCATAGGTGTGCTGCCATCATCTCTTTGCTTTTAAGGCAAATGAGTATTTTCTTCAATGCCCTCCTCATCTTAGTGAGTTTTTAGAAATATATTTAATTGAATTTGACAAGAACATTTCTAAGTCCATTGGAGAGCTCAAATATTTGAAAATTTTGTATTAGGGTAAAAACAATTTAAGTGGACCTATACCACTTGAAATGGGAAACTGCAAATCTTTACTTATCTTGTCTCTATATAGTAACTCTTTCACACGTGTGTTATTCTAATAGTCTTCTTCACTTTGAATGCAACATGCTAATAAATCCTTTCATCCCTCCTCTAAGTAATTGTTTTGAATTATACATCACTAATTTAGACAGGGGCGATTCCAAACACCATGAGACAACTCAAACCTTTAAAATATTTTCATCTTGGCAGTAACCATCTTACAGATATACTACTCCATCTTTTATACTTTCAAATATCTACTTTGAAGGCTACATGCTAACTAGTACCCTCACTCCCTTAATAATTATATTAATTAATACTTTATTAAATTTCATGGGGGAAATTCCAAAGGCCTTGGGACATCTCAAATTAGTAAAATATTTGAATCTTGGCTCTAACCATCTCAAAGGTGTGCTGCTCTTATGGCTTTATGTTGAAGACGATATGCTATATACTTCAATCCTCCTCTTAATAATTATTTTGTATTATATTTCATTGAATTTAACAGGCTAGCTTCTCGAGAGTGGTGAGATCGGAAGATTTGGGTTTTCACACACCACATAGTTGTTTTCATGATATATTTAATGAGTTTTATCTCTAACTCTATCTCAAACAATCAAATGCTTGGTTAGATTATATTTTCTTTTAAATAAATCTAAATTATGACATGAATTAGATGATAAATTATGTGTATAAATAAATTTATATTTAAATTGTGAGTAATATATTTGGTTTTGAGTTTTGTAAGTTAAATAAAAAGTTAAGTTTTAAATTGAAGAGCTATGTCAAAATTATTAAATGGAAATGGTGAATTTTTAGACTCTAATGATGTATTTTTATAGTTATTATATTTAGAATAAGTAGTCACTTTCATCTAGCCAAGAATATAAAATAAATATCTTTTGACTTCTAAAAGACTGGACAGAAAATATTTGTCAATGGATGATGAAGGGCAGTTAAACTAGAATGGAGTAGTAAATGAGGGGGACAACAATTTAAATGAAAGGACTGTTCAGAGCTGATTTTGTCACATGAAAGCCTCATTGATAGTAGGAGAGAGTTTGGGGAAAAGCTTCTTAATAAGAAGAGAAAAGGTATCCAATGGGGGACACAGAGGTTTTTGAGAAAAAAGGAAGTTTTAATGAACAGTTGTTTGTTTTCGGCCTAAGTGTCGTGTGAACTTGCAAGATGATTCTTTTCTTCGGCTTTTTTTTTTTAATATTGTACTTTAATATTTTATATTAATAGTAAAGACTTCTATTCATAAATTTAAAAAAAAAAATTATGAAGAAAGCTTGAAAAGTTGAGAACTTTCTAAAAATTCAACCGTCAATTTCTAGGTTCTAGCTCAATCTTCTTTAAATGTTATTAAATTTTTGTTATATCAACTGTAGAAATCGATGGCCATTGTTTTATAGATTTCTATTTTCTTGGAAACATAGAAGCAACTGAAGGTTTCTTTTTATGTCAATTCATGATGACATTTTGTTTTGGATTTGGTTTTTGGTATCCTTTATTGTCAAAGACTTTTCTAGTTTAGAAAATATGATTTATTTATTTATTTGTTTTTTTTATCGATAAAGGCCGAGACCAGAGGTATATATATATATATATATATATTAAAATGCTAAAATATATAATATAAACATGGTTCAGTAGAGTATGCTAGCAGTTTGAAAAAACACAGTAAAGAGAGCTAGAGACTGGAACATCGCCACTCAATCCTAAAGAGCATCCAGTTTCCACAAACCCGAAAACTAGACGATAACAAAAAATGCTATGTAATCTTAAATTCAAAAATAGGGGAACCTAATATCCATCACCTCAGTCCTATTCTGATGGGAATGTCGAATCATTCTTAGAGCTATGGTGTTGAAGTACACAGATGTCAGCAAGCATGTGGATGCCAGCAGGGCATGCTTTAAATCTTCCCTATTTTCCATTGACCTTTCCCACCTTGCCGGCATTCACTTTATGCATTGTCGCATGCTCGCAAGGAAGCTTTTCCACTCTTGCGATCATGCAACCAGTCTTCTACTCTGACCAGCTCTATATCTGTGCTTTGTGAGCAAAAAGTTTATGCCCAATAGTTGCTTAACAGCATGGAGGGCCACCCATCAGTATTCTGTCAGACCCGTACTGCCGCCTATATTTGAAAAGCCTCTTGCCATAAACATAGATTATTTCCTTCAGATCTGAAAGGAACTATGGGGTGTACTTTGCCAATTTATTTAGAACACCTAGGAACCCTACAAAAAGGCTGATAAAGACATCAGAATGATTGAAGCTGTCATGCCAAAATTCCGCCACAGATCAATGTCTATCAGCAAGTGGATCTGACAGAGTTGGTGAAGAAGGGTACTACACTGCATGTTGCTTGCATAACACAACTTTATCAAGCATCGGGAAGTGGAGAATGACTGCCATCTTTGGAGTGTTTAGCTGGAAAAACATCAGCCAGATGGGGATCAATTTTCTCATCTCGGAAATGACCATTGCAAGGTTCAAGTTTAGAATCAGTTCGATTGCCAAGGTGTCATATATCAGAGGAGATTGATCTGATTTGGATGCCACCCACGGCAACATTTTCCAAGTCATCCGCTTTACTGTTGCCCTCATGGTAAATGTGGTTGATTGTGATGGATTCAAATTTTGAAATTAGAGTTAGGATGTTTTCTAGCAATGCTTGTAGTTTCCAATTGGAAATGTTTCTTACCTTGATAGCATTGATCACAATCATTGAATTGCCCTCTATTTACACTTTATTCAGTCTTAATTCTTTGGCTAGTAGTAAACCATGGAACAAAGCTTTGATTTCATCCATATTATTGGTATCAAGCTCCAGAGGACCACCAATTGAGTGATAATATGTCCCTCTAAAGAGTGAATGATGCATCCTGCACCTGAAGGACCTGGGTTACCTTTTGATGCCCCATCGAAGTTCAGTTTAAACCAACCTGGAGAGGGAGCTTCCCAAACACAAGCTAATCTTCGATTCATATTGTCTTTACATCCTCTACCAATGGAAATCGGTGTCTTTAGGCCATGCCAACCTTTAATCATCTTGTCATCCCAACTAGTGTAGAATTTGTTAATAGAAGAATGGGATTGTAACCTAGAATTCATGATTTCCATGATTGTTGCTTCAATTTTGTTTAATACTTTCTCAATTTCCAATGATTTCTCTTGGAAGAGCCTCCTGTTTCTCTCTTTCCATATTTCCCACATTACAATGGAAGGGGAGATGATCCAAATATTCCCACATAAACTTTCTTTGAAGAGTGATGGCTAGGCCAGAAGGTGAGATTTGATGTCTTGTGGATATGGTGAGCACCAATTCAGTTTAGAGCATAACCAATCCCAACATTTCTTGGCAAAGGGGCAGGAAAGTAGCAAATGATTATATGTTTCTTTGTGATTCAAACAGAGAGAACATCTTCATGGACCCTGAAATCCCATTTTTAAAAATCTGTCAGTTGTTAGTATCCGACCCTAAGATGTTGCCCACACAAAAACTCCAACTTTAGGTAAACACAATTTATTCCAACATAAGTGAATTGGAATGGAAGTAGATTCTTTAAGATGTTTTGATAAGACTTTGTATCCCTCCTGTACTTTGTAGCTGCCATTCTTGGAGCCATTCTAGATAATTTCATCACTACCATTTTTAAGAAGAAAAGACATGTTTTGAAGGGTTCCTTTTAATAAGTTTAGTTCTTGAATATCTGGCCCCAAAATTGAAGTATCCTTCCAATGCCATGATCCATCCACCTCCAAAGAGGGACTAGGGATAATATAGTCTTTGAGCATGGAACCCCATGCTGATTGACAAAGCTATTTTATTTGATTAAGTCCAAGGATGGATTGCAAGATTAGATGCCCTCCCCAAGAATCCTCCCAAAATCTAGTTGAATTACCATTTCTGATGTTCCAGGAAAGATTCGTATCTACAATATATCTGGATTTCACAATAAAATTCCATATCCTTGAGCCTCTAGGGAAATTTTTGATGCAAAATATCTCATGCTCCACTTCTGAGCCCAAGTATTTGCCTTTGAGTATTCTAACCCACTTCAAGTCTTGATTTTTTATCAATTTCCAATACAGTTTTGCACCCAAGGCTAAATTCTACCACATTTGGTTTTTAATCCCTGTGCCTCCAGTAGAAATTGGTTTACATATGTTGTCCCATGATATTAGTTTGAATTTCCTATGGTTGTCACATCCATGCCAAAAAAAATCCTTGAGTTTTTTGACCATATCCATATAACCCTTGGAAGATAAAGATAAACAAGATAGGAGGTAAATGGGAATCGCAGAGAGAGTCACTTTGATCATAATGATCTTGACAACCATTTGGCTTTCCAGTTGGCCATTTTCCTATCCATCCTTTCAGTAATAGGTTGCCAGACTCCTGTAGTCCGGAGATTTTTGTCAATTGGAATCCCCAAGTATGTGCAAGGGAGAGTAGCTACCTTGAATGCTAATAAAGACTCAATTTTTAGTTGTATTCTCTTTTTTGTATGAAAGAAGAAGATGATTGACTTCTCTTTATTCACTACCTGACCTAATGCTTGAGCATATTTGTGTAAAATTTCTTGAAATAGGCTTGCTTCTCTGACTGAACCAAATCCAAAGAGCAGAGTATCATCAACAAACTGCTGGTGTGTAACTGGACATACTGAAGAAGTAACTGATATTCCTCTGATGTCGCCTTGATTTTGAAGACTGATGATACCATAGCCCAGAGCTTCTACCATTATGATGTAAAGGAAAGGTGAAAGGGGTCCCCCTTGTCTAATGCCATTCGAGCCTCCGAAGAAGCCATGAGGGGATCCATTGATCAAGATAGAATATTTTGGAGAGGAAATGCAATAGAAGATCAGGTTTATCCAGGCCTTGGAAAATCCGAACCTCTCCATGCATTTGGATAAGAATCTCCAATTGACTTTTTCATAGGCTTTCTTGATGTCCAGCTTGATGATCATGCTAGCTTTTTTGTTCAACTGGATAGAGTCTATTGTCTCTTGGGAAATAACAATATCGTTAAATATAGATATACCTGGAACAAACCCAGTTTATTCTTCTCCAATGATTTTACCTAAAATTGACTTTACTCTATTTGCAAGAGCTTTTGATAAAACCTTGTAAATGGTATTGCATAGTGCTATGGGTCTAAATTCATCTAAAGAAATAGCATTTTCTTTTTGTGGAATGAGAGAAATGAAAGTGTTATTGATTTCAGTTAGGAATCTACCTGAGGATCTGGTTGCTTCCAAGGCTGCAGTGAATTCCTTGCCAAACACCTTCCAGCAATGAAGAAAAAAACTGGGAGGAAAACCATCTGAACCTGGGGCTTTATCTGGGGCCATTTGTGATAAAGTTTGGAAAATTTCCTCTTCCGAGAATGCTCTCATTATATTTTGATTATCCTTCGTTGTTAGGATCTTGGGAATGTTGTCAAGTAATTCTTGCTGGTATGATAGAGGAGAGTTATCTAAATTATTCAAAAGTTTTGAGAAAAATAGTACAAATTCTTTTTGGATCTCTTTTTGGTTCGACGTTGTGGATCCCTCAAGGTTGGTGATTTGGAGAATCCTGTTTGTGTTTCTTCGGCATTTGGTACTAGAGTGGAAGAATTTAGTATTTTTATCCCCTGCTGCTAACCAGTTTTCCCTTGATTTTTGTTTCCAAAAAATCTCCTCTTTGCTGAGCACATCTTCCAAATCCTTGAGGAATTTTTCTCTGCCAGAGATGATTCTTGGTTCATCCCATTTTGCATAATCTCACTATTTAAGGCTGACAGTTTCACTTCTAATTCCTCCTTTGAAGAAAAAATATTTTTGAAATGAGTCCTGTTCCAGATCAGAAGATTTTGTTTGATGAATTTGAGCTTTGAGACAAAATAGAAAAGTTTGGATCCTTTGACCTTTATCTCTGACCACCACTCCTAGATCAACTCTGAGAAATTCTCTTCCTTAAGCCACATGTTTTCAAATTTAAATCGGCATTTGTGTGGTTTGTTCTCATCAACTATATCCAAATAGATGGGAAAATGGTCAGAGCCTGAAAAGGAATAAATAGAAGCTTTTAAGTTGAAAGAGAAGGAGGAAATATCTCCTTTGTAGAGGAACCTATCCAACTTTTCGGATATATTGTCGACCCCTAATTGTCTATTGGACCAAGTATAAGTTCCATTCTCTAAATCAATTTCCATAAGGTCCTCCCTTTGAAGCCATTCCTGAAAGTCTACTTGAGACTGAGATGATCTTTGAGATCCACCTATTTTTTCAGATGCATGTGAAATGGCATTGAAGTCTCCACCCATAATGCAATTGCCCACATTCAGAGAAAGAAACCTATTGCTAATTTCCTCCCAAATTTCTAGTTTTCTTCTTCTCAAGGTGGGACCATAAACATTGATAACAAATGTACTTAAGTTTGATTGTGTACTCTGAATTTTACCACCCATCCAATTCATTGAATCCAAAATGTGTGAATAATAAGAAGATCTGGGATTCCATAATATTTCCATCCCTCCTGAAGATCCTATTGCATCCACCGATGAGGCTTTCTAGTTGCTTAAGGATAAGAGAAAAGAGTCCAGTTGATCCTTACTCATTTTAGTCTCTTGGAGAAAAATGACATCTGCTTTAGATGACCATATACAGCGTTTAACCAACCACTGTTTGTTAGGGGCATTGAGACCCCTAACATTCTAGGATAGAAGTCTCATTGGAACTTGGGAAGGAACTTCCCCTTCCCTACATTCAAATATGTTGTTATCTTGGCTTGATCGTGTTCTTCTCCGGTTTCCTCTCTAAGAATGGCTGCAGACTTCCTGCCTCTCCCTTTCTTTTTCACTGAACCACAGTCTAGAGAAATTTTGCAATCTATTTTCATAACTCCTAATGAGAGGTTGGGATGTTCTGCAGACTTTTTAGTGTATGATTCGTTGGATTTGAATCCTGTCAGTTCCTTAGGGCTAAAGTTGATCTCTGGTGCTTCCTTAGGAAACTCTATATCCATTAATCTTTCTTCCTCCTCTATATAGTCATCTTCAAGCATTCTTTCAGCCCAGTTGGATGAGAGGGAGTTGATTGAATGTTGATTCTCCGGGGCAGTACCAAAAAGATCATAGACCGCTTGTATTCTAGATGAGATGGGTTCTTGTATGTCTCTCAAGGCCTTGTCCTGCTTTGATGTGTGTGAATAGCTACTGCCATTCTATTTCAGAGGCTTGAGGGAGATTAATCCTCCTTTCATTTTGTTTTTAGTTGAAGATAATGGTAGTTCTAGATTTATTTATTACTAGAACTCTCTTTCTTTTTTCTTGTCTACAAAATATTAATCTCCTATAGAATTAGTTTTTCACTTTGGATTGAAAGAGAAATCATCTGGAAATTCCATCAACATCCCTATTATAGGATGACATTCTTAAGAGGCTCTATCAAAACATTTTTCTTGTATTGTTGTTACATCTCCCCATCCTTCATTATTGATTCATAAGTGTTTCATTTCTTGAAGATCTCCCTGTATTTCAAATGTTTTATTTTTGCCCATCTTCATATCGGTGAAAGCTCTTAAATTCTTTTTTAAAACGTCGAGTACTTTTTCCTTAAATCCTGAACTTAACATCCAGTGGATGGTATCTAGTTCATTTTTTTTCCTGATCATTTGGACTAGGTATTCTTTATAATCTCCTTCTATGTAATTCATCACCACCAATTATTACCCTTTGGGTGAGCCATTTTTTGCCAAATAGATGAGTTTATTTTTATTTTTTGTTGGTCATCATTTTTGTCTGAAACATTGTTTTGTTCCCTTTCTAAACTGGGTACTCTTCATCTTGGATTTTTTATTGTAACCTTTGAGTTTGATTAATGTCTTCTATAAATATTGGGAATGTATTGGAAAATAATAGTAAAAATTAGAGCAAAGACTTTTTTTGTGAATACTGTACTTTAATATTTCTTTTAATAGTAAAGGCCTCTATTCATCAAAAAATTAGAATAAAGACTGTGATAGTATAACAGAGTAAAACAGAGTAGTAAAATAACAAAATAGAAATCATGATATGTATTAATCAGAGTACTGCTATTTTGTTACACACACATTGCAGGGGAGGCTACATTATTTATAAGCTTTATGCAGCCTCTAGAGAATTCTAAAAACAGCTACGACAAAGAAAATATGGAGTCTTCTAAAATATTGTTAAAGAGAACTCTAGAATGCATAATAGTGCTTTTGTAAATATATCAGTAATTTGATTTTCTGTTCCACAAAATTGTAGCTCTACCTTTTGTCTTTCAATCAAGTTATGAACAAAGTGATGATGCACTTCTATATTCTTAGACCTAGTATGATACATGGGATTTTTTTCTAGCTTGATAGTACTTTGATTATTACAAAATATAATAGTGGGAGAATCTTGTAGATGATGTATTTCTTCAAGTAATCATCTAAGCCACAAGGCTTTTTGAGATGCCTTTGATGAACCAATGTATTTTACCTCCATAGATGAAAGTGACACTTTGATTTTTTCTTGTTTCTCCAATAAATTGTCCTAATCCAAGATTAAAGATGTATCCAAAAGTTGATTTTCTATCATCAATTTCACCTGCATAATCAGAATCTGTATATCCAACTAGAGTACGCTCTCCTCCATATTTGTAGTCAATTCCAACTTGATAAGTACCCTTAATGTATCTTATTATTCTTTTGGATTCTTTCCAATATTTAATGTGTGGATTTTCCATGTACCTGGATACAGTACCAACTTCATATGCAACGTCTGGTCTAGTAATAGTAAGATACAAAAGACTCCCAACAAGTTGTCTATACAATTTTTCATCCACCTTCTTTTGAGTAGAGTTAGCACTCAGTTTTAATCCTACTTCGCATAGTGTAGTAGATGGTTTACAATCACTCATATTAAATTTTTTCAATACATCAAGAGCATATTTAGTTTGAGAAAGAATGATCCTTCCTTCTTTCCATACTTGCATTCCCACAAAGTAATGCATTAAGCCTAGATCAGTTATTTCAAAAGCTTGTTTGAGTTGATCTTTGGTTATTTCAATATTATGTGTCTGATCCCCTATAATAATCAAGTCATTCACATATAATATACAATAATACCAACTTTATCATCACTATATTTCACATACACATCTGGATCAACTTTACTTCTTTTGAATCATGCAACTGTGAAGTATTCATTTCTTTTGGAGTACCAAGCCCTTGGTGATTGCTTAAGACCATAAAATAATTTTTTTAATCTACACACCAAATTTTCTTACCAACTTTAAAAAATCCTAGTGGTTGTTCCATATAAATTTATTCTTTTAGATTACCATGTAGAAATGCACTTTTTACATCCATTTGAAAAAATTTCCAACCAAACTTTGCAACTAAAGCAACTATGTACGAATGGAAGTCATTTTAACAACTGAAGAAAATGTTTCAGTATAGTCAATACCTTATGTTTGTGAGAAACCTTTATCCACTAACCTTTCTTTGTGTTTTAAATAGCTCCATTTGATGTGAACTTTTTTCTATAGGTCGACTTGCAACCAACAATTTTTTTCCTTCTGGAAGTGTTGCTAATTCCCACATTCTCTTTTCATCAAAGAATTTTTTCCCCCGACCCCTTTTTTGTAAATACTGTACTTTTATATTATTAATAGAAAAGGTCTCTATTCATCAAAAAAAAAGAAAGAGTTGTACTCTTCTTGCATAGTTGCTTCCCATTATTATTTTCCTTTTTATTCTTCATATGTACTTGGAGTGTCAACCTGTGTCACCTTAGCCATGAGAGCATAGTTAGCAAATATATTTATAGGACCTTCTTGGTAAATTTCTTCAATGCTTCTAGTTTTCTATGTATTTTCATCACCACTTTCACCTGATTCTTCTATTTGTGTCCCTTCTCCTCCCGTAGAAGATTGCACACCCTGATTTTGATCATTAGTTGAAGAAAAATGATCTTCTTCAATTAGGATTGGAAAGTAAGATAATGTAGGAGGATTATCAATCTTAACATCTTCATCAAACCATACATTTTCTTTTAATATGAATTTCATTTGTTTTAGGATTGTAAAACCTATATCCTTTTGACTCCTCGCTATACCCAACCATTATGCACTTCTCACTTTTCCTTTCAAAAAATTTCCTTCTTTCATCAAGAATGTGGGAATATGCACTATAGTCAAAGACTCTCAAATGAGATATTATAGGCTTTCTTCCACTCCATGCTTCTTCTGGTGTTATGTTCAAAATTGCCTTAGTAGGTGTTCTATTTAGGATATATACAATAGTATGAACTGCTTCAGCCTAAAATTTAGTATCTATATTTCTAGAGTGAAGCATACACTTAGCCATTTCTACTCTAGTTCTATTTTTACTTTCAGCAACCCCATTTTGCTAGGGTGAATACAAAATAGTTGATTATTTCTTTATGCCATGTTCTTTACAAAAATCTAAGGATTTATTTATATACTCAAACCCTCTATCTGTTCTTATTATCTTTAGACATTCTCCACTTTATTTTTGAATCAAAGATTTAAACTCTTTAAATTTATGAAACACTTCATCCTTCTTTTGTAAAAACTACACCCAAGTTCTTCTAGTATAGTCATCTATAAAGGTGAGAACATACCTTGATCCTCCAATTGAAGGTGTTTTAAAAGGACCCATTACATCACTATGAACCAAATGTAAATGAGTTATTGCCCTCCACGATTTTCCTTGTGGGAAGTTTTCCACATGTTGCTTTCCCATTGCACATCCTTCACATACCTTATGTGTTGGTGATATTTTTGGAAGCCCATGTACCATAGGTGATTTCTCCATAAGCTTGAGGCTTTGATAATTGACATGTCCCATATGCTCATGTCATAACCTACTCATATCATTATATTGTGCAATAGCACACAAATTATCATCTCCATTGTTAGAAGTAAATTCTTGAAATTTATATAATCCATTTTCCATTTTACCAATTGTAGACACTCTATAATTATCATTCACATCTTTGATTAAAGATATTTCATTGTAGAACTCTATTTTATACCCTTGATTGCAATTTGAGATACAGAAAACAGATTCATTTTTAATTCAAGAACTAACTTCACATTTTGTAACACACCATTATCAACTTTGACAATTCCATTCCCTTTAACTTCTAAAGCACTATTATTTCCAAAATATATTTTCTCTACACTACTTTCACATATTAATTTAAATTGTTCCTTATTATGAGGCATGTGTTGTGTAGCACCAGAGTCAATAACTCAATCATCCTTGAAAGAATTATTTTCTTTAAGGGCAACACAAAAAATATTTCTTTTAGAATCAATAAGATTTATAGACTTATTTGTCTTCTTCTTTGTATCTCTATTCTTTTTGAAACATTCATTTTCCTTATGACCCATTTTGTCACAATAATTGCAGTTCCATTTTCTTTTATTATAATATGTACTTTTATTTGCATTCTTCCAATTCCTTTCTTTAGATTGATTATCTTGTGACTTTTTATAACATTGTTTTCCCTTCATTATGAATGCTTGAGATTCATCATTAAATGATTCTCTTTCTTTAATTTTCATTTTCTCCTCTTAAACTCTTAGCACATAATTCTTCAGATTTAATACTTTTTAATCTATCTGCAATATCTAATCCCCTTATCTAATCCCCTTATGAATGACTGATAAGATCCTAGAAGATTTTCTAACATAATTTGCTCAAATTCTTTATCATCTATATCCTTTCCAAGAGAAGAAAGCTCATTTTTATTTTCCTTTAATTTACTTAGATGAGGAACTAATTCTTGTGAGCTTGATAATTTCATGTTACACAACTCTGTGGTGAGAGATAGGATCCATCCATCACCTCAGTTTTGATATAAATTCTTTAAAATATCCCATACTTTAACTCCACTTATCTCATTATCTACTTCTAGAAAAACTTCCTCTAAAAGAGTGAGCTTGATTAGTGCTTCTTCCTTTTTATCTCTTTTATCCCAATTTTCTTGATCTTTTCTAGGATTTGTTGGTCTTTGTTCACTACCAATAACAATCTCAAAATAATTTTGAAGAGTTAGAGTAATTTTTATATGAGATACCCAATCATAATAAATTTTCCCATTCAATTTTACTGTGGGCAAAGTAGTACCAAGAGAATCCATTATGTCAAATTCCCTCCTTTTTGAATGAGAATGAACCACACTTTAAAAATCTTTAATACCGAGAAAAAAATAAAATTTTCTTACCAATTTTTGTGTAGAGATTCTTTCCTTTGTTGTAGTATTGTTAATTTTCCCACAAAAAACTCTTAGTGTTGCTTAGCTAGTTTGTAACCTACAAAAAATCAGTATTTCACACTACAAAATCCAAGCATCAATTGCCCAAGATTTGAATTTTCTTTGACACCATATTGGAAAATAACAGTAAAAAACAAAACAAAGAGTCTGATAGTATAACAGAGTAAAACATAGCAGTAAAATAAAAAAATAGAACAGAGCAGTTGATCACACTAGGAAATTGTGATATGTATTAATCAAAGCACTGTTGTTTTTGTTACACACACATTACAGGAGAGGCTACATTATTTATAAGCTTTATGCAACCTCTAGATAATTATACAAACAACTATGACAGAGAAAATCTGGAGTCTTCTAAAATAATGTTAAAGAGAACTCTATAATGCATAATAAGTGCTCATCTACCAATACGATGAATAAACATTATTCTAATAGAATGTTAAGAAACACTATCCTCGTTTCATGGTTTTTCTTTACTGCATTTGACTGTCTTAGTCAGTGTTATTTCTTTTTCTCGGCTTCATCTATTATACGAGTAGTAAAACAAATCCTGTAAAGTTTGTGGGTAGATGTTATTTTTTTATGAGGTTTGGTTTCCAGATTTTATATACTACATTTTAGAAAACTTAATTTTTAAAGGAAACTTGGGAGTATTGTTTCATTTTCTTACTAGTACGTATATTTTCCCTCTGCTTAATAGGAATGCACTCACTTCTATGTGTAGACTGCTCTAATTTTGATCTGTAAGCCTGAATAGAGTTTTAGTATTCTGCAAAGAGTAATAAATATTCGTTTTGTTTTATTTTCCTAAAAACTTAGATGGAAATTGATACTTTAGGATAAATTACTTCTATTATTTTTTTTTCCATCATAAACACCTTAAGCTAAAATATTTACTGTATGTTCTTGAACAGTCATAGAAAATGTTGTTTCACTAACGAGTGTCTCATTACAAAAGTTTAATTACAAGAAATGGTTTTCCTTATGTGATAGGAACAATATCAATTTGTATTGGAGATTAAGTTTAAACTCTTTCATCCTTGGAAACTTGTGGTATCTTCACAAGGAATGATGCCATAGAATTATCAAGCTTTTGTTAAATTCAAACTTGAACATGAGGCAAATTTTTATGATTTTTTTTAGTTCCTTTTATGTGAGAAAGATGTACTTCCCTTGTCTTTTGTTATGCCATGCAAGGATGTGAAAAGATATATTTTTATTGTTTTTGTAAAGACGTGTATTTTTTTAAATTTTGGAAAGAGTGTTGAACGTGGAAAAAGATAGAAAAGGGTAAAATGTTGTTCTTTTACCTGCTAGTAGAAGTCTTGTACTTATTTGCTTTGGCCAAACTATGATTGCACATATTTTCTTAAATGTATTAGTTTATGTTTCATCTTCCTATCACATCTATGATTAGTTCTACTTAGACATATGTGGAAAGTAGTTAGTTTTATATTTGCATCAGATTCCATCTGATCTAATTATTTCAGGTTGCTAGGATTCTTGGGCAGGGTTGGTGCGCTCTTCATTTCAAGATGAGTCCCAAGGGAGCTAACCACTCCGTGCTTGGGTGAAAAGTGTCTGAGCCACACTCCCATCTCAATATTTTTAGATGGGCAAACACATGATGGATTAGGAGACATAGATTTGTAGATGGACAATTATCCGATGGCATTTTGGTATTGAACATCATGTTGACCTTCATGGTCTTATACTTGATTTATATATATATTGATGTATGTTGTACTTTCATGATGTATCGATGCATGACAAATAGGTTGGCATCATTTGTTGTATTTGGATGTTTATCATTGTTTATGGATAGTCTTTGAGTGTTTGATAGTATGTTTGACACCTTGACATGTATTGAACTATTCATATTCATTACTTTATCATTCAATAGTTTTGGTCAAATCATTGTACTTAACTCTATTAATGAGTTGGAAATTTAAGTTGACTAGTCTTATAATAGTTTTTTACTTTGACTTCTATTTGACTTTCTGAGTTTTTAGATGTTTTCTTATGTGGAACTTTTGGACAAATATCGGTCTTTACAAGAAACAAATTGGAAGGTGTGATGCTAGCATCTTTGGGGCACATAGAACCTTTGGAGTAGTTGGACTTGTCTATAAATAGTTTGAGTGGAGAATGTTGACATAAATGCATAGCTTTTGGCATAACATGTTGAAGGAGGTTGCTACCTGTAAATAATAGGATTGGTATACATGATAATCAGTTATATATTTGTCATTGATGTCAAACTATTTGGCATAATGTTTTGACTTGTTACCATATCTATCAAAATAAGTAAGGTTCTTATCGAGTAATTGTTAAGACTAACAATGGTGGACAGATGAATGATTTGATTGTTTATCAGACTATGATAATAAGTTAAGCTAAATGATGTTATTCATAAAGATATTAATTAGTTATGAGTAAAGGTGAAGATAATTTGATTAAGGTACCTACCGGTAAACTATTGTCTTATCGATACACTAAATAAGGTCTTATCGATACAAAGGAAAACTTATCAGAGATAGTGAAGATCTAAAGACAAGTGAAGAATAGATTATGAATTAAGAAGATGGGACAACTCAAGAATAATCTAAAGGAAAAGGTGATGACACAAAGATCGAGGTAAATTTTATCAAGGAAGTCTCTGCAAGAAGAAAATGGTTTATCATTTTAGCAAGCCAAAAAGGTTGTAAAGAAAAAAAATATGGATAGTTAGATTAGATGTGAAAGATACAAATTGTTGGATTGAAACTTAGGGTTTATGATTGAGAAAACATACTTAAGGAAGAAGGGAGAAGGAATCTGGTATCATGCTGGAGAAGAAGAAGATTGTGGATATCAACAAATCAGAGCAGGATATAGAGAAGAACAAAGAATTGAATTGGTATGTTATTGTTCTTCATTGGATCTAAATTAGAAAGGATAGTGCAAACTATAGATCATTATTGTTTGTTACTCTCTAACAATTGTGACAGTAAAATCCCTTATCGAGTGGCCCTAACAGGTCTATTGTTAGATCCTCTAACCAGGTGGCATTCACAAAAAGAATGTTTAAAATCCTTTGACCAAGTTACTCCTAACAGGGTAAAGACTCTAATAGGTCTCAGGGAAATCCCTTAACTGGGTAGCATTTAACAGTTCTTTGGTAACCCTTATCGGGTGAGCCTTTAACATGGCAAGCTCTTAATTAGGTGTATTTCAGAAGAGTACAAATTTCTGTGGGCATTGTTCTTACACCGTGGTTTTCACCCTAATCGGGTTTCCATGAGATAAATACTTGTGTTATTATTGCATGGATGATTTCATATGTTGCATGAATGCTTAATGTTAAGTTAACTGATAATGATGTTATAAGTTACAACATATCATATCTTAATTGGTAAATCTATTAAAGAAGTATTGAGACTATGAAATTAAGTTTGAGTTGGTGATTATTGATTCCCCCCCTCTTAGTAATAAATCCTATACCTACAGAGAAATACCCAAGGATCTATCTCAATTATCCAAGTTGAGCTATTGGAATATATCTTTCAATCACATTTGTGGTCCAATACCTAAAGGAAAATAGCTTATGAATTTTGATGAGAGATCCTACCAAGGAAGCCTTGCATGTTTATGTGGGTATTCTTTACATAGTTGTAAAGGAAATAAGAGCTCAATAGTTCCTTCACCTAATTCCAAAATGGTGGGTAAATCATTATTGAGTAAAGTGGATGAACAAGTGTCAATGATTGTTGTGGGGTTGGAATTTGGGATTGGACTTAGTGGAACAATAGATCAGTAATAATATGGTGGGATATACTTTTGCATGGTGATGCAATTATGTAAGATGCAAATTTACAAATTAAGAGGCTTGTGTAAAATGCAAATTTCCAAATTTGTAGTTGGGATTTGAAGTACAATCTTCACTTCTCATTTCTCTTACCCACTGTTTAGTTGCTACATATATTTTAATAGAAAAAGTTTATTTACATTTAATAGTCGAGGAATTGTCTGCATTGTTTCAATTGCCAGAATAAGGATGTTTTCGTTAAAATGGTTGTTGAGATAACTATGTGCTAGAGAGTAAGGCATGTAAATGTATATCAACAAATTGGTTTCCCTTCTGGAAAATGGACATTTAACTAAATAACAAAAGTGAGTGACAAAGACAATAAATTACTATGATTATTTATCATGGAGTATTTACTTGGGCCATAGATATTGTTCAATATAATTTTACCTTTTATTTTACTACCGTGATTATTGAGATATATTTCAACTTTTAATTTATCATATAAAATATTATGTTGAAAGTTTGAGTTAGCTTTTTATATAATGCTTAAGATCATAAAGTGTACATTTTTTCTAAAAATTTTATTAGCAATATTTTGAGTGGTAAATTATTTTTTTTTATAAATAATGTAAATGTTATATGAACATTTTATTGGAAGTAAATACTTTGTTGAATTCCAATTTATTTTAATCATTTATTTTATTATTATTTTTTTTTAAATATTTTGATTGTAAATTATATGTGATAAACTATTTTCATTATTATTATGAAATAAATATAAGATATTATTCAAAAAAGTTTCAAGGAATACATATGTAAGATATTAACTAAAAAAATATGAATAATATCTTAAATTTGATAGTTTATGTTAAACATGTTATAAATATAGATTTTTTATTGTGAAATCTATGTCTTTTCTTTCATAAACAAAAATGTCAAAATTAATTTATATATTGTATTTGATCATTTGAATAAAAATCCTTTACTTAATTTATAAAAAGTTAAAAGCTTATAATAAAAAAAGATAATTAAAAAACTTGCATTCATCCACACTAACTATTTAGTCAACTTTTGCCATGTATCTCTTTTATCATTTTATTGTCCTATAATTTTCATCTTTTCTTTTGACTCTAATATCTATTATAAATATATAATTCTAAAAAAAATCATGTTCAACAAAATTGTCATTGATTAGATATGAAGTCCCATAAAATTTTAGGAATTTATATTCAAGAATGGTGAGTGATGGCTAATAAGAATATTAGGTGAATGGGGATATAAAAGTGTAGATTTTGGTGTCTACAAAGTGCTTGATAGGTTAGTGATAAATATTTTGGATCTATTTATGTGGGGTCATCTAAATGTATAGTTCTCATTATGAATACTCTCTCCTTAAAATTATAATATTTTTTTTTTTTTTTTTTTGTCATTTTGAAGGGGATAAAATGTGGCAAGCACAATGTGTAGAGAGGTTAAAGGTGAATATAAAATTTTGTATATAAAAATATAA